>QVRM01003711.1:0-192500 GCA_003439945.1 Dermanyssus gallinae | reverse complement strand
TGTGCAAACGTTTCCTCCTAATAAACCATCGTCAAGATACCAGAGGTTCAGCGGGCTCCTGAAGGAATCCACCAGATCCTTGATGCCCAGACAAAACAGAGGTGGTGCTAGGGGGTCCCCCTGCTGCAGTCCAGTGGCGGACGAAATCACATGTTCAGGCAAGACAAGATGGGAAGGGTGCCGATATGCCAGTTCGACGTAGTTTAATAGATGAGGGGCGTGGAATGCGACGGCCTTCATCAAGTGATCGCGTCGTATACAGTTAAAAGCGTTTTTAAAATCGAGCTTTACAAAGACCCCTGGAGGTTCGCGTGAGTCGAGAAAAGCGCGGGCTGCGTGAATGGCTACTTCGGTTCCGGCCGGCGTCGCGAATCCCAATTGGTGTGCACCGGTTGCGTGAGAAATGGCGTCTTTGTTGTGGTTGCATCCGATCTTCGCGGCGAGCCTGCGTAGCGCAGACGAACACGCAATAGGACCTACCGAACCGTCCTTTTTCTGAAGAGCAAATAGTCTTGCGCCAAATATCAAGGGCCGGAGGCAAGGAGGAGGGCTGCCCCAAAGAAGGATGTCTACAACCTTTGCCAACGCGGAGAGTAGGCTGGCGGCGACGCCTTCGAGGGACGGGGAAAGAAGGCCCATTAACAACCGGGGTCTCATAAAGTCTAACCCTGCGGCAGAGCTCTTGGAGAAGCTCTTAATCGCCGCCTGGATATCTTCCTTTGATGTGACGAAGGGCAGAGGAGATCGTCAGTGTCGGCCATTCTAGGTCCTCGGGAGCTAATGGGTGTTGCTCTCGCAAGGCCTCTATACGGTCGATGCCCGGCGTTAAAGTATCTGTGGATACAATAAGTCTGGCGGCACCAGAAACATCACCTTCGGAGAGTTTAATAATGGACTGGCGCACGGTGTCATTTTTGAATGGTTTAGAAGTAGGGGTGCGAAGTGGCAATCACGTCTGACAGGCGCATATTCTGAGAGAAGTCGCGGAGATTGTTGCGGATGATGACTGAAAGAGATAACGCATCGTTGCGTGCGCGGGGGAGGCGAAGCACTACGGGGGCAAAGGAGAAAAGACCGTACCATGCTTCAACGTCGTTATCAGATGAGACTGCTGAGAGTACACGGGTAAGGGCCTCGGCCACTTGCCTCCTAATTGACTTTGGTACAATTCGGATTAGTCTGATTCGTCCCATAACTGCTTGAATGTCCTCTAAAATTTGCGCCGGTTGCAAACGAGAGGGCACAGAGGTGGACGTTGTAGAGAAGGAAGCCTCAGTGGCGGTGGGATGCTTGACTGATATATGCCTTGTTAGGCCACGCCGCGTGTATCGCCCGTCGCATAGTGGACATTTGATAGTAGCTGGAATGGGGTGTGATGCTGCTCCGTCTTGAGCTGTGCGATCGTGGTCATTCATGATGACTGTACGATTTGTCGTAGATTTTTCACTAGCGGTAGCAGCTGTAACAGCGGCTCCAATAATATATATATATATATAATGTTATTTTTCATTATATCATGATTTAGTACGGCTTCGTCATAGTTATAGATCCTCTGTCATAGATGTTATACCTCATTATATCACGAGTTAGTACGAATACGTCCTTGTTGATGGTCATGCATTTATACATTGTTGATGGTCATTCCTGCTTCCATCACTCATTCGTCGATAGGCTGGCTGAACGTCTACTCGATCTACTTTCTAGTACGCCAAATACGGTGGTGCCTCTCGCGTATCGCACCTCAAATTTGTGCCGAGTCACATATTTTATTGTTTGTTGAAACAGCTATAAGGGTTCATTCATATACAGCACTATAAAATGTTGATATATTGCAACGGGCCCATCCAAGAGGAGACATCTTTACAGGCGTCCGCCCAAAAGATGAGATAAAGTCGCTACGGACACCGTTTCATAAGACAAAGCATACTTAGAAAGCAGTCCGAACAAATGCATAACATTTGTGCATGTATTGCACTCACGTACGCATTTCGTGGTTACCTTTCATAGACATCAGCCTAACTTTCTGCGACAGGACCCGACTCACCGCCTGCGCCTATCTATACCTACCTACTTTGTCTCGCTGTGCAAACGACTTGGTGCTAAGCAGAGCCACGTACAAACCTCTTATACCTCCTTAAGGTAGGACGGTTAGGTAAATGATGTATCGAGATACCAATATAAATATTTCTTTGCCGTTGTCAAAGTAACGACGTATCGCCGAACATAGGGCTTGATATATATTCAGGTCTATATCGACCGTACGCTATCATACAATTCCAATAAGAGTGGCGACAGAGCAGAGGCCATAACAATCCGGCACAATTTGTATTATCCCAATAGTAGTAGAGTCGCGACAGACTAGTGCGATCGTGAAGGTCAGCTAGAGGTCATAGTAGACCTACTACTAGATCAACAACAATGTAAGCAAAAATCTAACGACAGCACGGTGAGGAGCACTGGTGCAGAAACTGCTGCAAGGAAATCGTGTAATTGTGGTGGTCACTTTTAAGTATTTATTTACTTCACTTAAATATATAATAGGATATAAAACAATTATAAAGTGTCTATATTCCTCTAGAAAGTAGAACTCTCAGAATAAAAACTGCCCAATCAGCAATATTTTAAAAGAGAATTATCTAGCACAAACGTCTGTTCATTTTTCTATATACCGCACGGTCTAGTCTTGCTTCTGTGACCGATTACGGGCGAAAGGGTAGCCACTGATCCTCCGCCGACAAATGTCCATCATTTGAAATAGTGTGAACTGATCAGAAAAACACAAGTAGCGTTGTACATGTTTTGAATTATGGCCCAGGTGCTCAAAATTTAAATACTTTTTTGCTTGGCTTGTCTCGGTCTGCGTGTATAACTCCACAACAACAGCGTAGAACAGAAAACCTGTTCGATACGGCTGCCAGATATGTAAGCGTGCGTTGGTCGTTTGATTAAGGAATTGTGTTAGCCGTGCGCAGTAGAGAGTAAAGTCGGTCATCCGTGACTCAGATCTAACTCTGTGGAGGCACTCAGTGCAACGAAAATTTTTTAATGAAACGAACGTTGCGGATGAAGGCACTGCATCGCTGTACGTATAGACTGCGTAAAAATCTACAGTTGCAGGTTGTTGCCAATGCACTGCGTAATCATAAATGTTCGGGGAGTATTCTCTGCGCATGTGTTAAGGTACTCAAGGCAAATAATATTTCTTAGTTGACTGCTGCTACTGACCGTCTATAGATTTATCTCACATGCAAATGTAGTTTTATTCCTAATAAAGGAAGATTGTACAGGCATGTCGTTGTAGCACAGTCTACAGGCATGTTGTTATGTGATATACACACCAAGTTGGGCCGATTGTAAATAGCAGAATGTCGAGAGCATTTGCAGTGTTCTAAACGTTTAACAACGCTCGGGTTATCTAATGGCTAAGTTGTTTAATGATACACATTGGCAGCTATCGCGCTAGCAGCTAAGTGTTTCTCAAAGAGGAACTGGATACTGCGTTTCGGGCGTTTCGGTAAAACCTATCTCGGATCATGTCCGCCAGTTACCAGCCAAAACTTTGACGGACGAGCTTCTAAAGCTGCTACAAGTGCCAACGGCTGTCACCGATATACTTGTGTGGCAAACGAAACACAAGTGATCTACTGCAACGATGGATTACCTCGCTGACGTATAGTTAAAAAGAAGTTGTACAAGAATAAATATAAGTTGTACAACTTGCTAAGCGCGGACAAGGGTAAGCTCGGTCTCTAGACGTTCAGTTACGCTCCGGATTGCAACCGATCGGATTGGTTTACGAAAGCAGACCATTTAAAGTTATAAGCTAAATGCAAGTAATTGAGAATGCGTGCGTAGGAAACGGTCTAGCAATTTATTTTGTTTATAGTCCGATTGTTTTGCTATATTGCAAGCATGTTTTTCGGTCATAATGCAACTTTGGAAAAAAATCGTGTAAGAGCGGTATGGACTGCGTGTGTCTTGCTAGTCTAGAGCAATGCTTAGGTATATACGCGCTCTCAACCTGTGCTGGCCTAGAGCTGGAAATAAGGATGCAGCTAGTAAAACGCATATTAGAGAAGCCTGGTTAAATGATTTCGTTCTCGGCAAACCGCGCAACTCGCACAGATTCGCGCTCTCCCATACAACATTTAATTAATTAATTAATAATTTGCATTTGTTTTTGGATACCGTAGACATACAAAGTCAGTCATGCCATGGCAACCACGGCAACAACAGCAGCAACAACAACAACAACAGAAATGGCGGCCTTCATGAGGCAACAGCTGTTACCAACACCAGCATTGTTGAAGAAGGAATCTCTCCAGCTGGAAATCAACCAAACACTGTCGCAAATTATTAGCGGTTGCGATATTAATGCCCGGCCACTACCATTGATACTGTTTTTCTTCTTGCTTCAATGGCATAGTTAATTTTGCGTGGTGTTAATATTGGGATAGCGTCGTTAATCAATCTTGTCACGAAAGTTAATCAACGGGTCGACGTCATCGAGAAATCGAGCGTCGTCTCTAGAGCAGAGAGTTTGTGCAAACAAAGAAATCATGAGTTTGTTTGTCGCATCGCTTAACCGCCGAAATCGCGTCCGTGTAATTACCAAATCGCTCATGCGTGGTCTCAAGAAAGGAGGAAGAAAAGGAAACACGTGCCATTTTGAGAAGCAAAGTGAGCGATGTGTTCTAAAATATCTTCTTTCGTGTCTTATTGACACCAGTGTGAGCAATGCTTATCGAATTGGCGACGCCCAGCTTGACGGACTGTGTCGGCCGGTGGCTGTTTGCTTCTCTCTAAGCGCAAACTAAAAGCGGAGCTCTTGCAAAATCTGCCGAGCGTTATAAGAGCAGCACCCGGCAGAAGCGTCTCTATATTACACATTTCGCCGCCGACGGCGTTATGCGAGTGACCGAACGCGCGCCGAAACGTAAGGATTCGTCAATAAACGTAAAAGTTTGTCAATAAATCGTAGCCGTCAACTACGTGCGCGACCTGTGGCGGAATGAGACGGAAGCAGCAATAAGAACAGCCCAATTGTGTCGGTAGCAGAGTCGGCAACGGTTGCTCCACCAAGTCTCAACGAGGCGCCAACAACGGCAGCAACAACAATGGCCGTGACAACGGCAACAAAAATGGCGGTGACAACAACAGCAACAACAAAATAAAAACATAACCCAGTATGGAAGCAATGGCAACAATAACGGCCACTGTGGCGACGGCGGCCGCAGCGCCCGCATCAACAATAATGGGAACAAAGGAGACGGTGTTGATTGGCGCTGTTAGACAACAACAACAACAGCTACAACGAATAGATATTTGAAAACAAGTTCACCTGATCTCCGTTGATTTTGTTTTTATGATCATTCTTACGTGTTTTATTTTTGTCGTAGGGCTACTCCTTTTTCCAGCAATCTGTATGTTTGTGCAAAAAGACTTTGTTTGACTCTGTTAGCCGTTAGTATGTTCGTGATAGGTCCAACTAACACCTGAAAGCGGCTTACTACAAGTTCGTACCCAGGCACAGGGCACTACTTAAGTCTGAGTTCAGGGAATATTATCGCAAATGAACAAAGGTGGCTTCTGACGGTTTTTGCGTATGTATGTTAATAAGGAGGCCGGCCGTTCCCGAAAGAAAAATGTTCCGAGGTCTATCAGATCACATCAGATTAGTTGCAGGTTTCCTCCGCCTCACGGTAGCCTGCACGACCCACTGCTGTATTTCAAGTAATCAACAAGTGCAAAACCAACCTGAAAGGCACAGCCACTAGAGAACTTTCACATAGTATTTTTTCCTCGCTTTTGTCGTTGCTCGTATTGTTAGTTTACCTGTCGATACCGGCATTTTTCCACGCAGTTTCAAGAGGGCCTGTGTAATTTTGCTCCTTACAAGGCAAAGGGTCCTCGTCAAGATGCTGGCAGCTATGGGCCAATCATCTTGACTCCATCTCTCGTCAAGGCATTTAAACGATGTGTCTTGATGCAGGGTCGGCATACGTCGACTCTCGTAATTTCCTCTCGCCAAGACAATTTGATTTTCGTGCGAAAAGATCTACCGAGACTGATTATGCTTTTTACATACCGGGCTAAGCTTGAGTATTCCGTTCAGAGTAACGGATGTCTCGCAATGGCTGTGAATACTAGCAAGGTGTTCGATTGTGTCGAGTTTGAGATTTTTACTACTGTGATGTGGGGTAAGGTGGGACTCACCAAAGTGTTATCGTAGCACTTCAGTCTCTTCAAAGCAGTGCTATATTTGAGTTGTGACCTAGAGAATCTGTCGGCTTCCTAAATAACGATGCTGCACCACACCCCTTCTAAATCAGGCGACATTACATCGCCATTACTCTTTCGCCAACACGCTTTCTTGAGATTGTACCACGTCATCACTCATTTATTGTTTGACATAGAATTCATCCCGACATTGCCGCCAGCCTTCTAGAGAAACCTTAGAAATTTTGCTTTTCCTCGAAGTTTCCTTTTTTCCATCGTCCTCTCTTATTAACAATGTCAGCTTTGATTGACTTTCCTCTACTAAAAATTACTGCATTAGCATATAATTTCCATACAAAATTGTTTTATTAATATACATCTATTATTTTCTTAAACATATTTGTTACTTGATGAAATATATTACTGTATACTTGTCATAATAATTGGTGTTATTACCTTAATTTATGTTTTCTTGGATTCCTTTCGATGCGAAGAACACATTGTCTCCGATCTAGCCCCTTGGCAACCACCTCAGTCAAAGACTATGTGCTTTCGAGTAAACTTGTAAATACTCGTAGGTAAAACTATGTGTTTTGTTCATTCAAAGCACCCCGTTGGGTATGTGGTATGACATGAGTCTATTCTGACTTCCAATTCATCTCTCTCGTTATCAGGAGTCATCCCTCATCCCGTCGGCAATACGCCACCCAGTCTAGCAGTGCGAGTAGCAAAAGTGGATTTTTTGGCGGAATAATGGCGGAATCCTACTAGGGTTGTTGTTGAAACAGATTTCTTTGACGATTTTATAAGCAAGCCTAACTCTGCTTGCTACTGGCGGTAGAAGTACCAAGATTCGTGTCGCTTGACATGCAGGCTACATAACCAAATGCACTATTTTCTAGCCGCTCCCCTACCACACGCAAATATGTTTGGACGGTCAACCACATTGCGGAAATTCAACATCTTTCTCGACCGCTAGCGGTAGGCACCCCCTTCGAATGAGCCAGGTGTACATAGAGTTTGCTCGAATTCAGCAGAAAACAATTTCCTGATCGATAGATACTAATTACGAGTGCCTATACCATATATCCAGTGCGCCAATCGAGATACGTTGAGAGCTTTCTAGAGATTGCGACCCAAGCCGGTCTTCGTAGAGCCGGCGACGGAGTACGATTTTGCGTGCCCGTATTCGTTCAGAAATTCCGAATCTAAATGGCTTGTTTAACGAGCACTCCACTTGAAACTGTATCTAAATGGACAGTCGGGGGACCATTGGTAAGCCATCAAGTTCGCTGGTCATGCAGCACGACATTCTGTAATGTCATCCACACCGAATAGACCGAATAGATGCAGTCGTGTCTGGTAGTCCGGTGAAAACCTATAGAGTCTTCCGAAGGGACTCGTAGGCTATCGTATGCTTAATAGAGCTTAAGGGCAACAATACAATGGGCTCATTCTAAACAGGCGTCGGCACAGTAGCTTTACAGCATGTTTCTGCTTCACGACAGCATAGTGAGTAAAGAATAAAGTAAAACGTCTTTAGACATTATATTTGCCAATGTTGAATTGAAAACTTTTTACTTCATATAGATTAGATATCTCTTCTAGCATAGTGCAGGATACCCATTGAAGGATTTCACCCCACATTTGGAGAGTTAGATATTTTCCCCTAAAAAAATAAGTGATGGGCTTCTGTACATCTCGTAGACTGCGGGGTACATTGCTGGAATGTTTGAACACATTATTTCTCAGGGAATAAAGGCATTTTGAAAATCTAGTTTTATTAACACCTTAATTGATACCGGGTTCATATTTATAAAGGCACTTGCATCGTGGACAACAGCCTCTTTCTCAACCCCACAACCCAGTTAAACGGGAACCATTGCTTTGGCATTTGACGCCATGTATTTGTCGATTAGCACCTTGCACGCTTGCCGCCGCAGGGTATTCCTATGCCGACTGCTATCGGGTCGCCTTGTTGACTTTTTAACTTGAAGCTGTTAGCTTTATTTTTTTAACGCTCTGACAACTACATTTTAGACGCTCCTAATGGGCTAAGTTGCCTGTGGCACGATATCGTCTAAATGCATCTATCGTCATCGCATTCTCGTACTGGAATTATATAGGCTTTCTCCAGCATTGAAATTACTAAGTGCGAGTCTTGGTAGGCGGCCGTTTACGACAAGCTTGCAGAAGTCCGTCAGAGCAAGAAGGAGAGGGCATATCTGATCACCTTTTAAAATACGATCATTTAGGTGTTTGGGTTTGCGGGGAGGGTCTTCACTTGAGCTATTTGGGAAATTCTCATTTTTTTGGCGTATCCGGTTGTCTTTTATTAAGTATGCAATCCGTGTTAGTTTATGCATAAAAGTTAGCTTATGCAATATTAGTTGTTCATTGGTAGCAGTGCATACACGCATGCACTGTAGGCTCTGGCGACTGACAAAAGCCCTATTGCTATAAATGAGCCCTATTGCTAGAAACTGAGAGGGTCCAGGCAACGCTTCACAGAAATGGAACAGGTCTCGTAAAACACATCCGTTTATCTTGCACTACGTTTTACGTCGGCGAACAACTTATCACAAAAAATGATCCTGGTAGACTGGTAGGTCGATTCTACCTAACGTGACTGCGCCTTGAAGTGCTGTGCGTCGTAGCACCTTGTTTGTGTATCACCGTGGTATACGTGGTGGGGACGGCAACTCGTAAAAGAAATGTCCGCTTCAAACCGCAGAGGAAGAAAATAGCCTAACACTATGTTGTATAAATAAGAATCCAAATCGGAGTAGAAGAGCCACCTCGCTGAAGGCCGGAGATACCGCCATTAAACATCATAGACATAGTGGGCCGGAAATGCACCCATTTGTTGTATGTATATGTGTGTTTGTGTTTGCTGTTTCGATACCCCACCTGCTTGGAAATGCAAATTTCTGCGTAGTGGCTAATGCGACGACGGAAAACGTTTAAGCTAGCATCCTGGGAAAAAATGAGAGTCTTAGTTGTACGTGAAGGGTCGGCCAAATGCCCTAAGCCAATTGTCTGCCTAACGCCTCAATTTCCTTTTACTTAGCTTTAGCTAGTTGGCTTTACTTAGAACCCGGGCGGAGATGGTGCCGGAGAACAGAGACCCCGACGAACGGGGACTGGATCTCCATCCCACTTGTACGCAAAAAGATTGGAGAAGCTCTGCTGAAGCCAGACCGTCTAACAATAGGGTAGTCAAGGGCAAGGTGACCGAAGGGATCGCTCTCCCGTGCTCCATGAGAGGATGCCAGGGAACGGGCCACACGGCAAAATATTGAATTGAAATAATACTCTAAAATCGCATATGCCATCGGGTATTCTATAGCGACCCACTGTATTATTGAAGAGAAAACGTATTTACTTTTAACAACTAACAACCAAAAAAAGGACGCTTAGCAAACTCGATTGCGCGCCCTGCGTATAGACACCTTGCAGCTAAGTCAAAACGTAGGCACCCCTCCACCAACAATCTCCTTAAAAAATGCTTGCTATAAATATATTTGTCTGCTGAACACTCTACAATCAAGTTTTGACATAAAGGGAGCAACTTTTAACATTTTACATGACATTCTAGCATATAACGTCATAACGATTAAAAACGGCGATCACTACGTACAAGAACCCGTAACACAAACAATCGGAGTGTCCCAAGGAGACTCAGCCAGCCCTTTCCTTTTCATTTTGTACGTGACTGGACTCTCGGATGTGCTCCGTGGTCTCAAAGCCCCACACGCTTTCTATGCAGATGACTTGGTTATCCTAGCAAAATCCCGAAATCATCTTCAGTTTTATCTCAACGAGACTGCACAATGGTGTGAACAGAACAAACTCTCGTTCAACACAGATAAAACAAAGGTAATGCGTTTCAGCAGAGGAGGATCATATGCTGCTAGAGATCATCGCTTGAAAATAAACGAGAGAGTGCTTGAGGTGGTTAACAGCTTCACTTACCTAGAGGTTATCCTAACCCCAAGGCTTTCATTTAGTACACATGTTGACGGAGTACGGGCAAAAGCGGCGGCCACAATCACCTTACTAGGAGATCTACGCGACGTAGACCTAAAAACAGCAATGAACTGTTTCAAAATCAAACTTCTCCCGACCATAACATATTGTCTACCCGCCATAGCACCGCATTTGACAATGAGTGATTTAAAAGTCCTAGATAGAGTTAAGTCTTGCTTTGTCAAACGCATATTGGGACTGCCTGAAAACGCATCTGCCACACTAGCCTTAGAACTGTGCGGAGAAAGAACATTTACGGAAGACTTGGTTCTCAACAAGGTCTTGTTCAACACAGAAGCATTGGACTCCTACCGAACATTCAGAGAATCAAGAAACATACAGTTTGCCATTGAAAACTACACTGTTGGCCCAGCATTTTGTTCTGATAAATGGAAAGGAAGCCGCCAACGGAATCGCACAATTGTGTGCCGAACGACATGGCACGGATACAACCATTTTATGTGCATGAAGCCAAATTGTTTTACCATTGAATAATGCGTATGTAGTTTTTGTGGACAGTCCGATATTGGGCGGTACCACATGCTTGTATGTAAGGAAATTGTTGGAACATCCCTAACAGCCAGAGTTGATTATATAATGTCAGACCACACTGTTGTATTGTGACTGTAACTACCAATTCTATGGTGAATAAATCATGAATGAATGAATGAATAAATATATTTGCCGGGCAAAAGAGTGCAAGGCAAAATCGGTGCGATAAACAGTATTTGCTATACCACCGTATTTTGATCGACAGCTGCTAATCATCTGCTTTGCAGACTCCTGCCTTCAAGGCTAATGTTGGGGTCTTATATTATGCCAAGATTTAACGTCCATGGGACTGCGTTTCGCATTTCTTCATAGACGGACCTCCATATATACAAATGTGCAACGGTGGGGCTCGAACCCGCGCATCTATCCATGTCTCCTCCGGTTGCGAGGCGCAGACGAATGCACCACGCCACCGAGCTCGACTTTGTACACTATATCTATAGCCGTGCATCTTACGTGCAGCCCTAAATTTATGTAAGCGTTTATTATTAGTTGAATGCTGACTATTTTAAAATATGACGAATAAATAAATGTAAATGCGATACACCGCAGAAACGGTTTTACCCCGTATGTGCAATGCCCTCGTTGTGCATAAGCTTACGTGTTCTGTGCCCACACCTAAACCACGCTTCATTATAGCCATGTCTCTCTACTGTAGCACGCGCGGAACGCTAGCGCTGCGTCTTATGCTGATAGACGCAGCGTCTCTGTCGACTGTGTCGACCGAACCTAGTGAAGTCAGTGAGTTCCATGAATCTGTTACCCCCTTCACCAACCTCTATTTGGACTTGGCAATTTGTACAATGGTTTTGCGTTGCTACGATCCGTTTTAAAGCTGGTAGCAATCTAGTACAGTAGCAGTGGTACAAATGACGAACATCAATAGCTGCCTGCTGTTGCAGCAGCAATAAAACGGCAGTAAACAGTTAAAATAAACAGCCCTAAATGAGGCCTTTCTTCTGTTTAGCTGGACGCTATTTTCTTGGACAATACATAAGAAAAGACCTACTGACAAACCTATTGATCTAATTTATCAACTCTATTTATCTGATTTTAGGGCATTAGGGCCGACATCCAGAGACAGACTGCTATAGACTGAAGTATCAGACCAAATGAGCAACATCCCAGGTAAAGTACTAAAAGAAGTGACAATAATAGCATTAAAAACTTCGTCTTTATCGTCATCGGTTTTTAGACCTATCAACTCTGCTTACCCGTTCTGTGTAAATTATTGGCGGCGTTGGCACTGCTCGTACAAAGTTTTGCTGTTATTGTTGTAGCTGGGCCAGTGCGCCAGTTGTTGATCTTAACAACAGACCTTTAGAAGGGAAACATGTGGCAATACGGGAACAGAAGCGGAAGTGTTCGATGTTTTGAAATAATTTCCGCCTTCTCTTGCCGACTTAAGTGTTAGTACCAATGCGTGTCGAAATAGTGACACTCGGCTTGACGGACCGTATCGGTTGGTAGCAGTGCGCCTCTCTAACCGTAAACCAAATGAGGAACTTGTGACCATATCTATCAAGGTTTATAGAATCACCCACCCGGCAAAAGCGGGTCTCCTACAGTACGCACGTCACAGCTGATCTCCTTGTCTGCACCACCACGTACGCCGACGATGTTATGCGAGTGATTGAAGGCGCGGCAAAACATAAGGGTTTGCCAATAGACAAAAGAAGATCATAATCGCATCCGTCAATTACGCACAGGTAGTTAACTGAATACGGCGGCAGCAGCAATAATAAGATTAGCAAAATCGTCGGAAACAGAGTCGTCAGCGGTAGCGCTATCAGGTCTTAAGACGGTTTCAACAACAACAACAGCAGCAGCTGCAGCAACAACAACAATAACAACAACCACAACAACAACAACAGCAACAACGTATGAATAGTTAAACGCGACAACCTATGGATAGTTAAACGTATATTCAGCTGATCTCCAATGTTTTTGTTTTTCTCACTGGAATACCGTTTTGTTTTTTTGCTGTTTTTTTCAGTAGGGCTACGTTTTTTCTCCCAGCGATTTGCTCTGTTCTTCTCACATATAGGCACCCGAATAAGTTGTTTATGGTTTATTATAAGGATAATTGAGCCTCTCAAATCCTCGATACGAAGAACAGACATCAGCAACATCATTTATATATGGTTCTATTAATGTCTGTTCCATCTGTCTACATATCTAAGTCGTGGTTTTGTCCCCACAAGCAGCGTCTATATGGTATTGACGGTTTCAGGCGTTTCCCTTCCTCGCGTGCTTATTGGAATGGCGTTAATGTTGTTGTATATGTTTCTGACTCTGTCGAGATATGTGATGTCATTATTTTCTCTTCCCCGGATGATAATGATACTAATGATGCCCTCAGGCAATATATGTGATGGCTCGACGGCGCGGACCCAACACCTCACTGGTGTATGCTTGTGCAAATAATTGTTCGCCAGCTCGAAATCACATATATTCGCTTGACCAGCTGCTAGGCCCCGCTAATGAAGATCTGAAAATTGTTGTTGGTGCCACCAACCAAGACAAATTAGCTGTTACTTTAGACTTTCAGATCTTGCCTCGCTCCGGCTTAAATTTTTGCCAACAAACATCTGAAAACCGTATGCTACAGGTTGATATCCAGGCACAGGGCACTCCTTAATTTAGGAATTACCATTGCAAACGAATAACTGAGGCTTCTGAACAGACTGGTGGTTTGGAAGATATGTCAATAAGGAGACCGGTCGTTCTCGAAAGGCTAATGTCCCATAATCTATCATCGAACCTAACGGCAGCACCACGTATGATTCCGCTGATATCTCTTCCACACTGGTACAACACTTGCAACTGTTGTCAGACAGTTGCAGGTTGCTTCTCCCTTCTAATGGCAGCCGACGCGACAGTCTACCCTCACTTATAGGTATCTATTTCCAGTTTCGACATACTTCATCAGTTACTCTGTGTGATTCAAGTTGTCTGCAAATACAAAATTGACTGGAAGGGCTTGACCGGGATCTATAGGTCAATCAGCTTGACTCTGTTTCTCGCCAAGGCTATTGAACAATGTGTCTTGATGCAGCTTTCGGCACACGCCTACTATATTAATTTTCTTCAGCCAAGACAATTTGACTTTTGTGCAAAATTATCTACCGAGACCGCTAATGCTTTTATCTATCAGGCATTTGTGGAGTCTTCTGTTCAGAGTAACGAATGTCTCGCAACTGCTGTCAGTATTAAAGTTCTTGACGTAGTATTAAAGAACGGTTCCAGCTCCTCGCTTCTTCCTGAGGCCATCTAGGTGAGAGGTTTTTAGTGGGCATTGTGCCAACAACATCGGCATTGAGTCCCACACTACCCGCTTTGAATGTGCGTAAAAGCATTTTTCCCTCTCACACAAAAAAAAAGTATTAAAAAAGTTTCGACTGTGTCGATTTTTTCCGTCGTGGTTTCAGGGTTGGGCAATTATTGCAACGGCCAATCTCGACCTCACTCGGCTAGTGTTCTATGCGGCTTGGTATGCCCCAGGGATTTGTGATGGGTGAAATGGCTTATACTTTATATCAATATTCCTCTGCGGATCCTAGATAGGTTTCTTTTGTCTAAAGATAACTCGGTTGCGGGCCGGTTGTGATATAGCGAACGGAGCCTTGGAAATCCTCTGTGATGCTTTTTGCGGATAAATAGTAATGCCACAATCCCGCCAGGGGCGATTTAGTTATATACGGCATCGTGCTAGGGCTTTTCCCGAATATCACTTGCCTGGGCTTAGTGCTCAACGAGCGTATGACTTGGATCAGTCACGCTAACTTACTCCATAAATTTGCATCTGCCGTTGCTGCATTTGCTCATCTTCCAATTCGTAGGCCTCAAGTTTCTATTTACGTAGTGGTGTATAAGGCGCTCGTAAATTCCTATATCTGCTACTGTAGTGTGGCCTGGGGTGGGATTTACCAAATTGACATCGTAGCACTTTAGACTCTATAAAGCAGGTCCATTCAGGCTATTCTTTTTTTATCTATGACATACAAAATCAGTAGCCTTTCTATCTAAAGAACAAGGTTGACTTAACGTGAAACAGCTGATATGTTTTCGAGCGGCCATATTTACATAAAAATCATCGACAGTCGATACAGGAGACCTTCTTAGGCCACACCTTTCATTGCTACGCCATACGTCCTTCGAAATAGACTACTTTAACTCGCCATTACTCTTCGGCTCACCCGTTTTTTTTAGAATAGGTCACGCCATCACTCCCGCCGTAATCTTCAATTCTTCTGCCTTGAAGTTGTTTTTCTCGTAGTTACCGGCGTCCCCTCCTATTAGCATGAACTTTGCTGTTTTTCAATTATTATTATTATTATTATTATTATTATTATTATTATTATTATTATTATTATTATTATTATTATTATTATTTCTATTATGCAATGAGCACATGATTTATAATCCATTCCCCGGGCAATCTTTTTCGTACAGAAGCTGTGTATTTTGGCGTGTATTTGCAATTCGTCATGAATAAAGCTATGTTTTTTATGCATTCACTCAACATAAGTAGAACTTTACGCGGAAGCGTTGCAATGTCCTCAAGGTCATAAAACTGGTCTGTCAGTAAATGGAGATTAGACTCCGCGAAGTTATAAAAGAGACAGCGGCGTTGACTATACATTGTTTATGCGCATACCGATTTATGCACTTTAGTCTATTGGATTATTACGACCTTGGCAGAACGCTTTCGTTGCTTATAAGAAATCAAGTAAAGCGAGAGAGCGATAGATGGTGGGCCATATATGCCTATAAATATTGTTTCGTGCCCGTGTGTGCTGTCCATCATATTCAAAAGACGTAGCCTCATTCTATGCATGCGGGATGATAGTCAGGGATAGAGCTGATTGAAGGAGAACGGCAGAGACGCCTCTCCCACGGCTTCGATGTAATGCCAAAGTAATACCGAGCCTGGGGGGGGGGAGGAATCCGGGTTTAGTGGGTTTGCGAGTCTCACACTAGTCACGCAGGCTGCTAGTGGCGCATGTGCATCATGCATTCCCGAAACCTGCCAGAACAAAAAAAAAAAAGCCTCATCCTATGAAAAACGATTTCCAATTGCGCGTTGAATAACCGCTTTATTTTACCTAAATATTAGCTGTTAAGTACAGTTCGCCTCACTAGTACTGCATGAAATGTTCAATCTAGTCTGCGGCAGATGCGCAATCGTTCGTAAGTAACCATACTTGGTTATCGAATGGAATTATGGGAACCGATGGCGCAGAAATACGTTGTATCTGCATATATGCGGGAGCCTTTGAACTACGAATGTAAGCTGTTGTTACAAATACGCAGAATAATATAGAAGTCATTCAGTGCCCTTGACTAGCCTGCAAACCGTTTGTTTTATTTAGGAAAACAGGTGTTTTTTTTATTTCGATAATAGCTGACCATATTTTTAAACAAAGGGGGGGCTATGCTTAGCGGACGCTCCATATTTTATCCCCCATTTCCTTAGGAGTTTCTTTATCTGAACGTGCACGTATTTTTAACGTGTCCTGTAAATAATGGTAGGTTAGGGTTTAAATTTACAAGCATTAATTACTTCTGTATGTGCGTTTGGCTACGCAAGCTTACTGACGCCTGACGGAAGGTCTTAGGTACTAACGCTCTTCCCTGCTATCGTCACTTGTTTATTACAGCATATGTATTGTTATATTAGAAAACGTACAAAAAGAACGACAGTTGCGGTCGATGTACTTATCACTTTTTAATAGGACCTACTCAATGCGTGATTTTCGTCGGAGAAGACTTTGAACTAGCCATGGCTTAATATTTTCATCGGTATCAGAGGAGATATTCACACCGATCTGGAAAATATTTAAAATCATCAAAACGCCAAGTTTATCAAGTTGTGTTGTGCGTAGTTAAATATAACAAATTGTGCGTATTCGTTTATAATCAAGTTTAGTTTACAATTAACCCGATTTTAATTTTACCGACTTACACATGATCTCTGATCTCTGTCGAATCTTTGTCCACCTGACACAGTCATTAAGGCCCTATAAGTAAACTCAAAAGATTGGTAGCCGTAAACAATGGACCAATAACTACATTAGCAGGCCATTCAGGCTGGTATGCACGTTTTAGTCATGTTCAAAAAAAAATCATGTTCTAGACATACGACGCTACCTGCTACCTGAGAAACCTGGTATCGTAACTTTCATACGCAAACGTTCTAAAAATCAGTTGCCTCATTTAGTGTCGCGATACAGCGCAATTCGCCGCAAAAATGTACTGCCAACGCCGGTCTGGTTCTAGCTTTCAAATTTTGGTTTCTGATTATAAAAGACCCACACGTATATACTATAGTGTATGACGCATTGGTAGCCAGTGAGCTGCTGTTCTGCTCTCCTATACTAAATAGATATCTAAGCCCGTCTGAAGTGTGTAAACGTTTTTTGAAAAGCTTCACTGGAGTCGCTCTATAAGTGCGACCGATTTGCATATAGCCTGTCTTTCTGGCACTTGATTGAGTCAAATAATAGATTTCTTGGCCCAGGGTTAGCGATGTAGCTTTAGCCAATCGTTCTGACATGAAGTCAAACGTGAATCTAGATTACCGAGGAGCCGTCTCTCGGTAACCCCTAAAGTGTCGCGCGCACTGATAACATGAATAACTTAACTGCGTGGCTTTTGTGCGTGGAAAGAGTCTACCACTTCTGCTACTGAACCGTAAATAGTGTTGTGTAAAAGTAGCGTCTCCGTAGTAGAAATTAGTGAAGTAAGTTCAACAGCTTATGCCGTTTCGGTACAACAAAGGTGTGCTGTGCTGTATTCTTAAAACAAGTTTCTGCGTCATATGCTAAAAGTGAGGAAAGCTAGAGGTTGGTTAACTATCCATCCAAAACGGGGTTCAGCTCAGATTTAGTTTGTGGAACGAGCAAAGCATAATTCTGCGGTACCTCTAACAGGTATGCACACAAGCTGCTCGTAATAGACATCGTGGCTATTTACAGCAACGATATTGTCACTGACAAATCTCGCATCTGCAGTTACAAGTGTAGCGTCCGGCTTTCCGACGTGAATGGCCGTTTGCATAAGGAAAGCTTTGTCTGTACCAAACGCATGGCGTCCGATATGCTATATCGTTTGTACGACAGCGTTCACAACGCATCAAGAAACAAATCAGCCTGCATTATTATCGAAAGAATAAAAACGAGGACAACAACAGGAGGAGAAACGGTAACAATATGGCCTAATAGAGTAACTTTTGCATAACGTCCTAGACACCACTTAACTGCGGAACTAGTTACGGCCAACCGCGTTTACATGTTTTTATCGCTAAGTAGGTTGCTATTTTCCGGCCCACATTGCGTCTCATAAACAGCTAATGGTCAGATCGGATGATTTGTTAGTTTAGATCGCGTTTTATGAGGGCGCCACTTGGCGGCAAAATAGCATAAATATACTCTGTACGCCACAACTGCTTCTTAAGTACCAACTAGCTGCCAGAAATCAGCCCAGGCCTCTCTGAAGTAAAGACGATCACATATTTCGAAGCGCCGTTTTACGGAAGTAGCAGAAGATTTAATTTTGCACGTTTACAAGTGCAGATACAATTGCGGGGGGCTGGCTAACGGCAACGGATTGGCGTTTCGCTTCGTTGAATTGAGTTGTTATGAGCACTCGGATACATTGCCTGCCTCTGCTGGTGCTGCGGGTGTGGAACATTACAAAGCGTGACGCGTAACGACGACTCGATGCACTGACAAAGTTCCTCAAGTCGTGCCTGCATAATGTAGGAAATAATATGATCTGCAGTAGGTTGTGGTTGTGGTCGACACTGACGTTACTTGACGAGGCTGCCATATTGGTGGGTGCAGCCCGTACCTTTTCCAACCAAACTTGTTTCCATATGTTCGATTTCTTCAATTTTTACGGTCAAAGAGCATCTGCGCTTTGAGAAACGTTCGGACAAATATTGGATTTAGGCCTGCAGATCCCGATGGCCTTGCTGTTTCTGTAATATGTTTCCCAAAACTCTGTTTAACTAATTCAAGGGAAGCAATTTCTGCGGGCATGCTTCGCACATAGCAGTGTGCCCGTCGTTGTATAGTCAACAGCAGGCCCGAAGTTTGTAAGACCTTATCCGGAAGTGCGCCATCGTATGACATCTCTTATTATTGGGTTTTAAAATCTTATAGCTCTTGGCCAAGTGGCCCAGTAACGTATCACTTGTAGCACTATCATACGCTTCTATGCCGCTAGAAGCTCAGACGCGAGTGGCAGTGTTGTCTAGGGGGCTAGAGCGCTAGTTGTAGTTATCATTTATCGGGGTGTCACCGGTTCGATCCTTGTTGTTACTCCTATTCTCTTTGAGCGATGCTCTTTGAAAAGAGATTATACGCGATACCGCTGAGACCCTCACCGACCATGCTGCCACAAGGGCCGTTGGGGAAACCCTAGATATCTCAACATATCTGGCCCTCGTTGCATTTATATTTAAGATATGCCTCACGGCGATTCGAAGCTTACCTGGGAATGGAGGATCACCTACTACTAATTGTTGTTAATGTTTATTCACAATTATTTGTATTTTCACAATAATCACGGGCTATGCCGTTCAAGTACGTCAATTACAGCAGTCGCTAACTAGCTGGTGCTCATTTCTAAAGAGTGTACTACGTGATATCGGTCGATGTTAATTTCACCACAGTGTTTACAAACACATTTGTTGATTTAGAAATATTTTTCCTTTAGACAGACGTATCCGTGCCTTGAGCTTATTTTACTGATCACTGCTCTGTTTTGTTGCAGATCTACTTTCCGTCTGTCGCTAGAATTAAAACTAACCTCCTAAAACTTATTTAAAAGAGAGACGATGCGCAATCCCACAGGTTTTAATTCTAGGATCCGTTCTATAGAACTTGGGTTATGATGGAATGCTAGACATCAACAAATACCTAGAAAACGCCAAGCTGCTAATCTACCTGTACGTGGGAGCTCTAGCCCTGATAGTTACGGCGCAACAGAACCGGCGCTACAAGACGACACGGCCAACAAAGTCTTATCGATGGTGGCAGATAATCTGATGCTTAGGCACTGTTAACTTTGCGATACCACCTTGTGAACCACCGGATGGGCATTAGGAATGAGCGGAAAAATCTCGGGCTAACCCTTGACGCGGAATCAACGGAATGTGCAAAACATGTCGCGGCAACTTAACGGACTGTCTTAAACCAGGCACGAACTACGCCAAGGATTGAAGGAGTGTCGAAAGAAACGGGAGGCCCTCTACGCAGCGCCTGAACCTGGCGCTGACGACAGCAAAAAGTCGGAGAGCATTAACGTCGGCCCAACAAACATTAGCAATCAGGATTAGCCGAGCACTGTTGGGGTTAGCTAAGGTACTTCCATGGAAGCTACTAGCGGGAGAAAGAGGCGAGATGTTTCTGGAGGAAAATCTGGATCTTGCCAGGGTCACTATGTTAGTCTGACAGAACAAATTGGACGCAGCTGACACCTACAGTGACCAGAAGGAGCTGGATCAAGAGTCTGACACCGGACCTCAAGACGTGGTCTATCTGTCGACGTGGTTTCAAAGCTAAATAGGCCACTAGTGCGCTGTGCGATTCTGGGGATTCAGAAGGCGTGAAGTACTCTGTTCTGGGCTACGAGTTTTTTTAGAAAACAAGGAACACGGGTTTTACTGCCGTGAGAGTTCGTCCCATTAGGGAGGTGATTAGCCCCATTAGGGAGGCTACGGACCTGATCTGCGCAATTTTGACGCTCAATACAGCGGTACCCTCTGGACAGCGATCGATACAACAAACCGCTAAAGGTGGGCGTAGGAGAATAAGTGCAGCCAGGCCCTCAAGCTCTTGAGGCATTCCGTCACATCGGCGTATACCTTGGATCGTTTGGAATGTATAAAGGGTACTTTCATCAAGTGATTGCCTATGGTGATAAAAAGAGGCTCTTTTTTATTCGCCCTGTCAAATATTTGCCCCGTTGATCCCAATAAAATAAATCTGAAGCGGCATTAACAGCAGCAAACGCATACGACAACCCGCCTGGCAGAACTCATTCTCGGTGTGCGTCTCGAGCAAGATACAGCGGTATTAGTTCGTTTTTTTTTGGATCTCAAAAACACAGGTTTGCGCTTATAAACGTTGACGTCACTGATTAACCTCAGTAGATACAGATCACTTGTGCATTCTGTGGCTTGTTATGAATTGATCTAACATACACGGCGGAACACCTTGAACATTCGTTATTGTCAAGTTAAGCCACGTCTAGTGACCTAGTGAGAAGCATCCCGTTCCTTTTGGGGGATATTTATGCCCCTTCACTACAATAAATCGATCCGCGAAATGCAAACTTACTAATTTTTACCCATTTTTGGTCCAGCCATCTGCGAAATCAATGGTCGCTCGGACTCTGTACGACTCGCATACAGCTGAGAAATTCGACCACTAAACACACCCTTTTATGTAATAGACGTTAGTTTTTATTATGTCATGTACATCGACTCCAAAACATAGCAAACTAATGACCTTTATTGCAAGACCGTACGCAGGCATGTGTGTAAACCTAACTTTCAGCTTAGCAATCATTTCCAAAACGAGTACACCGACCAATGGCAAAATGAATTCATTAACAATAGTTTTCGGCATTTAAAGAAAAATGCATTTGCCCTTGACATTTGAAGAATAAATGCATTGGCCCTCGGCATCTGTAAGAACACAATGTAAGAAGGAACTTTTTTTAGCCAAAATAAAACATTTTAGGCCCTATATATTAGCTCGTTTATGTTTAGTCCTTATGGATGTGCTTTTAATCTCCCTCCCCACCTCTTAATAACGACGCAATCTATTTTATTCTACCATACACTACTATATTGTTGACTGCAAACGACATACATATAACTTTATGGCACTTTTTGACAATATGTCCCGCAACTATTTTTGATATAACTTTAACTAAAAATAACTATTTGGGAAATATGTTAAGCCAGCTCTTGTAGTCGGTATTAGTGAGCCATCCTCACAATCGGGTCCGAAAACGACACTCACATTTACAAAGGTATGCACGCAGATGACTTAGCACTATAATTATGCAGGAATTCACTACAAACAACCTAATGCTTGCAGCAATAGCTTGCCACATTTCAGCTATACGTCGATTGAAATTCCCTGGAGATGCATTTCGATCGAACAAACGCGATGGAATTCTGCTGTGACTGGAGATATGCGGACAGCGATGTGTTTCGTCTAATTACAGAGCTTATTCAGCTTGCACTACGGTTTTCATTCTGAGAATGGTCTTCTTAATGCCTGAGACCAAGTTTACCAAGCACGTTAATGAAAGATTCCGTTCGGAACTACTGTCATTGCATGGGAGTGTCGAGCCTCGCAAGTTGTCGATCTATTTTGCCGTGGCTTTCTTAAACTTAAGGATGGCGCCGTCTACCTCAAATAGTCTGAATGCAAGCCTTATCTAACTAAGAAGAGTCAAACGTCAACGCCATTGACGGCATTAGAACCAATATACTAAGGAAATATTTAGTGCTACATCGTATCATTCATGCTATAATAGCAGCAGTCTAAATATTAGTCTCTACTCCCCGTTTCTCGAAGAGCTGTGAAGAACACACAACCTGTTATGAACAGAGACGCTCAACGAAAACGCTTTTAAGTGGCCGGCTCAAGTGCTGATTGAGATAGAGGTGCTGCTCTATTGAACATAGACAATAAATGGAGAGGCCTGGGAGGGGCTGAACAGTTGCGGTCGATACATATTAGATTATAGACTAATGGTTGTGATCTACGACGAACTCTCGCCGGTTCGATCTCTGCTGCTGTTAATTGCATTTTCTTTGAGCAATGCTCATTAAGAATGGTTGATGAGAAAAACAGCGGCAATGCTGCAGCTGCTGCTGTCATAGGGACTGTCAGGGAAACCCTAGATATCTCTGAAGATGTCTGGCCGTCGGTGCTTTGATGAAATACCTCACCGGCGAGTTCAAGGCCCGTAGGGGACGGAGGTTAGTCTAGAATACTAATCATCCTACAACTGCTACGTCGATGTTTACTACTACTACTACTACTACTTTTACTACTACAGTAGTAGAATTGCAAACATTGCTAGGCATCTTAAATGGTACCCGCTCTTCCTTTCTCTGTCTCTCTTTATAGAAACATCTACATTGTACTGTTGTTGTTGATGCTGATGCCGTTGCTGGTATTTTTGGTGTGTCGTTTCGTTTAAATTGCGTGCTTCGTTTTTTCGTATTCGAATTTCCGGCCGCGGCTGGCTGGAAATTCGAATACGAAGATTGAATACGAATACGAAGTTCAAATACGCCTTTACGGCGTAGGCACAGAAGTAGCCATAGCGTCGTCAATACAGTACAATGTATTCGTAATGCTACGAACTACGCTTTTCCATTAGCCTTAGAGTAAGCAATCGCTAAATGAAAAAGCAAGAATAGGGCAGCGCTAGACTCATTTCCGGGCACCGTTCGAATGAAAACGCAAACCGAAGACACTGCTCCCACATATGTTCCTATGTCCAGCCCCATTTGTCGTACGATTTGTCTAAATACAAACGAATGTTGTCGCTGAAGGTCCCACATGATCCACCATTACAGAAACTGCACATCCCGATGGTCAGTGATTAACCCTAAACCAGGATTCCTCTAGATAGATTACGAACTGGTCACATGCTCCCTAAGTACACAAAGTGTTTAATCATTATTAGACCAGGACTCAAACAAAGCACTCGGCCGATCAACCGATCTAGGCATAAACGCTAAGAGCATATATTCTTAAATCGTCATTTTTCTATTTCGTAGTTTCTGCAATTCAATTTAAACAAAGATCTAAATTGAACCCAAAAATGTAGTTTTAATTTAAACTATGACAATAAGCAAACCTACGATGTGCGGTCTACCGGTGTGCCATGATATTCATTTTCAAACAAGGCCGTTTATACTAGCACCTACCCTGGCAGGCACCGCGTTGATGTCGAGCCAGAACGATATGAACGACGAGGTAGCGAGCACAATATTTTATTATTACTATTCATCGGTTATTACAATTGTGAGATGTAAACGTTTACGCCAGGTTCATTATGCTTTGCTCGTTTCCTGTCAATTCATGGCGTCTATGATAGAAGCCACGTTCCCTCTGCAAGAGGCCAAATCCGTCATCTGCCTCAAAAACATGGCCTCGCGTAGATAGCCCTTAGCATCTGCTATACGTTTTCCAACATCGTTCAGGATACCCGCTGTTCCTGTGCTGATGGGGCTGAGTGTTTCCAATATATATATATATATATATATATATATATATACATATATATATTAGGGGGTTTTAGTGTATCTTGTGCACTGTGGTCCTAGATAATATTATTTAATTGCATAAACTGGTGACCTGGTGGTTAAATATATTATTCTATTCATTTGGTATTTGTACGTTATTTTTCACTAGGAAGCTTCAAGCGAGTGTATGACGCGCTTATGAATTTGTCTTTGTTTTATCCCGTAAGGCATCGTTCTAGATAATCTGTGGTTTATTTAGAAGCTTGGTGAATGCATTCCCAAATAAAATGTAGTTATTAGGTAGGCCACAACAATCGCTTGTAGATAATAAACGTAATAATTCCAAAAAAAGGAGATAGTTATATAGTTACGCGATGGAATTATATACAGGTTCCTTGTCTTTGTACGTTTTTACTTAGGGTAGAAATCGGATTTTTTTCGTTAGGAATTGGTAGAGAACAATTGCGCCCAATGAGCGTATGCAGTTGTTACGTTAGGGGAGAGCCTCTGTCACAGGCGCTGCTCACATATGTTCTACCCTGTAGCAATGGCGGGTGCCCTTCCAAAGTCCCCAATCAGCTTTTCAGTGATGGGGCCGGGTCTCGTAATGTTTCAAATACCAATGTGCGGAAATCGTGCGGGTGACCGATATGCACGCATTGCATAAACTGATTGTGTAGCGCCGCAACCGACCGTAGAGGAAACCATAAAATCGAGATGCCTAGAATCATACTAACTAAATTTAGAGGTGCATTTTGCCATGTAGTATATTATGGTTTATTAGCAACCAGGTTGGGTAAAATAATAAACATATACATCAGACATAGTTAGTGCTTCTTTCCCTTTGCCATGTTTTATCTAAAATTCAAACTTCTGTAAGTCTGCGCAAACAGTACGTGCTTTGCACAATATTTGTTCACTACTACATATTGTTCATTAATACAGCAAGATAGTAAATCTATGAGTAGTAACTATGACAACTACAACTGCCACTATAATTCCACGGTTAAGTTTTTCTGGTAAATCGTATTGTATCACTAGTGGTTGGCAAGGACATATTACAAGCACTGCGTGACATTTGCAATAAAAACAGTATTATTATTAGTTTATTGAAATTTTAATTAAAATCTGTAAACCTTAGACTGGAATATCGCGTCGGACTTAAATAAGTGGATCTTAGTTACTGTCAGAGTACCTCACGAGTATTCTACATGCTATTGTTGCAAGTAAAGCAACCGATCACCTCAGTAACAGGCGGAAGTTTTCCGTATGAACACTTATGCTGCCGCTCTGAGCGTACCTGCTATGACAGGGTGACATATGTATTTAGGTATACATGTAAAACGAATAATCGTCGGAAGCGTGAAGAAGATAGAGCTTCATGAGGAAACATTTTTGAAATGTATATTATACTCAATTTGAGTGAAATAAACATAATTGTAAATTGTAAAACGAATAATATTTACGCCCAATACATCCATTCATAATTCAATTACCTAACTTCAACAAATGCACTGCGACATTGATTCATGATCATGATAATTCGATTTAGACATCTCTGAATAACCAATCGAAAGAGGCGTATCTTTTTCGCGCGCACGTATTTCTGTTTTTCCAAGAACTTGTTTTTTATGTATCAAATGTCTTTAGAGCGCCACAAAACGCTAGCAGTGTACGTTTTTGTGCTGAGTTGGCGTCTTTGCCCTGAAGGGAACCGTCAATTTGAAAAACGTTATGAAACCTCCCAGTAAAACAGACGACGGCTTTTAGCACGAATGATTCAATAAACGTCAATAGCATAACATCCGTATCATCACTACGAATAATAATGGGGTTTCCAGCCTGGCGCATAGACGGTAGCATCGAATTAACGCTTAAGTCAGCCATCATAGCTCGCACTGTTTTGATTACATTGGTGTGACGTGGCGCAGAAACAGAGGCTGTTGAGATCGTCTCAATAGGGAACCGCCAATTCCAACGAGTGGGCGGTGACTTTGCTAACTTGATAAAAATACTTCTGAATTTTAGCAGCAGCAACAACAACCATTAATCATTCTGTACGTACTTCGTCCTGCGACTGCTACCACAACAATAACGACCTCTGTTTATATAGCTACAATTTGCTACACTTAAGCAGTGAAGTCTATTGGGCGTTTACTAACCTTGCCCGCCACGCCGGTCTCCTTGCAGTAGTCGATTGTCGTCAATTTGTTTTTTACAGGGAGTCAGGAACAAAAACGCACACGTTTTGGTCTGGGTAGAAAATCCCTTAACATACGTGACCGGGACACTTGTGGTATTACTTCAGTGATATTGTCGTCAATAACAGAGGTTCTGTACGGGCTGTATAGTAGTGGTATCGTAGTGCACTGTCATGGCTGTGTTGCGCTAACGTGTAGTGTGTATATTTCGAACTGACGCAATTAGCCGTAGTAATAGTGATGGCATTTTGTTTAAATTGAAGTATGTTCGCCATTGATCGGTCCAGTAGGGCCTTTGTAGATGGGCAAGTTGTCGGCCCAAAGCACTCTCTGCACTTCGTGAGTATTGAAGCGCCGCTTCAGAGCATTTCGAAGCACTTCTGCGTTATATTACAGAAACATGACAGCAATATCTCAATAAAAATATGGCGCTACATTCTCTAATTATCATAAACACATTATTGTTACATGTTACTTACAATAGCTGCAACGTTATGCGTCCCTGATTTAAAAGGGTGATATGTCTTATCTTATGATATGTATACACTTATCAAGCAAATAAATAAGTCAATCAATCAAACACTTGCAAAAGTGAAGAATACATAAAAGCAGTCAATTGCGTTAGGATGCAGATTAATTAAAGTATATATATATATATATATATATATATATAGGGTAGATACGTACCTTGAGCTGTCTCTCTTCGTAGGACATTGATTCGACGGCGAATGGACACTTCGGGTTGTCGAAGGGGAATATCTGCAGGTTACCTTGGCACACCAAAGTCATGTGCCTGCGCATTGTGTAGACCACCGTGCCGTTCGGGTACAGACGCAGGCTCATATGTACAGGATTAAGAGGTGTCTTAAACTCCCCTGCGGTGGTACAATACAACAACAACAGCAACAGCACAATGATAGAGATACATACACACAGATGACAGAGAATGGATACACGCATACGGTGACTGCTTGCGCGTGTGCGGGCCGAGAAAAGTCGCTCGATGCATCTCGTTTGACTTCGGCAGGCTCAAACAGAAAGAAAGTGATGAAAGACAACTGCGGAAGAACTATACCTACATACAGTAATAGAATGACACCGGATTGGAAGGAGACAGGAGAGAAAAGGGAAATATAGAAAGAAATGGGAAGAGAAAAGAAGGAAGACGTACAAGTGTGACCTAACGTGCAATTATGGATAATGAGAAGCGAGAGAGTGCTCGAGCGATATGCTCTCGACGGCACAAAACGAAAAGGCACTAAAAAAGTAAAGGATCCACTAACTCAGTAGCCAATAGCGCCGCCATCCGATGCTTATTTCACCTCTAAATATTCGTTACGAGGATCACCACGAATACTGTCCCAGGGTATAACGATCGATGACGACAAACAGTAAAAAAAAACCACAACAACAACAACAACCACATCAACAATAGCACTTAAACTGGCAGCGTCAATTACGGCAAACACGTCACATAGACCGTTTACTATGGCTGGGGTGATTTGAATTTCCTATGAGCGTTGTTTTGGGCTCGTACTCAGCCAACAATTTACGTCCACGGGACTGCTCTCGCACTGCTTCGTAAGAGGAACCCCATAAATACAAATTGCAGCGGTATGCCTCGAACCCGTGCATCTATATTCATTCACTGTAGATGCATTCTATCACTATATCATGCAAAGCTTCGTTAGCGTGGCATCGGGACCGACGCAAAACGAGTTAATCCTTCCTAATCGTTCAACAATGTAACGTATAGCTTCTTTTCTATATATATATATATATATATATATATATATATTTCGTGTTAAACATATTTTAGTATGGTTTAATAACACCTATTAAACCACACCAGAAGTACAGGTCGAATGTACATTATTCACTACAGTTAAGTGAGCTATGCTCACTAGAACCAATTTATATTGCTTGCACATTACTAGATCTTCTGCCGTCGGCTATCGACTGAACTGCTGAATACATTGGGGCGTGATGCCTGTCGCAGCCCTGATCAAAGCACCTCGCGCTCACTTCGCTGCTGCTAATTCCCTCTCTGGTGGACTCTAACGCAGCAGCCTTGACAAATCCTCGCCGTAAGCAGGCAGAAGCTGTCCACTCATTCCACTGCACTGGCGATCATACGAACGGATAAGCCTCAAACCCTGCCTTGGTCATCAGCTTGAAATACCCGGCTTGTCGGTAGGTGCCAATTGCAGGAGACACTTTCGGGTGACTCAGCGCGTGCCAGACGTTCAGACGGGTAAAAACGTTTACGCTTAATTAACTGTTTAATAAACCGAAATAAAACTATATATATTTATATATCGTAAACATTTTTAGCAGACAAGGATTAATAAACGAGTGTGTGATAACTATAGGCGCAGGAGAGTGAAGTTTGCGATACGACTTCATAAATGCCCTCGAGCTTATACCTGCGGGTGACATCACTGTAGCCATCTGCGACCTTGGTTTCGCTCGCCACATGGTTAGCGGTATGGAAGACTACATCACTGTAAAGATCTTTAGGTCATCTCACGGACAACAAACGTGATACAGCGCTTCGTCGCGGAGCTCAACTACCGTACACGGATCATTTAAATGTTTGGACTTAGCTGTTTAAAATAAATTAATTCCTTTCCGTACTTGGGTTTGCGGGATCACAACACTCGAGCGATAGCTTCATAGCTACTGGAGATGCAGAAATATAGCTCGCCCCTTCATAGAGATAAGGGTCACCCATCGAAACCCTCCTAAGGGGCTGTACTCAAAGCTTTTGAGATTGAGACTGTAACCGAGATAATTAAAGACCACGATAGAGCATGTAATCAACTTTATTTCCCTCAGCAAACTTTGCGTAGCTTGAGAAATGTTTTACCCTTGACCAAGACGGCAAAATGGATGTTTTTCTCTCGGAGTAGTGCACCCGATTGCGGTCGCTGCCTATACGCAACGTATATTGCGCGCCGCTACCAACATTTGCTGTTCGTCATTACAGGATATTGCCCGGCTAGGAACTAGCTCGGTTCACCGGTTATGTTTGCGGCAGGTCGTTAGGTTGCCAGACATCTCGGCGATGATCTCGACCTTTCTAGTTTTGTTAGAACGGGCGCTGAAGCAGACTCACATGCTGTTGTGTCACACATAAAAGCGTGAAGCACACAATATCCCAAAATAAGCCTTTATAAAGATTGCGAAACACGTATTTAGTCATACAGTAGAGAAGTAGCTGTTGTTGTTGTTGCTGTTGTTGCTGTTGTTGTTGTTGTTGTTGTTGTTGTTGCTGTTGTTGCTGTTGTTGCTGATGTTGCTGTTGTTGTTGTTGCTGTTGTTGCTGTTGTTGCTGTTGTTGTTGCTGTTGTTGTTGCTGTTGTTGTTGTCGTTGTTGTTGTTGTTGTTGTTGTTGTCGTTGTTGTTGTTGCTGCCAGCCCAGCGCTACCGTTAGCAAAGGTTTCATTATGAATTGATGTATTATATATATATATATATATATATATATAGTGTTCATTCACTCATTGTGGCATTGAATAGACGATATATATATTTATATATATATACGCGGTGCCCTTTTAAGTAGAGTTGTTGACAACTTGGGCGGTGTTTTCGATCTAACATCGGAAAGTCCCACAAAACCTCCAAATTACATCGATCACGACTAAGTACACCAGGCAATCAGTCAGCCGTCAGACAATTAGAAGGCGAATATTCAGCCATGCTCATCATCGACTCACGGACATGCGCAAGCAATTTTTTAATGCGCATTTTGGCTAACCGAACGCCTGGTGACAAGCGTGGGTCTGCACGTGCGTGCATGGGCGTGGCGCCACGTATTTTTGTTTAAGTACACATTTGTGCCTACATAGCTCAGGTATGAATCGATTCATATTTGCTCGTTTCCATTAGTTGGCCTTATTTTTACGTCAACAATCAAAATATAACGAAGTTGGCCTTATTTTTACGTCAATATCAAAATATAACGAAGTTGGCCTAATTTTTACGTCAACTAACAAAACAGAACGACGAATTGAAGTGCAACGTGGAAAAGCGGCTGCGGTGCTACGTTCGCTGCCCTCAGGCAGTGGTCTACCGGGTCTGCTCTGATTATGTATTAGAATTATGATGTGCATAATGTATAAAATAATATATATATATATATATATATATATATATATATATATATATAACGAAATATAGTGCCATATGTATTCTACGTGGCTGCATCTCTAGATTTTGATTATTTAGCACGCTCGTAAGCGCACTGCCATGCTAATTCATGTACATGATTGGTATATGGTCTTACATACAGCAGAATATTTGCGTTTCTAGGCTTGTTTAATTTCTGGCTAATACTATTATAGTCCAGTTTGGTGATGGCTTTTTTTCTTTGTTAATTTTTTCTGCCTGATTACTTCTTGTCGGCCAGTTGAAAGTCCATATTGGCATTTTGAATAGGATAGCTGTGTTACAGATTCATACAACATGTACACATTGTTGTAATGCAATCACATTGTTGCTGATCACACTATCAGTAATCATATTACGCCATGTTTTTCAGACACAAGATGCGTTGCTGGTGGCATTATGACACTGTGGCAATTATTCGGCAGTCTGCTTGACGTGAACGACGTCTGCACGCTACTTTTTAAGGAAGACTAAAGCCTTTTTTATTATCTTTTATCATCGCAGGTCGTCAAACATACTTAAAACAAGCCGTGAACTGTATAAGCGTTAACATTCTATGCTGCTGACGTTGCGAAGGATATGAGCACCTGCGTACTCCAAACAATACTTGGAGTTTCCTCCAAAATTATTTAAAGCTTCGGTATTGGATAAGCCCTCGACATCGATTTTTTTTTCCTAAGTTGTAGTGCGCTACATTTTCTAGTGTAGAACGTTACGTTCTAACGCCCAAAATCATATGCAAATTTTGTCCAATATCCAAGTTGAAGTCTCTACTAGGGAACATTGGAAACTATTTTCGGCAAGTGCATTCGCTCACAGAGCCCGCTGTGAAAATAGAAGTACTACGATGAGTCTCTACAGACTTTCGCAAGTGTGGTTCCGGGCGCAGCACATGCCCAGGTAGAACTTAGTATAAACATAAATAAATATATATATATATATATATATATATATATATATATATATATATATTTATTTATATATATATATATATATATTTATATATATATATATATATATATGTATTGAGCAACCACCAATAAAAAAGCAACCAAGCACGGAATTAAACTAATAGGTAGAATGGATATTGGCAATGGATTTTACGCCTGTGTTCTTTTGGCTAAACAGTCTGGTCGCCAAGGTTGACTTAACAGCCCAAAAAACAGTAGAAAAACACCCACAAACTCCCGACGATTGGGACAACTTCCTAGCCATATTCCAGCCAGCAGGTGAAATACAAGTGTAGACGACGTCTTTCTTTCCCTCGGCTCATTCATGGCATGGGTATTGCTAAACGCAGGCCTGGACAGGCAAGACACCTGGGGAACGTGGCTATCCTTCAGAAGTACAGACAGGACTCCCTAGGCGATAAAGCCACATCGCGCACAATTGGACCACGCCAGAAAGACCTGCTGGAATTATTCTATTTCTGTTTCAAATGTATAGATCCAATTGGATACAGTCTAGGTGATAAAACCATGAAATGCACTATCTTGTCAGTGAATCTTATGTAGGGTGTCCGGAAAGTTTCTGAGAATCGATAATAAGAATTGTAGAGCTCGTAAAAGCAAATATTTTTTTTCCAATGAAACATGGTCTCCACGAAGTCTTGTTTTGAAGTAGAAGGTATATTACTACAATTTACTACGACACTGCTGTTTTTGCCCGACATAGAAGCATAAAGAAAAACATATGGCGCTGAGCAGAAAATGCGACATAGTCGTTTAGGAGAGAATTTGCAAAAAGTAAGTTTTTTCATTTGCCTTTACGTCCAATACCTCAAAATCATAACATTACGACCATTCACAGCGCTCAAGACTAACTTATACCGATTTTTCGGCGGGATGTCAAGATTAAGTGCATGCATAAATGACTGTGTGGCGACGTTCACTACCGCCGACGTGCCGCGTGACAACCGCAATGTCGTCACACAGTCATTTGCATGCATGCACTTAATCTCGACATCCCGCCGAAAATCGTAATTACTCCGCAACCGCGGCTCGCGTTGCCATAAATCTGGTACCAAAACGACATTTTTTGTGCCCCTCACCCAGATCCAGCGTCAGGTGGTTGAACGCGGCTCCTACAGCTACAAGGGTGAGCCGGCCAAGAAAGCGGCCCTGGCGATCGCCCGACGGGTAAAAGATTTTTTAGGGGTGTCCCTAAGAGATCCTTCCAAGGTCAGCAACGACCAAGCATCAGTCCAAGCACTCGGGCACGAAGGACAAACACAGCGTGGACAAGAGCGCCGTGGACGGCATCAAGACTGCTCTCCGGCAGCTTCTGCGCGAGAGATCCTCCCAGAGCTCCAACCGGTCTCCTGGCGAGATCCGAGGTGCTCAAACTCGGCGCCGCCACCGTCCCCGCTACGAAGTGAAGCACCAGAAGGACAGGCAGGACAACTCAGAGTTCCGCGCGCCGCCAAGGGACACTCTGTACGACCACCTCGCCGCGGCTCTTCGGGACAGCACCCGCCGCAGCAGGCCCCGGAGCAAGGGGAGGGGCCGCAATGGGAATCGCTCCTAATTGCACAATGGAACTGCGAGGGGATTCGGACACTCGACCTCCTCGCGCCCTCCGCGTTTGAGGGCATTGACGTTCTTGTGCTGACGGAGACTTGGGCCACGACCTCCTTCAACATCCCCGGCTTCTACTGCGCGCACTCCCCCGCAATCCGGCCTGCAGGTCCCGGGCGACCCAGCGGCGGTGTCTCCGTGTGCTATAACCAGCGGCTGGGCGATGTTGAGGTGCTTCTTGCTGAGGAAGACATGGTCGTAATCCAGGGTTTGCGGCTAAACATAATCGCAGGCTACGTGCGTCCGCCGTCCAAGGAGAACTCGACGGTGCTGGTTGAAAAGCTGACCCGGTGCTTCAGTGCGCTGGACAGCGATGCGCCCATCATCGTCACCGGTGATTTCAACAGTAGGCTGGACCGCCCGGCCGATCTGCGCACGAGAATTCTCCTGGACACCCTGGCCGACTCGGGCTGTTGGGTTGTCACCGATCCTGCAAGCCCAACCTTCGAGGGGCACATGGGATCATCTGTCATAGATGTATTCGCGGTAAGCTTGCCATCCGAGCAGGTCTCCTACCTCGGTGTTGACAACCCCCTCCGCAGCGGAGGGCATTTCAAGAATCATCTGCCAACGGCTGTGAGAGTCTTCCTGCCAGCTGCTAGGACTCCTGCTCCCCGCCCACCTCCGCTGGCCAAGCATATTAGCTTGCACCACCTACAGGAACGCTTTCACGAGGTCTTCCCCGTGCCGGGAGCTCCAGGCATTGACCAATATGCCAAAGCTCTTACGGAGCTGTTGAGATACGCAGCTGGTCTTAGTAAGCCAAGAAGGGGGAGTCCATGGTTCAACAGTGCGTGCAAAGCAGCCAACCAGGCCCAGCTCAGCGCTCGCCTCCTAGCCGCACTTTACCCGAGGATGCGGCCACTCTTCATCATTCTCAAAAGTTGGTGTCGCCGGACGTACAAAGCTGAACGCGCCAAGTACCTGGAACAAAAGGAGTCCGCGCTGTTGGATGAGGCAGAGCGACAACCGTACAAGTGGCTCCGCCGACAGGGATCTCCCACCTGCCCTATCAACTCATCGGCGCTCATCTCCCACTTCAGCCGCATGTTTGCGTCGGCCGACACCATCCCGCGCGGCATCCTCCACTACGAAGCGGCCTGGGACGAGAAAACAATGCTGCTACGGGATTTACTCTCCGCAGAGTTTTCTCTCACCGAGGTGCTTGGCGCCATGCAAAGACTCCGTTTCAACAAGGCCGCCGGTCCCGACCAAGTCCGTAATGAACACCTCAAGGAGGCCATGGTACTTGCTCCTTGCTGGACCGCCCTTTTCAACGCTAGTCTGCGCGAAGGTCGCCTCCCCAGCGACTGGCAGAGTGCTCATCTAGCAGTCATCCCGAAGGGAAAGGGCAACCCCAGAGAGCGCAGCTCGTGGCGTGGGATCGCCAAAAAGAGCTGCTGCTACAAGCTGCTCTCTGCCATCCTCACCGCCCGCCTGTCTCACTTCCTCGAGGCTCTCGGCGCCATCCCGAACGAGCAGCACGGCTTCCGCGCAGGCAGGTCCACACTGACTGCGTGTGAGATTCTGCTGGCCAGGGTTCAGGGAGTGATGCAGTCTAGGCACGCCAAGCAATTCCTGTACGCCGTCTTTGTGGATTTCCGCTCGGCCTTTGATGGAGCTCCCAGAGACAAGATTATCTTCAAGTTGGCTGAAGCGGGCGTACCTGCCAACATCCTCCAGCTCATCGGGGCAATCCTGCAGGAAAACCCGATCACCATACAGGATGGGGTGGCTGAGTTGTGCCCCTTTGTGCAAACGACGGGAGTCGCGCAGGGGGACAACTTAAGTCCGCTGCTGTTCTCCATCCTGCTCAACGATCTTCCGCGACGCATCGTGGGCACTCGAGAGTCCGTCCGCCCAGACATTCTGCTATACGCAGACGATCTCGCGATATATGGAACAAGCCGATTCGAGGTGCAGCAGAGCCTAGCGAGGCTCGAGCAGTACGTGGCGGATGTAGGACTCGAGATCAACATCGGCAAGACCAAGGCCATGAAGTTCCGTAAAGCTGGTCGACTTGCAACCAGCGATGAGCTACGGTTGTACTCCACACCACTGGAGTATGTCAACAACTTTCCGTATCTTGGCCTCTCTCTCCCGACCTCCGGTACGTCGTTTACGGAGCACATCGCCGAGAGGGTCAGAAAAGCCCTCGTAGCAGGCGTCGGAATTGAGAAACCCACGCTTCTCTCCCTTAACGCGGCGCTAAAACTTTTCAACCTTAAGATCGCGCCCACGGCATCCTACGGCATACAGCTTATCTGGGAGAACTTGAGCGTGGCCCAGCTCGCGAGGCTTGATCGAGTGAAACCCGCCTTTCTCAAGCGAGTGCTCGGCCTCCACACGTCATGCCGCAATCGTCTGGTCTATTTACTCGCCGGTACCCCGCTCTTCATAGAGGACCTGCAACGCCAGTTCCGGTTGCCGGAAACACAGGCCTACAGGGACTTTATCTGTCAGTGGGAGGTGAGATTGTCAGACGTGGACCCCGACTTCTTTAGTACGGGTGCAATGACAAACAATGCATGGAAGGGACTGCATCGCACCAACCGAAGTGTGGTAGTACGCTATGCAGTGCATGGCTTCCACCATGTTCTCTGTAAAACTCAAGGGTACCATGAGCCGACAGAAGAATGTATCTGTAACAGGTGTGAGAGAGCTTGTGGGAGATATCATGCGGGGGAGTGCCCCAGAGTTGAATCACTGGCCAGGCTGGCTCAGTGACCGTGTTTTTATGTATAATATTTGACTATATACCTAACAAAGGTGATTAATAAATGAATGAATAATTAAGTAAAACGACATTTCTTCGACATTGAACAGTTGTCTTCGCAATTGCACATTTTGTGCTCTATATATATATATATATATATATATATATATACGGGGTTGATGGCTTCAAATGTCTACTTGAAGAAACCTATAGATATTTGGCATCTACTCCTACGCGACTTTTCTACAACAGTGGCAATTACTTGCAAGTTTAGTCAGAAGTTTTAGGCGTTTTCGAACCTATTTTCCCTCAACTCTTGCGCCTTAAATAGTTGTACTTAAATTTAATCTCCTCTTATGCATGGCATATAGCGCACACTTGTAAAATGCCGAATTTAGTTTAGCGTACACGACACTACGATACTTTTCAGGGCCCTACAACAGCGTCGAGCATGATACGATTTTATATAAGCACTTAACTTCAAACTGAATACATATATTTGGCCTGTTTCATAATTCAACTAAATGTGATGACTAAGGACTTCTAATATTGTAATCAAATATACAAAAAAGCCTGACATACATACTTAAAAATATCTTTGTAAAATCAAATATACTAAATGTCACTTAGAATTAAAATAGCTTATTATAACAACGTGTGAATTATTTTAAGTGTAATTTCAAATATCATCAGTCAAGGCGTCAGATACGAAAGCTACTTCAGCAGCGGTTTTGCACTCTCAACGATTTCTGCGCGCCCCGAGAAAATGACCTATCACGAAATCCTCTGCCCATTCACGGCTATATATATGAATTCACGGCTATATTTGCATAGTGTTATTGTCTGCGCTATTGATGATGCAATTCACGAAAATTGTGCGTGTCTGAATTTGCTCTACTTCAGCTAGAGAACGCCGCCGATGAGTGCTTCAAGATAGTGCAGAACATCACGGGCTGGCATGAGGTTGTGGATATTGTTTGCACGCGCGACGAATTTCGTGGGTCTTCATCAATTATAAACTGCTTCTCGCGCCATGTTTCTGCGTACCTCATGTTTGATGCCAGGTATTTTTTCTTTTTTTTTTGTTACGATGCGACATTGTGCTATTTCTCATTATTGTTCCCATTACGAAGTTACACCCGATAACGATAATGCACGAGCACTGGCATGACTTCGTGGTGACTTCACTAGTGAGTGCAGTCTTATTCAATGTCTCATTAAACATCTAAAAGGATATAAACATACATTTTGACGGTAGTTTAACAGCCAATGAGCTTTTACGTGGACGAATATCAAATATAATATTGAGAATTGTGCAATAATCTCAAAGAGCAGTTACATAATAAAGAGTAACATATGATGATGAGTACTGCGGCGGCTGACGCCCTCTTGCTGTTTTCAGAGATGTCGACAAGATCACCCGAGAGTGTCGCAACAAATCGCCGCCAGTTAATCCTACGGTTGTAATTGAATAGGGCCCTCTCTTCGTATGGACAGCGTACGGCAACTTCAAAGCAAGATTGCCATAACGGTCACGGTTAGCTGTCCGCTCGCACACCTGGATGGGTTGAGTTACCGCCCAGGTAACTCAACCCATCCAGGCTGAAAGCCATTTAAATGTTCTCAAGATTCTAAATATATTCTAAATAATATGCTCGTGTTACACGGGGGTGTTGAGGAGAAGCTGGACTATATGTGTTGAGTTTCAGGGGACTATATACAAGAATAAAATGTACGTGGTTCGTTGTAGTCCATACTGCAAACTTTTTGATTCACTAAGTATATATATATATATATATATTTGCCACACTTGCAAGCTCATTTAGTCTATAGAGTCGTATCCCTCCATATGACCCTTCTGTCACTGGCTCGCATTTAGGCAGTGTGTGGAAAATGCCATCCTGTGTCTTAAATGTGCAGTACATGCGCGTCATCGAGAAGCATTTATCGTCTTGTGAAGGCAGACTTCTCAAAAGTATGTTTCTGTAGCCAGTTAGAATTTGTGTTAGATGGTACGCAAGCTCAATGGTACGTAAGCTAGAATGGGCCTGTAAATACAGTCGTTCATCTCTGGTGTAATATCATACTATTGTCTCAGGTGATGCTTTTGGAATCGATTTTCACCCGTCCTTCCATAATGATATGGTTGTTGTTGTGGTTTCAACTCGGCAGTTTAAGCCGCATCAGTCCAGAGCTTCACGCTCCCGCGGTATGTCCCATGGTCTTGAAAAGACCAAAGCTACTTCTTTGTTCACAGTTTAATCGCTTTTAGCGCTAGAGGTATCTGCGCACATCGCAGCATATTCCTGTCTGTTTGCCGAAATGCTTGCAGGAGCTGCCCACACTGGCGCTCCAAACGATTGCGATTGATTTCACTACGGATATGAGCAATCTGTTCTGTTCTTCCCTGGTGCCGCACGTGTTCGGCTAAAGTCTAGCTATGTCGGCCACAATATAGCTATCGCTTTCTAGTTAGTTCGAGTTAAATGCCCAGCTGCTGTCTTGTCGATGAGTTTCAGCCTCTATTTTCAGTGGCCGTTCTACTGCATCTATTCCGAAGTTTTCTGGACACCGATACTTGCGCACTCACCCCATTGTGTGGAATGGTACGCCTGCACTATTAGTGACAGGTCACCTGTCTATGCAATTTCTTCGCAGCTGACATCTTGTTTTTTAGATACGACAGCTGTCTAAGACCACTATAGAGTTTAATAGCTGACGATGGTACCTCGTCTGATTGTGAGATCTTACTTTTTCATTCTTTCGCCTGCCATAAAGCCTCTTCTGTCGTTACCTTAAGAATATTTCCCAGCTTAGCATAGAGCATTTTGTAGTGAGATCTATTAAATTCCAAGTGGTTAGGAAAAGTATTTTCATGGTAATTTCCTGCATTTCTGCGCCGGAATTATCTTCCAGATCCTGCAGCCTGCCGCACAGCCTCTGCAGTTTTTCTACTTTAAAGACGCTTTATTCCACAATTTGTATCGAAAACGGTGTTTTGCAAATGATTAATGCTACGTAAAAACTCTTGTTTCATGTAGGTTATCCAAATTTCATTAAATCGTCTAATAATAAGTTTTACATTATAACCTTCCCGTGTGGGCTACTATTGCAGGAGTACAAAAATACAACGTTTTTTTTTATCTATGCTCTTCGTTTTCGTACGACTACATACATTATTGGGCTCGCTCATCAAAGAGATGTTTGAGTTCGTGAGCTGCCTTGCTGTGATTGCAGTTTACAGTAGCCAGGGTTCCTCCCTTTGTAGGGGGGCCTACGTGCTCGTTCCCTCAGCGCTCGCTTTTCATTATTCGTTCGCTTATTGTCTATTGAAAATCATCCGCGCCTTCAATAATAGTTGGAATTTGAAGAGCAGGAATTTAGCCGTTCTGCTTTGCGCGTCTAGCTAGGATCAGGCCGTCTGACTCGTGCCCTCGAAGGCACCGCATGCAAAAAACATGTCATCTACGCCATTGGTCTCATCAATTTCGCACAAGACAGGCGTGTGTACCTATACCTTTCTGATGTTTACTATATGAGTTTGAAAGCTGCCATTACCAGTGATAATTTTAGGGTTAATAGTACTTAGTTTCTGCATGCTTGTATCGATACTACTTCACGAGGGTTGGGGTCATTGCCCTCATTCACGACCCTAGCGCTTTTTTCGGCCTCCAATATACTCAGCTTGCTAGCTCTTTAAAATAACATTTTTTGCGTAGTTTTTCAACGTGCCCGATCTCGGTGTAACGAGTTGTTTTTCTCTTGGTTCTTTCTTGTTAGCTAAGTACCGGTTCAGCCCTGGTCCCCGCACTGATGAGCCATCAGAAGCATAGAGCCAGCAAGTCGCTAGTTGTCTGTAGCCGACGGCGCTTTTTTGCGAGGGTCTCCCGCTTCTTGATGTTATCTTGGGTAACCTGATTGCCTACTGGGGTGTTTTGGCCATTGCTCAGGTCACGTAATAAATCTAGGTCTTTGGACTGCCTGCCTATCGGACTAATGTGGCTGTCCACACGGATAAGAAGGCAGGGACTTTGTTTATTTTTGCGCCAGCATTTAACTATAAGTCTTTACCTCGCTCCAAGACGTCGTTTGACCGGCCTTCGTCCTTAAGCACTTCTTACAACCAGGAAACAAAAATTTGGAGTTTTCAGTCTCATTGTTTCGGCCTGCAGTGTTAACCTTCCTACATGAAACTCATTTTGTTTTGGGGTTTTTACCTATGCTTTGCGGTTTGAGGGCGCGACTTGCGCTTTCTCGATCGCGTCGTTAAGTCTACCGGTCACTATCGACCCTACCGCTTTGGCGGCCGTGCTAATATAAGCCGAGCCCTTGATAATAAAGTCACGACCATTTTAAACTATAACCTTGTCTGTATTCAGTTGTCACCTCCGGTAGCGCTAGTTCTTATATTTCCGACTAGCTTTTCCCGTTTGGTTCTTAGGGCTACTATAGATAATCAGTTCGTACATTTTAAACCACGATGCCAACGGTGGTGCTATTTTAAACCTTGTCCCATCAGCATCATCAGACATTGGGTCGAGTTCATCAGGAGAAGCCCTCGCGCAGAAGCTGCGCTCCCTTGCTAAACACCTATCAACTATTTCCGTGGTGAAAAACTAAATCTATCGTGTAACTCTGAGGCAAAGTTGAGAGCATGTCGGAATTGTAAAATAAGCATTGTTATGAACCTGGTTTGCTCAGCGTTTTGAAGGCCAACAGGTAAAAGTCGTACGGGTGACATATGCATACTTACTGCCCATGCTGGCCTCAGTTAAGTTTGCTGGGTAATCTGCACGGGTCTCTCAAGCTTTCGTTCCTCTCTTCTCAATCAAACTTGCTAGCTTTTCTGATATCATCAGAGGTCGATTTACGAACTAAGAATCTTTAAACCCCTAAGATGCCGAATTCTTCGTTGGATGACACTTGCTACCAGTTATATTAAAACAATTGAGGGAACCCGTTATGGACACGTCGCATTTGCTCCGGTTTAGAAAAGGACCGCCTAGATGTTCGAAATCCTTGATTCCCCTGAGATCGTCGATCATCGCAGGCAGATCCCCTTCCAGTTGACCTTGACGAGCAAGATACTATATATTGAGAGGGCATCATAAGGTAAGGTTCGATTCGAAGGTTATACTATATGCCAAAAGGACTTGGAGGTCAGTGCCGGGAAATGCATCCAAATTGACCTTAACAAAATGCATCCTTGAACATTTTTAAATGCGCTGTAGAGTCTAGTTTGACCAGAATCGCGGCCTGAAAACGCGAATTCACAAGAGATCGAGCGCATGTATCACACTTCTACTCCACCAGTGGTGCCGCATAGGTGCAATAGCATAGTCAAACTGTACTGGAACAATTGCCGTTGAGATCGTAGTCTTGTTGACTTGTCCCCCTACCTTCGTAGCTAGTCATCGTAGTTAATGAACATGCAATTAGGCTTTGATCTTTTTCAAGGCAAACATTCTTGCTTTGACTAAGATGTCCACCAGTTTTTACGCCGTTTTCCGCACTGTTATGGTACACAGCGACTGATGAACACACGGTCTTATGATGTCTAAACCTGCTGCTGCCGTGTTTCCAGAAGATTTGACAGCAAAATAGATTTCGTCCGCGGAAAGCGGTCGAAACAACATAATTTGGGGTAGATCAGGCCACAGCAAGTCTGAGGGCACCTGAAAGTATTTTCCTCGTACAATACCGGCGTTACTTTCGCTTGAAGCGAAGGCGTCGGATGAACTTATTATCCGAGCCGCTGCTGAGACGTCTCTTTCTAAAAGCTTAGTTTTCACTCGTTTGTATACGTCAATACGCCTTTTGGTCGCTTATTAGAGGTCTCGAGCCGACGGTTACGGATCCTCAAACCGTCCTCAAAAATCCTTATAACTCTTTTTAGTAATGACTGTCAGGAAAGGGGCGCCGTCCTGTGTGGTAAGCGTAGAACCGTCGGCACAAATTGGAACAGTGAATACCAAGAGGAAGTGTTGTTGTTGTTTGAGGCTATTTGAAGGTGAACTCTCGAGCATTGGCAGGTCTCTCCAAATAGGTTGTGTTGGAGAGTCCTTATGTTTGTCCGCTACGGGTACTGGGGCCAACAGATGTTGCGGCAATTTAGAGATCGTCCTGAGGTGTCTTGCCGGTTCTAGACTAGTGTTTTAAAGCAGGCTGCGTCGAACTAGGGTCTTTGCTGGAGGTGCCGGTCTTGTCGAAGACGCCTTCGTACCCCATTGGGTTTGTGTGAGCCCTACGCACTGCGTCCCGGCAAGTACCCTGCCGAACGTTACTCTGACCCGCGAAATGCTAACGTTATAATTCCTGCGGCTTAAGAAGAATTTAAGGCGTTAGCTTTTTCGAGATATGGAAATTCTACTGCGAGTGACGCTTGCATCGGACGATTGTTTATCATCACGCGTGCCACTGGAATATTGACTGCCATGGGATCTGGAGCACTTCTTGGCTGGCTGTGCTGGGCGGTGCGGTGTCGGTCATTTTAGCTGTGAGGTAAACCTCCCTAACTTGTATGAGAATGTGCCTTTGGTACTAGCCTGTTTCGTTCCCGTTGATCGGGGAGTTTGGGGCGTAATGTTCTTTGCAACTGGCAGCAACGTGCCTGGTTCGTTCGCAGTTTTACACGTCCGTCCCGGACTGGCAGCTGGCCGCCAAATAAACTGAAGGCACTGTAAGCAATGCTTCGGTTAGTCGGGCTCCAATTAACGGCATATGGATGCAAGCCGATGAAGACGGTGGCTGCCAATCAAAGGATAAGAGAATGTTCTTTACTGACGTTTTGAACCCGTCCTGGAGTTGTACAGTTTTCTGACCTAAGTTACTCCTACTGCGGAGAGTTTCTACATCTCCTCATCCGTGAAGTGACTGAAACGTTACTAAGGTTTGTCACTAAAGTGAGTTTCTACGCCGCCTGCTGGTCAAATATCCAAATAAGAATGGTGACATTATCACCTGATATTCGGCATGTCTGGGCTCTTATGTGGATGCGCTTGCAGATTTGTAGCATGGAACCCGCGGCAAATTGAGGAAGCGTCTCGCTGCTTTCGGGTGGCGGGAGTCTCCGAATGGTAGCTTTGGAACATTCGTTGGCTAAACTGTGCACTAGCTGACACATGTACGCCTATCCGATCCCCTTCAGTCACAGCGCTGAACACAAAAAGCGAGAACTCTGTAGAAACAAGCGCCTCTGGAGGGCGTTTCTGGGGGAGCTAGAGGACGACTTTTGGTGTCGTTCATTCAAGAAAGTAAGAGGTGCTCCGCAAGTGTTTAAAAACGAAAGGCAGCAGCTGCCCTCTTCCGGCTGCGACGACAGTAGCTTCTCTTCGATTTTATTTAACACCCCCACGAATAGAAGAGGAGGCTCTAATGGCTTCACGAAATCGCTTCCAACCAGTCACGGTCGCACTCTCCCCAAAATTGCGTCTTTGCAAAGCACCTTACGAGGGTCCAATGTTTCTCACTCTCGTTTTAGCATGCTTGAACACAAGAAATTGATCCCCACACTGCAGCCGAACCTGCAATCTAACACGTTAGAAAGCGGGCAAGTATTGCGTTCAAGCTACCCAGACCACGCAGACACTCCAGTGGTTACCCTCAAGGGGGTCAACTAGGCACCCCCTAAACTGAACAGGACCCTGGACCCAAACGATCTATGGTGCGGCGAAGCGAAAGACGTTGCGACGAACGTACGTCAGACCAGCTGTATTCCTCCGCAAGGAAGACATTATACACTGTCTTCATATCAAAAGGCTTATGGAGAAAGTTGCCGCAGATACAAGTGCCCTTTGCGCCGTCTCTTCTGCTGGAATTTTTTTTTTTTTTTTAGGGACTAACTGGGAAATGCGGTACGCACACACGGACACCACGGCAGGAAAGCTCACTGCAAATGTGAGCCGGTAGTGTGGGGCTCCAACCCACTAAAAACCAGTCATGTCCCCATCCCCACACTCAACTGGGTGCCTCACGGGGCCTTGTCAAATAAAAACGATTCTTCTCTTCTTTGGCGTGCATTATACGTTCGATTGTTCGAGCTATAAGATTCCAGTCATCACGTGAGTACATAAGAAGGTGTGCCAGCTTCTTAAGACTGCCGTCACTTGCTGTGGTTATGTCCTTGCGTAATGGAGCCCACGCCGGGCACAGCAATATTGTGTGTTCCGGCGTGTCCTCCGTTGTTCTGCTGGAACTGGAGATACCTGAACCGCTTGTATATTTACAATTTGCCGGATCTTATGAGGAAACTTTTTCCGAATGGGTTCAGACTTTTATCGTACAAGAGCAATCGTTAGCTTTGAATGAAACGTAGTTTGTAGAACCAATCTTTATGTCGTTTATTCATTTCATGGCATTGTTTGCATGAGTAACGGCTATTATGAACCATGCCAAACATGTTCCTGTGAGTATTAAGGGCCACTAAGCAAGAAGGGCCATGTGAATGAGTGTGCGAAAGTTAGCACATACTTCAGACTAATGATGGAAACTTGTTAATTATGAGCTATTCTTTTGTCATACTGTGAATGCTATTAAAGGTGACAATAAACGTGAAATGAATACAGAAAGGCCTCAGCATCTCTCTACGTGTGGTGTCTGGAGGACCTCTCCCCTGGGGTACATTTGGCTTTATCCTCACTGTCTCGGTCCGCTGGCGCGCGAACGAGCAGCCCCTACGCCTTGCACAGAACGCAGGAAGAAAGCCTCGCACGACCAGGTACTTTAGGGTTTTTCGCGGGGTTCATCGCGTGGTATACTACACATGTCCTAATCCTCTCCTAAGATATTCAATGATGCCTCAACCGGGACAGACCGGGATAAACTTGAGCACGCCCCGAGCACATGATACTGATTTGGACAGAGCGGCGCACGCCATTAACGTTCTAATGAGGTCAAATGCACTGTATACGAAAAAAAAAAACAACTATGTAGTGTAAACAAGATAATGATGAACATCCTTATTCAATTTATGAGAGTTCATCTTTCAATGAAATCCTCTTGGCGAACGATAGGGTTCACATCGGCGATAAATAAGTACTAAGAGAAAGTTGTCTCTGTTTTTGTCAAACATAAAAAGGAAAACGGCTTATGTTATCATGTCATTTCTAATGAGCATCTGCAGTACCTATGCATGGCGCACGCTCCACGTAGCCACAAACGGATAGGTGAAAATAAGCTGTCCCATGCAATGCGTACAAAAACGGATGCAGCAACAGACGATTCTTGTCGACAATTGGCTCCAGGTCTGAATGCATCCTCACGCCCGAATGCACATCCATGAATGATTTGATGAATGGAGCAAAGATTACTGACCGGTAGAACGTTCCGACTGACCAAATGCAATCAAGTTATAAGCTCGAGATGTGCATCAGTAGTCTGCTCATCTCGACAACAAGAAGCGGCTACGCCCTAGCGAAGATTAAGCCCCTTGGTGCACCACGCCAGTGCACCACGTGGCCAGATAGGCCTCTAGCCAAGCCTGGGGTGGACGACGGCGCGTCGTGTTAATGCAATCCTTATCTATCCCCTGAAGGATGACCGCGTCCAGCCGGACTCAATGCACACACTGGAATGCTTTCTTGTAGGTTACACCGCAATTATGGGTAATTCAATAACGTGGCCTGATGCCACCTTTGACCATAATTAAGAAAAGAACCGACTGGAGGTTGCTGTGGCATTTGCAATCTCGTGTTCTCAAGAAATGTATCTTTCTTATGAACATATGACTCCAGATAGAAGATGCAACACGGTCGCTTAGAAAATAATTCGCATAAAATGAAATTATATTATTAGCTTGAAAGTCTAATACCTCAAAACGATAACCCTATGACCATTCGACAGTATAACAGATTTTAGTACTTTCACTTTGGAACGCGATGTCTCGGAAATCATATTCCATATATATATATATATATATATATATATATATATATATACAGGGTGTGACGGAAAGATTTGAAAAGCGATATACAGAATTGTAGAGCTCGTTAAAGCAACAGCACTTTTGTGCTCCTATGACGGGCAAAAACACCAGTGTTACAAATTGTAGTAATTTCACTCTCACTCCAAAACAAGACTTCTCAGAGACTATGTTCCATTAAAAAACATTTGCTTTAACGAGCTCTACAATTCTGTATATCGCTCTTCAAATCTTTTCGTCACACCCTGTATATATATATATATATTATACGAATTCAAATTAGTGTTTTTCTAAACGCCAAAATATTATTCCGCTAGTGCGGAATGAAACCCGCTTAAAGGTTCACTCTGCATAGTGGCATTAATAATTACAAAAATAAAACGCACAAGCACATCTATTTAAAAAAGTAAAATAGTGTGTCAGTGAATAATACTAATACCTGAGTAAAGGTCACCTTAGTTACAGTACTATTTTCCCTCCATAAACTGATCATTTAAATGGGATGTGTGTAAGGGAATTAGAACTCTTGTTAGTCGTTCTTTATAAGTGCACGCTTGCGAGATATTATTTACAACAGCATGTGCGTGACGCCTTTTACGGTCCCCGAGGTGTAAGGTGCCACTCGTTTGAGAAAAAATTAACCATAATTTGACAGTTTACCTGCCTGTGTACGTCACAGACACTAAACAAGATTACCACAATATGTGAAAATGTGTGATGCATCCTCGACCAACGTAGAGTGTAAGCTTGAGAGCTAGAAATTTAGTTTGGATACATGGTATTGTTTGCAAACCCAACAGAGCGTTTGATAGCTCGACATAGATAGTCGAAGTTGATTGAATTAAAGGTAAGATCCTTCGATTTGGCTGACAACCAGCTTAGCCGCAAATTACATTTCATCCAAGACACGTAGCTTAATTTTCTTCTAGGATATGTAGTATAGATGCCTACAGGGGCCTCCAGTGGAACGTCTAATCTGCAGCTTGTCCATGCTAGCAAAGCAGAAAAACGTGTCATCATTGACTTAACAGTAGCCGTAGCAAAGTGTAGCTCCAAAGCCGGCTTACCTAGTTGGTGCCCGAAGCGTGATTCGAGCGAGATCTGCTAAATAATTATTGTCAACGTTTGCAGGCGTCTTACGTTTCGTCCGGAGCTATGACACCACTGTCAAAATATATGCATGCGTCTCTAGTTACAAATGTCAACAAATAAACAAAAAAACAGTAAATGCTTAATAAAACGAGGTTTTTAATTGTTGAGCCTTGGACATATACAATTTTTCTTTATTAAACATTAGGTTTGGGCACATCTTAGACTATGCCCAAACTAGGCCACAATTAAACCTTCAGTTCGTATTTATGAAGTTGCGAGGTGCAAATCTAAGGACTTATTATTACCTTAGTGCTGGCGCAGCCCTTCCTTGCCTAATACGTGTACGCTAATTTACTGCTAACGTCGGCTTAATTTAACAGCTTCATTTATCATCCAGTAGGACGGACACGGTGAGGGGCATGCAATAATGTTTTCGTTATGCGCACGTCAGTCAAAGCTGCCTAGACATGGTTTGCCATCGATTGGATTCGAACATTGCCATTTCATGTTACGCGGCATGGCTGAACTCGCTGAAGGGGGCACCGCGACCTCAAAAGCAAGTGTCCTCTGAGCGTTGTCAAGCACCGTCACCCTCAGGGAGTAGTGGTCGCAAAAATTAATTCAGTATACTCAACCTACAGTTCTACGTAAGACAGGCCTACCCACAAGAGCCCGAAGCTTCGAAGAAGACAACTAGTCAGCGCGTGTTTGTTGAATGGACGTCCTGCTTTCGCTACTCGTATGTTTGCAACTGGAATGCCTCTGGAGCGTTGACAGACATTTTCCGTCAAATATTTTAAGCGTTTACAACAAACAACACGCTATATTTTACGCCTGGATGGACATTTCGGTTCTAAATATAGATCTTTATCTCCCCCCCCCCCCATCCAATCTATATAGAACAACGATTAACAAAACGATATGTTATGGATAATGCCCGTGTTAGACACAGATCAGCCCTGCACTGCCGAAGCGCTTACGCGCTCCCGAATACTCTACGAGATCTGTGCGCAGTGTGTATTTGGCATGAGATCGTAGATAAACAATTTAAATCTAATAAACAAATTAAATCTAATAAATACTTCTAATCGGTACACATGTACGTGGGAAGTCTTCGAAATCAAAGAGGAAAACCTCCTTCTGGCTTTCCCAGAGCATTTAGCAGTCGATCACCCTTTCTTGTAGCAATGGACGCTTCCGTGTCAAGCCAAAGCAACGACCCGTGCTGCCCAACACCAAATGGAGTCTCGAGCCGCCGCCCTGGCCACCCCCGTTAAGAATGTTGCCCTGATGAGCGCCGGTTTGTCCGCGCATCCTCGGCCCCACGGGCCGCACCTACCTCACGTACGGCTTACATGGTGCATTGAGGAGCTGTAGCCGTAAATGTAGGCCACTAAATGAACGCGCAATATAGGCCACCAAATGGACACGCAAAGTAGGCCGCCAAATGCACGCTCACTATAGGTCACCAAGTGGACGCGCAATGTAGGCCAATCAGAAACAGGCTCAGACAGCAGAATGTTCGACATCAGTCATCGAGGTTATAGGCAAACGAGGTTGTGCAGTCATGCCATGTAATTTTGTTGTGTTGGTGTCTTTCGGCAACATGCCCGGCTGTCGTTTTGACCGCGTTCGGTCGGTTAAGGACGTCGTGAGTAGGACGTTTGTGTCAAGCGTTTACCTCTTGGAACACACTCCGCTGGAGAGCCGACTAACCCAGAACAGGTTTCGATTATATTCAAGTTTACACTAATCCATCTTCTAATGATACACCATATGTGGCTATGAGAACTTGCCTTTAGCAAGGGAGCTAGTCAGGCAGATATAAATACACATTTTCCGTCGTAAAACTTAAAAGGCTAGCAATGACTGGCAGCAGTTTATAGGGTGTCATCGTTTCGGCAAAGGCTTAAAATTAAACAAACCGATAAATCTTGTTTTGCTGAGCACGAAATTGTGGCACAACTAGTGAAGGAGGAACTGTGTTGCAGGGAGCAACTCTTAATACATTATATTCAAATAGGTAAACAAATTGATTTAAAAAAAGCTGGTAAACTGAAAGCAATGTATCGCAGTCGATTGGACTCCACAGAATTAGAAAATATATTATACAGTAGACACGTACTAAAAGCCTGTGGAAAATACACCCACTGTCAGCAGAATCACGCTGCCCAACACTGTACTAAACTCAGGGGTCTCTACAGTACCGAACACGTACGGCGGGTGACGGAGAAGGCAACGAAGACAGCCAATAACTTCGCACGTCTCATGCCCAATACATATGATCCACGGCAGCTGAAAAGACGAAATTATATGTCCGCGGCCGAGTCGGTTGCCCTGTACGGAGCCCCGACCTGGCCCACCGACACACTAAAATTCGCCGCAAACAGGACTCGCTTGCGTCAGACCCAGAAGGTCAGAGCTTTCAGGGTAATCGCAGCGTACACAACGGTTAGCGCTTTTGTCCTTGCCGGAATAATCCCTTGGGATCTGAAGACAGCCGAGCGCCGCCGTCTATAAAACAACCCAGACCTCAAAATCAGCGCACAATCGGCTGGCTCAACCGGCCAAGGGGCAAACTTACATTCTACACAACCCAGGTCCTCACAGGTCATGACGATTTCTAGTCGTACCCGTTCAGAATCGAAAAGGTCCCCAGCTCGATGACACCCCGGAGCACACCGTGCTGAGGCGTCCATCATGGGCGGAGTAGCGCGCAGGCCAAATGCAGTTTTTAAGGAACAAGCCAGCTTTTAACCTACAGGACGTCATCGAGAAAATGACGGAATCAGCATCACACAGGAACGAAGTGTCGCAGGTTTTTAAGAATATACTGCAGGAGAAGAGAAGGGCCTCCCTTCGAGTTCGCTCGCGCCTCTCTGAGGCTTTAAGGAAACACACCCGCCAGGAGTACACACCACATACGTCTTGTAGCACAAAAGGCTTCTAAGGTCTCACACAAGATAGCCCGGCTGATGCCAAACAACTATGGTCCACTACAGTCAAGAAAGCGCCTTATTATGTCGGTGGCTGAGTCCATAGTTTAATTTGCAGCCCCAGTGTGGCCGTCAATCACACTATCCACAGCCAACAACAGGGCAACGCTAAGCAAAGCCCAAAGAGTGGCTGCTCAGCGTATCGCAATGGCCTATAGAACAGTCAGCACAGCGGTCGTCCTTGTTCCGGCTACTACAGCCCCTGGGACTTGAAAACAAATGAACGTTCTACATCACTCAGGTACTTACCGGACACGGTGACTTTTAGTCATACTTGTCCAGAATTAAGAACACTTTATCTCCATTCTGCAAGTGCTGCCAAAGCGGAACCAAGGATACGCCTGAACATACAATTTTGTAGTGCCGGGAATGGGCTTCTCAGCGAGCGGGTTTATCTAGGGCTGACGACGGCACCCTTGGAGCGATCACACAGCTTATAATTACTCGTAAGTCACGCGACGAGTGGACCAGAATTGTTCGCACTATGGAGAACATCGTGCGCGTCAAGGAGAAAAAAAACGTAAATGCATGACATCATCCCCCGGGGGAATCCCAGGATAGCTAAGTTCTTAAACAACTTTCTTCTTTTGATCGTTTGAAGTTATGCTTATGCAGTTCCCGATCGGTTGCGGGGATTGGGACATGACTGGTTTTGAGTGGGTTGGAGCCCCACTCTACCGGCCCACACTTGCAGACGAGTTCCCTGCGGTGGTGTCAGCGCAATCTCAGTTCTGGTATCGCTTACCGAATTGTGCAGACCAGAGTTGTTTCAAGCTGAACACGTTTACTTAGATATAATTGTAATATAAATTAATTAATACAAAACACGAATTGGCACCTGCTGGAAAGGTGCACTCGCTTATACCAAAACCTTACCGTAAAAAATAAATGTAAAGTGTGTTGCAAAAAATTAGCAACTCATGTTTTTTGGTGATAATTTCGGCTTGGTTTATTTGAATGGCTTGACATTTTAAGCGCACGATGTACATGACGAAACACGAGTATGATGTTAATTTAGTTGCAATCTCACAATCGGTTCATACAAAAAATAAAAAAGTGTGAAAAAACAGTGTTGCAAAATATTAGCAACAATAACATGCTAACAACACAGCTCTTGTTTGTAGAGGATAGTCGATACTACAGCTGATATTCGATCCCGGGGATCAAATGTCAGGAATATTGTCTAGCTAAATCAATCGTTCTATAGCTGCAAAATATTCTACAGCTTAGTCGTTGTTCCAAACTAACGGCGAAGCGTATCTTTAAACCATGGGTCGTACAAAGGATCTCTCGGATAACGAAAAGACAAGAATTGAGGCATATGCTGAGCTCGGTCATACAGTAACTGCTATAGCAACCAGATTAGGAGGGCATAAGAGCACCATCAGCAGGTTCTTACACCCTGGAGTGAACCAAAGGTGCAGATCTAACAGTGGGCGTAAGCCAGTTTCGACTATTCGAGATCGGCGAAGGATCATACAGTTGGCTACTCATGACCAAATGTCTTCTTCCAGGATCAGGACTACTTTGGGAGTGCCAGTGCACCGATCCACAGTGTACCGAGTGTTAAGTTCTGACAAAAACGTGCGATACGCGAAAAGGAAGCTTATGCCGCGACTGCAATCGAAGCACATTGTCGAACGGCGTGAATTTTCGCATAGATACCAAACTTGGGATAACGAGTGGAAAAACATCGTCTTCTCGGATGAAAAGAAATTTAATCTCGATGGCCCTGACGGCTGTCAGTACGATTGGCACGACTTACGGAAGGAACCTAAATAGTTCTCGAAACGTGCGGCCGGTGGTGGTTCTGTGAAATATTAGGGCGCGTTTTGATATAACGGGAAGTCCGATCTAGTCGCGATTGTGGGCCGAAACAAGTCCGACAAGTACCAACGTATCGTCGGTTCCCAGTTAGAAGCCCATTTCAGAAGAATTGGGGGACCTGACGCAGTTTTTCAACAAGACAGCGCCACGTTTCATACCTCGGCTAGCACTTTAGCCTTTTTTCAAGAAAAAGGAGTGCCACTTTTTGACTGGCCGGCATTGAGTCCAGACCTGAATCCCATCGAAAATCTTTGGGGACATTTGGTGAAGCAGATTTACGCAAATGGTCGACAATATGATAATTTGTCGGACCTCAACGAAGCTGTCCAGCAAGCATGGACTAATATTCCACTTTCGTACTTACAACAGCTCATTAACTCCATGAAAGACCAAGTTTACGATTTGATTCAAAAGAAGGGACGAAAACCCCGTTTCAAGAATATAATATGTAGTATCAAATAAGTCGTACAGCCCTGCTAAGAATCGAATACGCCGTAAGGCGTTATTGTTGCTAATATTTTGCAACACTGTTCTTTCACACTTTTTTATTTTTTGTATGAACCGATTGTGAGATTGCAACGAAATTAACACCATACTCGTGTTTCGTCATGTACATCATGCGCTTAAAATTTCAAGCCATTCAAATAAACCAAGCCGAAATTATCACAAAAAAACATGAGTTGCTAATTTTTTGCAACACACTTTATGTACACTCGAGTTTAATTACATTTAAGAGGTTGTAGCGTTGTACTATTATTTCCACGGTAGCTATCTGCAGGCTATATCTTAGGAACAAGATAAAACTGATTAGCATACTTTTCATCAAGATATATCTTATTTTTAGTTTCAGGTAGGTTTGGGGGCGGCGTTGGTAGTTACGTGCATCTTAGCTGTAGGATCCTATCCACGCGTTCGAAAAGCAGTTCTTACAGAAATGTTTAGGTAGTGCGTACCACGTCAAAAATAACCCTGGTGCGACAAATTACCTCATTAGATTTTCCCTGGTATGAAAGATTACGTAATTTGTGCCCGTACTGTAACTCATTAGGATACACAGCTCAATCTTTTAGATAACAGCTTAACGACAGCTCCATTATCTGCTTTGTTTGGGGCGATGCAAACATAAATGTTTGTGCAGTCCCGTTACCGGAGGACTATATTTTACTCTTTTCTGGAAGGGAGTTCGGCCAAGGCGTTGATCGTATAACCAGATCATCATCGGAAACGTGTACTGATTATATAACAATATATAATTGATTTCCGTGTTTGTCAAAACTTTGTTACTGCTACACCGTTCCTTTTGCTTCGAAGAAGACGGGGGTTACAGTGCCCCGGAGTATCCACAACAGGGCATGTCTTAGCCTCTTCCTTTACCGCGCCGGTCAGGTTTCTTGGTGCAGGACGCCACATACTCAAATTCAGCACTTGAGCCTTTCAGAGACATTTGCTCTATCTTTATGAAGGCATTTCACTCTTGTTGGTAGTCCTTGTTTCCATGTTTTGCAAAACGACCTTTTCTTCTTCCTAGGACAAACTACAAAATTGATGAAAAATTTACCGCTGGCATAAGAAGGTAAACTTAACGGATATCATATGTGCTTGCAGTTGTTATCATGTATGCGGGTGATCTCGTGGTTGCACACCGCGATCTCAAAGCCATTGGACATTTTATTGGCAATACTGGAACATATCTAAACGATGACCAAAAAAATGTACGCCAGGCGAAAACGATCAAATTTCGCCGATTGGCTGCGGCAGATAAAATTAAACCATGGCTAGAGTTTGTCAACTCCTTTCTGTATTTGGATCTCAGACTCCACTACATGCAAACAATATCTTTACAGCACGTCGCGCACAGCAATTGCATTAAGGTATAATGGAGTGAATAACAATTACGTTGTCCGGCGTAAACATTGAGCTTGGGTATACACCTAGACCGAAAGCTGCGGAAAATCCCACTTGTCAGGATCGCGGCCGCGAATGCGCAAAAAGCGACTAATGATATTGCCCGTCTGTTGCCCAACACGCACCTTCTTAGCGATAGTTTACGGGGACTTCTGATGTCCGCATTCAAGTCGATCATCCTCTTTGGCTCGCCAGTCTGAGTGTCGCCCACAATGGGCATGGCGGCTACGATGAAGCTCTTAAGGAAGGTTCAGTGGATCCGGGCCGCACGTATCATTCGGCAGTATCGGAAAAATCAGTGCGGCGGTCTCGCTCGTGCTGCACAGCCCTCAACGCGGTGACCTGGCCGCTAACAGAGTTAGCAGGCACGCATGAGGTCGGCACCGTCCCCTGTCGTAATAGCTTGGCGCGCCCATAGCTGATGTATAAACGCGGCCGGTGCCCGAACCGCTGTATACCAGCCGTCAAATCTAGGCTGACCGTCCCCAAATCTGGATGCGCTTCGGACTGATGTACCGCAAAGGAGGAAGCCACCCGCCAGCGTCAGTTCAAGTGCATGAGCAGTTTTTAGTCGCACGGTCCGCATAGTGGGAGTGTCGCTGCTTCAGGGCCCTGTTGCAGTACTTGGGCGGCAAGTTCAGCGGTTCCGGATGCTGGAGTCGATGCGCCTGGTTTGCTGGTTGCTGGGATGAAGCCATTAGGGCTTGGCTCAGAAAAACATAAATTGTCGGAGATACCGGAAGCTGGTACCAATAATTCAAGCCTGAACGATGTACCCTGGAGCTCGAACCGGTGCGGCGTGGGTAGATCGATATCGGTGTTCCTTGATGGTGGGCACGGCCGGCAAACTTGGCGTTGCTGGTGGACCTGGCATCTCTACGCGAGGGGCGCAGGCTCTGGCTCTCGTTGCACTAAGACGTGGTTCTCGAGTCCGACTTGGTTGGGGCGCGGGCGTCCGGTTCACTTCTTTCGGCTTCCTGAGGTTCACCCCTAAAAAACGTTTGATCCATCTAGCAATGTTAAACGCGATATTTTTGACGGCATCCCCCTTGTACGAATAGCGGCCGCTCTCGACCACCTGTCGTTGCTTGGTAGCGAGAGAGAGAGAGTACGTAGAAGAAAGCACTGCCGTGTACAGCTTGAGTCCTCAAGCGGTATATCGGGTGGCATTTGGGCTTGGTTACACCTGAGGGCGGCAACTTTAGGTTCGAGTCGGCGAGTGCACTGAGATACAAGGAGTCGATTGATGTGACGATAATCGAGGCTCGGTTCATCGTGCTCTCATAACATGCCAACCACGTAGAGCCGTAACAAAACTACGTCCGCACTTTATAACAGTTGAGAGCACAGGTGACTCTGTCTAGGAAATGAACAAGAAAACTTAGGAGCGAAATATCAAATATAACACCGCGCCTACGTTGAGACGTTCTAACAACTTGACGGTGACGCGGCTTCAGAGCCATGAACTTGGGGGAGACATGAGAGCCTCAACTAGTCTCACTGCGTTGACGTCAGATTTTGCGGTGCCTTTTATGCTTTTTGTATGCCTTTTATGCTGCTGCTGAGTTAGAAACTGACCTGCAGTGGGCGCTGTGACGGCTTCTATGGCGCGCGCGCGATGCCTCACATTGACCTTTGGTATAAATAGAAATGCTCGTCATACTAATACAAGAACGAACCGATATCATAGCACTGGCTAGTCGCCGCCAACAATTAGCTACGCTAACTCACCATTGTTGCTCGCTGAGTACCTCGTTGGGCTTGAGAACTTGGAAACTCCAGTAAATAGACTTTAATAGAACGTTCTGTTCTCCGTCTGCCGTCCCTTCCGGCGCTTAAGTTTCAATTAATGGCTAGAACAGCAGTGTGTTTTGTTCAGTATCTGTTTATCGTTATCTCAGTGTTCGCACTCTTCTTCGCGCCGACAAGCTCTTATGAAAAAGCATTCAAGTGCGTATATATTGGCGAGGTACGTACCGCGTATGCACAAATGTATTGTCGTAAATATTATCTGAATACTACTCTTAGGAATGACTTATTGTGACGCTTAACTATGGTAAATACGGTGTTCATTTTGTCGCACATGTCGTTTTGATTCACTGGGTTCATACGAGTAGATATAAACAAAAGTCTATTCTCAGCAAAGTACTGGAAAAACTACTGCAGAGCCCACGGAATCGACCATTCTATTGCCAGAATGTGCATTTCGCTCCCCCTGCAGCGTACCCTCCGGGTATGTTCCTCAACTTTGCATGTGGCATATTCACCTTTCCGACCGCATCCAGCGAGACATGAGCATGCGGGTGTGATCGCAGGCAACCCTCATATCCTAGAACAAACGCTCCTATATCCGCAGCGCGAGAGTCGTATCGTCGGAATAAAGGTTACTCTCGCTTAACAGACGAAGCAGTTTCTTGCGCACTTGGACGTATGCCGATTATGGAGCCCTGAGTAAAACGGTACCAATTAATATCAATAGTGTTATTAATAAATATCACACCTAACCACGGAACAGTTACTGAACACATTGGTGATATTCGCATATAGCCTCTTCCGGCTGGAAGCTGACTCCATAGCGGCAAAGTCTCTGACCATTTCCCACTCACTTAGTGAAAAGCCTCCTTCAGTCGGGGGGCCGTCTTGCTTGACGCGGACGCCTCTCCAGCAATTTCTCCTGCGCTAGCTTGACTACGATATTATCTCACCTTTGTTGCAAGATCTTAGGTTTGAGGTTCTGGTTCTCGGAGAAGGCTTTCTTTGATGTGGTGCCGAGTGCGCTTCGATGCAAGGGCACGTAGGGAAAGGCTTTTTACCTGCTGCCGCAGATCTGCGTAGATGGACAAGCCAGAATTGCTGGGTCTAATTGTACTATAAGGCCCCAGCAGTTTATCTGAAGTGATACCAAACGAAAAGGAGATCGATTTCTTGACACTTTTATCGCACCGTGGCATACCAAAGAAAAGCGTCATTTACAAAATTCTACCTGCATGATAGCGCGTTGGCTCAAAGAAGTTTTGGAACCGAGGTCTCACCAAAACAGCACTACAGGTTTAGACGATGGAAATCACTGATAACTGGAAACGAACGACGGCTTGCGGTATTCTTCTCAATAGTGTTCATTTGGACCTCTGACGGAAACCAAACTATTTTTTCTGCTCCTTTCGCAAACTTTAAGGCGGCTCTCTATGCAACGTCACGAACAATAATCCTCGAGGAGTGTGGTGTTCCAACGGTAATACCAAAATTATTACAAGCTGTGCTACAGGAGAGGCCTGTAATAAACTAAACCAGGGTGATTTAACACGCATCAATTAATCAGACTACACAAGGCGATAACCTCAGCCCGCTATTGTTTTAATTATTAGTGAGCGATCTGCCGGGCAAAATCCAGCGCCATTCGTCAGTGAGCACACTAATGTATGCTGATGAGCCTGTCTACAACCCCCGGAAGGTGACTCAACCCGCAACAATCGCTCAACGCAGGGACTAAATCGAACATATTGAGACCCAAGCTCGCAAAAACATTCTGTCATTGTGTAGTACCAGCTACTCATTGGTAGTTGCTGGACGTCGCTCTCAACCTTTTTAATTAAATTTCGAGATTGTACTGACAGTTGCTTACGAGATACAGGTTATATGGCCTTATCTATCAGAAGCAAATCTGAATGTACTCGGCATAGTTAAAGCCAGTTTTAGTGCTAGTAGTCCTCCGCACTAGCCGCAACCGGCTTTTCTATCTGTTGGCCTTGACAAACAGCGAGGGCCTTGACATATAGTCAGGCTCAGCAACCATGGTGTGTCCATATATATATATATATATATATATATATATATATAGAGAGAGAGAGAGAGATCAATGCCTACTGTCCCTGCTACTTTGCAAAGGCAACGCTGTGGTTGGGGTTGCCGGGATAGTCTGTAAAACGTAGGCTACAAAATATAATAGCTATGTTTGGCTAAATTATAGACTTCCTAGGTCACACGCACCATACTAGTGAAAGCGACGGGCCACCGCTTTAACGGAAACATTTTACCATATGCTTTTTATTTTGACTAAAACGTTTTACCCACTGCAGAGAGAAAAATATACATTTTGCATATATTCATATGTGCCATGTGATCAATACGAAATAATCTGCATGTTGTACGGGGTGCCCTTAGCGTGTCCTAGAACTAAAGGATATGTCTAGAGATGATTCGGCGCTTGCATACGGTGAACATAAGCAGACGCTCATGTAGCGCTTGTATACGGTGAATACAGGGACCGTGTTGCTGACCTGACGTGTTGTCGTTTGCTTTTCCACGAACGTCTTATTGAATAGACGCGGGTTCTGTTTCAGCTCGAGCAGCATACCCTGATCTAGCTTCCCAAACATGTCACGTATGTGGGGAATATCCACATGACACCGGTCAGCGTTGCAGAGAAATGCAACCGGCTTCGTGAATGTATGTTTGACTCGTTCCAGAGAAGCCTCGTTCTTAATAAAACCCTGAGACCGCTCTGGTGCTGCATGTGTGAGTAGTGGACGTATGTATGTATGTGGTAGACAGTTGGACGCTCAGGTAAGGAGAGCGTACAGCGAATGATCGGAAGATCCAGTTTGCACGTTGAGAGGCCTTCGTGACAACATCGGTTTTATACTCGGAGCACCTTCACTTGTTGCACGTGACCGAGGCTTTTTTACAATTCGAAGTTTGCTCAACTCCAGACCACCGATGTTGTAGGGCTGTTTTGAACTCCGAGATGCCCCACATTTATGGATGGACAGGTTTAAATCGAAAGCATCCCCTCAGGCCTTGAAAGCGTCAAACGTCGTAAACACTGAACGAGAAACACTACGGAAGATTGTAAACACTGTCTACAGTGCAAAATTGATAGCAAAGTTTTACATAATTGTAGTGTCCACCGCCAGGCGTGCGGATGGACGAGGCACAAGTACGGGGCCGAAATGTGCCCGGCAAAACAAGTGAGGAGCCGAAAGTGTGGCAAGTTTGGCCATTTCGGCCGGAAGTGTACGAACGCGGCAGAATGTGCAGGCGATCGGCGTGGAGGAGCGGCCACGCTGGGATCGTTGGGCCAACGGCGAATGCCTGGAGGCGGCGGAGGATGCACATGAGGATGAGCGAGCGCGAGTGGACGAACCGAAGGAGCACTCAGACGGGAGAAGAACGGCAGTCGGAACCAGGTTCGAGCGGTCGTGCCCGGTGACTGGGTCAGTATACGGAGGCCAGCCGCCGCCGGGTGCGCCACATGATGAACATGAAAACGACAGCGCACCGCTCTGAAGGACGTCCACGGCGGGTTAGACGCGCACCAAGCCATTTACGGGAGTTCGTGAGTAAAGACGGGATAGAATTCAAAACAAGCCTGCGAAGGGGGGGAGAATGTAGGATAGCAGTGTCCGTTAAGCAGCGCGGGCATAGACAGCATCGATTAGCGGCAATGCCGAAGCAAGCTAAATACATGGCGCCAATTAGAAGATGCCGCCACCCTACTAGCGAAGACGCGGGAAGTCACTAAATGCGCGGGCAATCTGTGAGTATATAAGGAGGCATGAGAATAAATGAGTTAGTAGTCGTTGGTGCGAGCCAGGCAGAGGATGTGTGTTGTTTGAGCGAGAGAATGGCGAACTCGTAACGGTCGCCGTCAGCCAGTCGCGGGGGTGGTGGACACTACAAAACTGGCGCAGTCGACAGGATCCGGAATAAAGAAAAGGCAGTGCAACAATGCACGCAGGTCTGCCACCCCCACCACCGGTTTTGCGATCCATGGACCGGCCAACAACACCGTCGAGGAAATGGCACCTGGAACGGAGCCAGAGGAAGACGGCGAGGTGACTACGTCAGGATGGTGACGAAGCTGTTCAACGGAGATGTTTAAGGAACACAAGGGGACAGCCGTTGCCGACGACGAATTCGGCAGCCGTTGCCGGTGGAGACAACGGTGAGTACTTAGCGGCACTGCGGTGACTGGTGGTGAGGTGCAAGCTCGACGTTCGAACCCTGGTGTTGAGGAGCCACCTCATTCTGGGGCGACAAGGCCACAGGTGAGAGAAAAGCTCCTTCTCGAAGAGGCCTTGCGGGTCGAACTTGACGGCCGCGCTACACGAGGAGAGGTGCGTCACGGATGCCAGATGGATCGCAGGAGAAAACGAGTAGGTGAACGAGGTTCGGGAAGCGAAGGGCCGCCGGAAAGAAGCGGACCAAGGCCGTCGGCAGGGCGAGAACGCGGAGCGGGTGGATCGTGCGCGGATGGAAAAGCCACAAGTACGGGACAGTCGAACATGCCCTAACGGCCGCGTTACACGTGGAGAGGTGCGTCACGGAGGCCAGTATGGATTGCAGCACGACACGAGTTGGTGAGCGAGGGCCGGCGGAACGAAGCGGACCTAGGCTGGCGGCAGGGCGAGAACACGGAACGGATGGATGCCAGGCGTGCGGATGGACGAGGCACGAGTACGGGGCCAAAATGTGCCCGGCAAAAAAGTGAGGAGCCGAAAGTGTGGCAAGTTTGGGCATTTCGGCCGGAAGTGTACGAACGCGGCAGAATGTGCAGGCGATCGGCGTGAAGGAGCGGCCACGCTGGGATCGTTGGGCCAACGGCGAATGCCTGGAGGTGGCGGAGGATGCACATGAGGATGAGCGAGCGCGGGTGGACGAACCGAAGGAGCACGCAGACGGGAGAAGAACGGCAGTCGGAGCCAGGTTCGTGCGGTCGTGCCCGGCGACTGGGTCAGTATACGGAGGCCAGCCGCCGCCGGGTGCGCCACATGATGAACATGAAGACGACAGCGCACCGCTCTGAAGGACGTCCACGGCGGGTTAGACGCGCACCTCTCTGAAGAACGTCCACGGCGGGTTAGACGCGCACCAAGTCATTTACGGGAGTTCGTGAGTAAAGACGGGATAGAATTCAAAACAAGCGGCAATGCCGAAGCAAGCTAAATACATGGCGCCAATTAGAAGATGCCGCCACCCTACTAGCGAAGACGCGGGAAGTCACTAAATGCGCGGGCAATCTGTGAGTATATAAGGAGGCATGAGAATAAATGTGTTAGTAGTCGTTTGTTCGAGCCAGGCAGAGGACGTGTGTTGTTTGAGCGAGAGAATGACGAACCCAGCCATGGGGGTGGTGGACACTGCAATAATCTATCCTTTAACCTCAGCTCCTAAAAAACGTTTATATTTGAGTGTATCAGTATATAGAATATACATCAGTGGTCCGAGGACCGTCCCTTGCGGACAGCCAAATGACATTCAACTCACTGTCGAATACTGTCTATTAAAACAAACCTGCAAAGTTCTGTCATGAAGAAATTTAGTTATTTACGCGTTTTCCGGTTCCGAATCAGTTTAGAGTCTGTGCTTGACTAAGCGTTTGGTTGTATATACAGTCCCCGAAAAAAATATAGGGCCACCCATTTTTGTTACATTTCACGCATTTATTATAACCAATCGTGTAAAGATCACAGTGATACATGCTCACAGAGTAACAGCGGAAACTTCTATCGACATTTGGAGTCTCGGATTACTTTGAACCACGAGATTTTCACATATGGCACAGCTACACCGCGAATAAATTATAAGGCCACTAGCAAGATACCTGTTTTAACAAATTAATTAAGCGGATTAACGGCATTTGGGCTAATTTCACGGCATTTAGCAACTATACTTAATACTCAGTGAACTTTCCATTAAGTCTGATAACCTCAAAAGTGCGGTTTGGTATAGTGTTAAACAAATTTTGGATGACATTTGCAAGAGCTCGTCCCAAGCCTCGAAAATTGTTTTTTATCGGTGTAAACTTATTGTTCGAGCTAGCTCCACACATTCTGGATCATATTAAGATCAGGTGAAAGTGCAGGCCAGCGAAGGACTTCAATGTGACGTTGGTCGAACCAGCTCGCGATCCGCCTGGCGGTGTGAATCGGAGCGTTATCGTGCGTAAAAACGAAGTCTGGCCCTCCCATCAGCTTTAAATGCGCCGATTGCTCTTTTAGTAAATCCCCGTAGCGCGTCGAATAAACACGACTGTCTAAAAAACAATCGGCAACTTTGTTTAATACCCGACAGCAGCCCAGATCACCACTGAACCGCCCCCTGAGTGACGTTTTGACAAAATTCGTTTTTCCTTGCGGACTTCAAGCAAATAATATTTACATCGATCCGGTTCATCAAAGTTAAACTTTGTTCATCCGAAAAAAGCACTCTGTGTCACTCAGTGGTCCATGACATCGTATCGTGGGCACTCAGTTGTCCATGACATTTTATCGTGGGTGAAGTCAAGACGAGCTTTCATCGGTCAGCGGTCAATCGTTGTTTTTTCTTGTGTATTTTGCCAATGTGTCTTCCTGAGGAAGCTTTGCACATTTCGCACGTTTGTTTGCACGTCGGCCGCCGCCGCAATCGCCCTCGCCGAGGGCGCAGAGTTCGACGCTTTCTTCAGAATTGCAGGTTGTTTCGTTCCAAAATAGAATTGGGACGCCTGAACTCTTTTTTACGGCGTATTTTTTTTACCTAAATTAACAAAGTTATTTACTTCTTAGACACAACGCCTTAATTGACGGGAAATTTTGCGATTAGAGAGGCCGATGTTCTTATAAGCCTTGATATGGGCCTTTTCTTTACCCATGAGGCGCCAGCCTAAGCCTATCGTTTCAACAAAGAAAAAACTTCTGGTTGGAGGTCTGCCTTTGTTTCTGTCGAGCCGTTAAATGAGCCCAAACGTTGTTATTCCACTCAATTCACTCGCTAAGACATGCATCTTGGTGGTGACTTTATAATTTTTTCGCAGCGTAGCTGTGCCAAATGTCGAAATCTTGTGTTTTAAGGTAACCCGATACCCCAAATGTCGATAAAAGTATCCGCTGTTACTCTGTGAGCATGTATCATTATGATCTTTACACAATCGGTTATAATAAATGCGTGAAATGTGGCAAACATGGGTGGCCCTATATTTTTTTCAGGGACTGTATATATATATATATATATATATATATATACAGGGTGTTTCAGGAATATTTGAAGAACGATACATAGTTTTGTAGAGCTCGTTAAAACGAATATTTTTTCCAATGGAACATGTGCTCTGAGAAGTCTTGTTTCGGAGTTACAGTGAAATTACTACAATTTGTGACACTGGTGTTTTTGCCCGACATAGGAGCACAAAATGTGCTGTTGCGAGACAACCAGTCTTCCTAGACAGAAACTAAGCACACCGTCGTGTTCGTGATAAAATTCAATGCTCAATCTGAAGAATATGCAAAGCCGGTCAGAAGACGCGACATGGTCGCTTGGAAGAGAATTCGCCAAAAATAAAGTTCTTTATTAGCGTTCACGCCAAATACTTCAGAATCATAACCCTACGACCACCCACGTGTTCAAAGCTAACATATACAGCAAATGCGCATTTCATGACGATCATTTTGGTACCAAACGTATGGCAATGCGAGCTGTGGTTGCGGAGTAATTACGATTTTTCGGCGGGATGTCCAGATTAAGTGCATGAAAAATGACGCGCTGCGGCTGTCGCGCGACACGTCGGCGGTAGTGAACGTCGCCACACAGTCATTTTACATGCACTTAATCTGGACATCCCGCCGAAAAATCGTAATTACTTCGCAACCACAGCTCGCATTGACATATGTTTGGTACCAAAATGATCGTCATGAAATGCGCATTTGCTGCATATGTTAGCTTTGAACACGTGGGTGGTCGTAGGGTTATGATTCTAAAGTATTTGGCGTGAACGCTAATAAAGAACTTTATTTTTGGCGAATTCTCTTCTAAGCGACCATGTCGCGTCTTCTGACCGGCTTTACATATTCTTCAGATTGAGCAGAATTTTATCACGAATACGACGGTGTGCTTAGTTTCTGTCTAGGAAGACTGGTTGTCTCGCAACAGCACATTTTGTGCTCCTATGTCGGGCAAAAACACCAGTGTCACAAATTGTAGTAATTTCACTGTAACTCCGAAACAAGACTTCTCAGAGCACATGTTCCATTGGAAAAAATATTCGTTTTAACGAGCTCTACAAAACTGAGTATCGTTCTTCAAATATTCCTGAAACACCCTGTATATATATATATATTTATATAAAGATGCTATATGACCAACTCATTCGTTTTTCAGAACTGCACGGACGCCAATTGCTGTATTTACAGCGGAGTAAACACTGAATGCTACCTTGGCATATGCGTAATTTATTGACACTGTTCTCCAATTGGCTCTGCTAATCATTTTATAAACGTAAGTTAACATTAGCTAGGAAGGCGGTTACCGCTCTAAGGAGTATTAGAACTATATACTACTCATTAAAAATGTCGTCCGCGTTTTGCCGTTACTTATATGTACATAATTTATTGCACTTCTAACTATTCCCATTTTTGGGGGTACGGAGTCGTTTATATATATATATATATATATATACATACATACAAAATATATATGTATGGGGGGCATTTCTCCGATTGGCGACTGCTCATCTTTAGAACTTTAATTTGCTTAAAATACGGATGGCTTCGTGACGCCCATCGCATTCTCATTCGCTATCCGGAGGCTGTCAGCAAAGATCTGCAATTTTTAAGACAAGGCAGAGATCCCATATGCTAGTGGTGGCCAGGTCGGATTTGCGACACGGGGAGGTTGCGAGGCCGCGATGCATTCGACTCGTTCCTTTTTGGAGTTGCGCTCTGAAGCCCCTCCAGTGGTTAAGTTTGACTTTAGGAACACCATTAGCAATCTCTGGCAGGACCACCTGTTGGGTGCAGTTAAAACTTGAGTCAAGATTCCTCCAGGTGGAACTACCTTATAAGGAGCCATCTTGCCTTCGTCTCTCGCAGGACGATACTATATCTCACACTGGCGAGCAGCGGGCGACCCGTTGGGGCCTTCTCTGCTTTGCCTGGCGATCAAGAAGTTACTACCTCGAATGCCCTCTAAGCGTATGGTACTTGAGGATAGAGTTCTAGGCGGCGTCCCCGATGTAGTTCTGAGATTATATCCACGGAGTCGCTGCAGTCGAATTCGCTGAGTGGAGTGGCCGGGCCCTAGATTCGGCCAAATATAAGGTCCATACATTGCAGGAAGTGCTATTGGCTTTGATTTTTGGCCCTACATCTCAACCACCTGTTTTGCGTCTACATCTCAACCACCAGTCCTACATCTGGACCTATATCTCAACCACCTGTCCACGTTTGCTCTGTGACTCCTTGGGCGACTCAACGAGAACTTGCTGGCTACAGTAGAGTTGTTGTAGAACCTCAACTTATTCGCAGACGCCAGGGCCAACAAGCCCTACTCCCCGTGTGGGATGGTCTAGGGTTGCCCGATTCGATTGTAATATCGGAGATAGCTTTGGCAGCTTTCCCCTATTAGTTTATATAACAGGCTAGAATCTGTCACGATGCCGTCGCCCTTACAGACAAAGACCAGTTGCTTTTTACGGCCACGAGCCCGCTCAAGCTGGGCGCCTGGGAGAATCGTCGGCGACTTTTAATTAATTAAAGGTTAAAGGTTAAATTTTTTTTTTTTTTTTTTTAATTTAAAGATTAAAGGTCCAAAAACCTCATTTTGGGATGCGCTGCGGACGCTGAGTGTGCCAGGTTGCGCGCCTTTTTCCCCAATGGGCCTGTCCGGTGTCGTCACCACAGGCAGGCAAGCGAGAACTTTCATCCAGGCGTCATTCAAGACACGACGGCTTGAATGACACCGCAAACAGAGATTTGCGAGCTTGTGGCCTCCCGTGCGTCCTGGAACCCGTCGGAATTGACAGAGAGGGTGGGCAGAGACCTAATGGTCGGACCTTAATTTTGCTTGAGAATGTTTGCGTGCTATGTTTGGATACGGCAGTTACTGACTCATTAGCTCATGCAGTGGTCAGTGCTGGCGTGGTCCGGTCGGTCATGTTTCAGCTCTCGATGGCAGGCAAGGTAAGGAAGTTCCAAAACATCGGGTACCCGTACGGGTTACCAACTTGCCTTCGAGACCATTGGGGGGCCGGGCTCATCCTCTAGCCATTTGCTGCAGAAAGTCGGGAAGCGGGTAATTCTAGCCGGCGAAATTAAAAAACGGGGCAATTTTTACAGGCAGCGTCTGTCGCTGGATATGCAGCCGGGCAATACGACCTTGGTTCCTCTTCTCTCTCTCGGACCTCGGTAGGGGAAACCCTCTAGGGATGGCTGGTCTCTACATTGAACCACCGCAACGGCACACATTTGCAGATTTGCAGAGCCCAAATGCCATGTCATCATTGAGATTCACAGAGGTGCACATCGTCAGCGGGCCTGAAAGCATTTTCCGATATTATTACTATTCTGGGGTTTCGGTGCTCCGTAGCAACAATCTCAAACACGTTGCCCCTGAATAGCATTTGCAGTGGACATTGTCTGAAGCACTCGGTCCCCTATGACTGAATATATTTTTGTTTATATAATCATTTTGAAGAATACATTTGCGCTATACTGATATAAATAATGAACACACACAATGACGCTATATATATGACAAGTCAGTTGTGTTTTTCAGAACTTTTCGCTAACTAATTGCTATATTTACAGCGAGATACCGAACACCGAGTGCTGTCTCGGCATATATCCGTCATTTTTTACTCAGTATGGATGCATACGACACGAATGTTTGTGTAACATTGCTAATGCTTTTAGCACAATATAGAATTGTCTATCCGTAACGCATTCAATAAATTCATATTCTATTTTGGCGAGAAACCATAACGATTATTTAACGTGTTATGTTTTACATAATTCCTGTCTTTACTTGGTCGTGCTTTCTCTCCGCTGTAAATCTCGTTGGATTGCATAACTTACACATTATGCCGCTTTTAACTTTGACTAGATCCGCGCTATATATATATATATATATATATATAGCTTTTGCTTGGTAAAAAAAGTTTGCATTATTATACATACAAAGCTGTTTCGGGGCATCCTAGTGGCGGTGATGTAAGTTGATAGAAGAAATCAGATCAAGTAGTTCCGTCAGTCGGTGGGCAAAGGATGATGTATTTAGTAGGTAAGCATTAAGGACCGCAAGGTAAGTAAGTGCCGCTTGGTAAGCAGTAAGCTTCAATACTTACTACGTAAGTGGTGCGTTGTCGTAGAATTACCGGGAGTGGTAGTATTTGTGTGAATTAGCAGAAGTAAGCAAATTTGCTAATGTTTGCTATTGTTTTTTATTATCCAAGGAGCACCATGCCACAGCCTTGCGTCATACCTTGCTCGGCCGATTTCATTTTTGATAACAACGATTACTCGACGCTTATGTGCTGGCCGTGCACGAATTGCATTACTCCTTGCTAGGCATGGCTAGCGCTCGCAAAATACAAGACGCTCTGGAGTGGCGTGCGTTATTGTGCACTAACGCAGCGCAAGTTCATAGCGTATTTAGAGCGACTTGTCGCGAACACGACCGACAACGTGAAACGGACGGTTGCGCCGCAAAACAAAGTAAACAAATTTTCACAAAACCTGCTTTTTGTTGACAAAGGTTGTCCTGTGGAACTAGGCCGCGAAAACTTGTCTAGAGCGTGCATTGGCAGTGCTGGGAGTCGTCCTGCAAAACGCCCTCAATCTGCATAAAGACCGTTTTTACCACATATTACTCGTAATAGCGCTAATACCACTCGGTTGGTTGTCCGACTCTACAACGAAAATCTCAACACTTCCTCTCTCAGTGGAACGGCAGGACAGCAAATAATGATGTTTCGTATTAACATAAACCATCTTATACATACTCTATTTGAATGAAATAAATACGATTGCTCTTATTAGTAATACTTATAAGTAGTGTAGTTCCTAGTGTGTAAAGATCCACAAAGACGTAGTGTAGTTTCTAGTGTGTAAAAATCCACAGGGAAATCGACAATGCTGGCCTACAATAATGAGATCGCGTAGTGCACACTTCACTACAACAAGGTGACGGAACTTGACTAGTGAGGATGTATGACAGACATATAATGGGCATGTATGTCTGTCATACTTTGGCAGACATATATGCCCATGTCATATATGTCTGCCAGTATGACATATATGACATGGGTTCGTTTATTGTTAGCATTAAACGAACCAACAACTAGAGATTATCTCGTGATTTTTCCAATTATTTCATAAGCGGCAGCGCAGCATTTACAGATAGTACTTGAAGTGGTGCCAAATTATCTGAATTAATATATCACGACAGATTATACAGAGGAACTTCGCCTAAACCATGACTGTCAGGGAGCGGTCCACCGCGTTGAGCCACTGAACCTAACCGAAACAGTAAGGTGTTGTTTTTTTATTAGTCTTTGCAACCAAGCCGAGAAGTAATTACCGGTAATGCTGGGAAAGATGGATCGACTGTAAATAAAACCATGCTAATATTAGCAAGGGAGCGGGGTCGTGGCTGTACGCGGCAAGTGGCGACATGCCTGCACAACCAACCGTCGTGCAAACAGTTAGCAAAGCCGCCATACCACAATATACAATGGCAATTTAGGCGAGCAGCGGACGCCCTAGCAGGTGTCAACGCCGGAGCCAGTACAATTACGCCACATCTCCAAAACCACCTTGAAACCGGTATTGAATGTCCGTCAAAAACCGTCAAGTCGAATGTCTGAGGAATTGGACTGACCATCTGTCAAGGGAACGCCGCAGTAGTGTTGTGTCTGTTTAATCATCCTCATAATCTTGACCTCTCCGCGTCTCAAGAAACGGCCTGTGTCCGTTGAGCCATCGAGCAGCAGCCGAGACTCAGACGTGGTGGAGAAACCACCGCCAAAGATTTCTAGGGATTCCGTCTTGTGATCTCAGCAAACACTTTGGCAAGAGCAGCGGGTTTGTAAAAAATCTATTTAGGCCTCATTGACAGTCTTGAGTTTTGAGAGCTTGAGAAGTGCCGGTTTACAAAGGTTTTCAGAAAAAAACGACAGGAGTTACTTTTTTGGCCTGCGTCAAGTTACGACCCAACCAACAAGCAATATCTTTATCATGTCTAAGGTGGGCATGAGGTGACTTAGGCAGTGACTTGTGGCGCAGGTCCAAGGTTTCCGCTAGCGACGCATATGCGCTGTATATGTTTTGACAGTCGCTGATTTGAGCGTCCTTGGCGGAGGTCATCCCTAAAGTCAAAATGCCTACAACAAGTATTTCATTATCAGTTTCATTCTAATTTGCGCATGAAGCTGTGCAACATAGAAAGCGTATAACTGCGTCGTATATGCGGTTCTTAGCTTAGAGACGCTGCAACGCCCATATTTCATAGCACATTCTACATTGTTCTGACTTGAGAGGAGTCTTCGGCCAGCCAATACACCAACACCTCCCTGATAAACCTCGAAGACATGGCGTACGCGGCCTTACTTAGGGAAGTCACATATAGGAGCACTTGCTCGGGGAGGTTTCAGCCCGGTATAAAGACGTTTAGCCAGAACAGAGCACTCTCATGCCAAAGTTATATTTTTTTCGCGCAAGTGAGTGGCAACAGTATAGCCAGATTTAACAAAACCAACGAAGATGCACGAAGTCTGGCAAAGTCGAATCCAAACCCACACCGGGCTATTGTTTATAAATGTCATGAACTTGGCATGATGCGTTAATCGCCCAAGCCGTCGCAGCTACTTTCTAGGTAAGTTCTCAAGATTTCGACATAATCACGGCAAAAACTAAAACTCGAGATTACGGGTCATATCGACTCTGATATGACCTGTAATCTTGAGTTGTGATCTTGCTGGCACTGGAGGGCAAACAAATCAGGTCAACTGGAGTTATTAAGCCATTTTTTAGATGAAGAAGGGACCATGTTTGTTGCGGCAGTAGTTAGTGAAACTTGGCTAAAGCATTGTGATCAGGCATCTCATTCCATAGGCGGTTTCGAACTAGTCACGTCAAGCAGAGGGCAGGGAAGACTAGGCGGCGGTGTCGGCATCTACGTGCGTTCCACGTGCAGTATCTTATCTTCTATCTCAGTTTCTAGTCATGATGGTAATGTACAGGTGGTACGTGTACATTTAAAAAACGGGCAGGCTTTGAACGTTTTATTGTAGGATTTTATTCCAATCATGTTTCGTGCGAAGACACCCTACTAAATACACACAAAAAAAAATTTGGCAAAGCTGTTGCCGAATTGTACCTCCACCCCTGTCATTGTCATAAGCGATGCAAATATTAATCTACTTTCGGTTCCGCAACCTAGCGATTATTCATCATTCTTTTCCCTTAGAGATTTCACTCTTGTAGTGGATTGCATAACGAGACCCGCTTCGGGTACATGTATAGACCACATAGCTGTTTCAAATTGCTCGAAGTTTACTATCATCTAGCCTACGGTTCTTGAAAATTTGCTCTTTTCTGATCATTACCCGGGTTCCTAACTCTTTCCGACAACTCCGCGACTACTAAGCCTTTGGCAAAGTCGGCTCTAAATCCACGTAGACGTCATACAAAGGCTAACATTGACACGTTTCTATGCCGCTAACAAGATGTCTCGTGGTTAACGAAGTATGATGCAGTCACTGTAAATTTTGCATTTGACGCTGCGAGGACAGCATTCTATCGAAATCGTTTTAAATTCTTGCGTGACGATTCCGCTAAACTCTAGAAAAAAAAGACTGTGGCAGGCGACGTGACGCAGTGGACCTACCGTCCGCGTTAATAGTTGGCGATGATAAAACTTTAGAAGATCCAGTGGAAATTGCAGATGAGCTAAACCGTCACTTTGCCACGCTAGGTAATAATACGGTCGCTCACCTCAAGAAAAACAGGAATCTGCAAACCTTACTTGATGAGGTCTGGAAAAGAAACAATAATGTATTTTCACTCTCTCCCATCTCTATTTCCGAGGTTCTTGGTGTCCTCTCCAGTCTCAAGGCAAACTGGAGCCGAGGTGTCACGGGTGTGCCTGCAAAATTATTGAAGCTATCAGCTTTTTCGATTGCAGGGCCTCTGACTTCTATTATAAATCGCTCGTTTGAGTCCGGAAACTTCCCAGCACGGCTGAAGTATACGGCGGTATTTCCTTTATTCAAGAAAAATGGTGAACGAAATCGCGCAGCAAATTACAGGTCGATATCTGTTGTTGACTATATCTCAAAGGTCATTGAGAAGTTGGTGTTGTTCAGGCTAAATCGACACTTAGAGTCGATTAATTTTCTATCACCCAACCAGTTCGGCTTTTGCAGGGGTAGGTCGACTGACCTAGCGCTGGCCCACTTATGGCAGCGGGTGTCTGATTCGGTGGAAACAAACAAGTTTTGTCTTGCGGTCTTTCTTGACGTGTCGGCTGCATTTAATTGTCTTGACCATTCCTTACTGTTCCAGATGGTCGCTCAGCTCGGCTGCTCCGTGCCGGCTGTTGCCTGGTTTAGGTCATATCTCTCAGGACGGAGGCAAGTGGTTCGAGCTGGCCAAATACTTTCCTCGTGGAAACAGGTTGATATAGGTACCCCTCAAGGTTCGGTTCTCAGGCCTTTTATGTTTCTTATCCTTCTGAATTTTATCCTATTAAGAATTGAGGGGCTACATCTTGGTTCTACTATAGCTTTTGCTGATGACACGACGCTAATCTACGGAGTTAATAATCGACATTTTGATGCAGATTTGCACCAGTCTCTCCTAAATGTTGACAATACAATTAGCATTTTTAATACTTTTGGTTTAGTTGTCAATGCCGATAAAACACATTTTGTAGTTTTTCGCTCATCACCGAGGCATTGCCTAACAACCAACTACTCGAGCTATGAAACATCAAGCTCTCGCAGACAGCCAAGTGCCTGGGGCTCGTTCTCCAGGAAAATCTGAAGTGGCATCCCCACATAGAATATATTGCACCCATTTTTTTTTTTTAATATTATTATTGAATAATTTTTTTTTGCGGCCGCTAACTCCGTAACGGGCGCAAGATGCCAGTCGAACACTCTCCGCCGCTAAAACCGCGCGAGTCTGAACTACCGGTTCAGTCGGCAACAACACCTGCCCACACGCGTGGGGCGGGCGACCGTACAGTTCGTGCGGGAGGAGAAAAACGCGCAGCGTCGAGCCCGATTGAAGACGCGCGGGTGAAAGACGTGCGAGTATCGCAAGATGATCCGCCTGGTACAAGCGTGGATGCGAAAACTGAGGTTAGAGATGAACCTCAGACCCACGAGGAGCAGCCTGACGACGCAGGATTTATCACAGTGGTTCGCGGTAGGAGGCCGCAGGCGCCGAAGATTGTAGTAGCAAGGCAGGAAGCAGTCATATTTTCTGCTGACGAAGACAAGCTGCGGAATAATTTCAATGAAGTCTGCGACTGTATTGCCAGTCATGTCAAGGGGAGGATTGAAGAGCCCCGTTTTACAAGGACTGGAGAGCTTGTCATTGTAGTGGAGGCCGAAGAAGATAGAGGCACCCTGCTTTCGTTACAAGAGCTGGCTGGTGTTAAGGTGTCTGCCAGGATAAGTGGAGCGCGCTCGTCTGTGAACGGCAAAATATCTGGTGTACACCCTTCTATCTCAGAAGCAACCATACTAGCTGCACTCAAGTCGTCGGGAGTGACCGAGGTGGCTCGAGTTAAAACAAAAAACCCGAAGAATAACGTGATGACCACGACAGAACATGTGATCTTAACTTTTACGGGCAACCATTTCCCGTCGGAAGTCCGCTTGGGTCTAAAGCAGCATGGAGTTGTGTTGTACAGAGATCCAATGCAGTGCTTCAAGTGCTACAGTATGGATCACTTTGCCGCCGATTGTAAGGTTCTGAAGCCAAAGTGTAGGAGGTGTGGCTCCCTCGAACATCTTAGAAAGGAGTGCAAAGCTCGGGCCAGGTGTTGCCTATGTAATGGCGAGCACGAGGCTACATGGGGTTCTTGCCCCGCTAGATTGAGTCGTATAGAGATGTTAAAACGAGTCTCGCGTAACGAGATCGAGAAACAGCCGAACGCTGCAGCCGTGCCGCTTTGCGCTCCCGTCGAATACGTTCACGCCTCCGAAAACTTCACGAAACGCAGTTAGTCGTCTGTTGTAAAGAACGGCATTAAAGTGAGTGACACCACCGCCATAAACCGAGAAGTCGACCCCGGAGCAAGGTCTACGAAGAAGGTGGCATCTTCAGCCGACATGGCTGCTGACCTAGTACAGGGGCTACTGGACAGAATCGTTCCTTGCATAATAGAAGCGATTCAAACAGCAGTCACCAGCGTTATTGAAAAGCTGCTTCCCTCCTTGTTTCCCAGAGTCTCCGTAGAAAAGAAAAGTGACAAGCCGACTAAAGTTATCGACAGCACTCCCCTTGAAGTCTCAATACGAGAATCCATAGAAACATCTCTGCGAGAAACACTTCGCGCGTCGTCGTATAGGTCTGGTGCAGAGTCAACCAAGAGCGATAAGCCTCGAGACGGATCGTGACTGTCTTGCACAACAATTACTGACGTCCTAGCATCAAAGAAACCTCAATCTAGTCAAAACAGAAGGTCGACCATTAGATTCTTTCAGTGGAACTGTGAAGGTATTAATACGAGTTTACAATTACTTCCCTTAACGGATCAATTCGACGTGTTAGTTATTACCGAGACCTGGGCCGCCAAGCCCACAGTCATCCCCGATTGGCGTGTGGCGGAATGTCTAGGTACCCAGTCAGAAGGGCCAGGTCGAACGAGTGGAGGGGTTGCTGTCATATATAATAGTACTCTTCCTGGAATTCATCCCTGCTACAGTGAAGACAATTGCGTAATCCTTACGGGAGACACAATAAACGTGATTGCAGCCTACTCAAGTCCATCGGAGGATACGGAAATTCTGCTGGAGAAACTAATAGCGTGTCTAGATATGGTAGACTTGCAGAAAATAACTGTACTCTGCGGCGATCTCAACTGTCCACTTAATAAGGCAAAGCACCCAAGAACAGCGTCACTGTTGAACGTACTGGCGTCTCGGAGCATGTGGGTTGTATCTACAGCCGATGACTCGACATTTATCGCGCCGCAAGGACAATCGACAATAGATATATTTGCTACAAATGCTGATCCGCGTAACGTGGAATATAGAGAAATACAACGGGATACCCTGGCGTTTGGAGTGAAGTAGCATTTACCAGTTGCAATGAATATCTCACTTGGCCCGCAAACTTTCAACAGCAAGCGGCCTTCTCTGAGTCGTACCCTCGACATCACACGACTGAAAACCGTTGCTCGAAGTGTTCTTCCTGTTCCAGTCCTGATCGACGTAGAGTCATACGCTTGCAGGCTCCGTACCGTTATTACCGGTAGCACCCGGCCAAAACGAGCTCGTAGTAAGTTTGTCCCATGGTACAATCAGCAGTGCCGCTCTTTCAAGCACTACATGGTGCAAGCACACATCCTAGCTCGTACGCGCCCTGAGATGATGCCCCTTTACACTTAACTAAGCCGCGCGTACAAGAAAGTGGTAAAGGAAGTTATAAAGGAGCATGAAGAGCGAAGTGAGTACAAGTTACTGGTCGAGGCACACCAATCACCACACAAATGGTTGCGTGCCGATAGACGCGCTACTGCATGTCCATTTCAGCCTGAGAAGTTAAACGAGCACTTCCGTAAAATGTTTGCGGGTGCATTAACCATTCCGAGCAATGCTCCTGTAGTATTTTCTGCATGGAGCGAGCAACTACAGGAAGCTCGCCAGGCCCTGTCTCGCCCATTTATCGACTCGGAAGTAACTGAAGCAATGGTAAAGGCGCCGCTGGGTTAGGCCCCCGGACCTGACCTAGTGGTAAACGAACATCTTCGGCAGGCCACGTTGTTAGTGCCGTGTTTTACTGCTCTTTTCAATGCAGTGCTTAGAACATCCCGATTACCCGTGGAATGGAGGACCAGTCTTCTAAGTATCATTGCTAAGGGAAAGGGAGACCCGCTGGCTCCATCATCCTACCGAGGAATAACGAAAAAGAGCGTAATATATAAGCTTCTGTCGGTCATCTTAACCCGTCGTCTGGAAGAGTTTTTAGAAACTACCGGGGCACTTCCTGAGCAGCAACACGGATTCAGAAAAGGCAGATCAACAATGTCTGCGTGCGCCGTGCTTCTAAACTCGGTGAATCGCACACTTCGTGTCAGGGGAAATTATCTATTCGCCGTGTTCGTGGACTTCAAAGCGGCCTTTGATACGGCCTCGCGAACGATCATCCTTGACAAGCTGGCACATAGTGGAGTCCCACTGAGCATGCTAGAGCTTCTAAGAAGCATCTTGCAAGAGGGACTAGTAATATTAGACGATGGGGTTGCTGAGCACGCGCCGATCACTCAGACCACCGGTGTTGCTCAGGGTGATAACCTGAGTCCTCTGTTGTTCTCAATGTTGGTAAGCGATCTCCCGGCGGAAATACATAGTCGGCATTCACAAGTGGAAACGCTTATGTATGCCGATGATTTAGTATTGTTCTCCCGAAGTCGCTTTCACTTGCAGCAGTCGCTTGTAACTCTACAGGGCGATGTAAACCGGAACAAATTGGAGATCAATGCGAGCAAGACAAAAGCGATAAAATTCCGACGAGGAGGAAGACTGGCCAAAAGCGATGAGCTCCGACTGAATTCAGAAATAGTCAAAATCGTCTCATACTTTCCCTACCTGGGGGTCGTGTTTTCTTCACGTGGCACAAGCTTCTCCAGGCATGTTGAAGAAAGAGTCCAAAAAGGCCTACAATCCTTTTACAGTATCAAGGACCCATGCAGACTGTCGATGGAGGTTGCGGTTAAGCTGTTTAACCTGAAGATTGCACCCACAGCATCTTACGGTGTTCAGGTGATCTGGCCGTATCTCACGAGATCGAACCTAAGGGCGTTTGATCAACTTAAAGCCAGTTTTCTAAAGAAAGCGTTGAACGTCCACCGCACTAGCCTGAATAGGTTAGTGTACTTATTGGCATCGTCGCCGTTATTCGTTGAGGACTTACAGCGGATGTACAACCTGCCGAAGACGACGGTTTTTAGAGAACACGTCTTAGACTGGGAGAATAAAATGGCCGACATCGACCCGCTGTTTTATGAAACGAGAGCAATGACGTCGGATTTGTGGAGAGCCTGCAGTTATGAGAACCGGCATCTAATCACCAGATTTGCCGTCCACGGCTTCCATCTAAAGATCTGTGCGCGCGAGAAGTTTCATGAAATATCGGCGGAGTGTATGTGTAAACTTTGTGGCTACCCGTGTGATCTATATCACCTTCAGCGTTGTGAAAGAGCAATTCCGCTGTCTCAACTCTGGAAATGCGATGTCTAGGATGTATATTCGTAAACCAATCATTGGTTAATAAAACTACTACTACTATATTGCACCCAAGTGCTATGCTGTTATATCGGCGCTGCGCAGAATGAAATTGATTGGGGTCCCCACAGAGGGCTTGCTTCTGGTGTACAAGTCCGTGTTCTCACCGGTACTATGCTATGGTATCCTTCTCTGGGGTGGTGGATATGACGGATATCTCCGGAGAGTCAGAATAATTCAGAATGATGCACTTAGAGCCATTTCTTCTAGGAGACGGAGAGACTCGGTCCATAATTTATTTACTCTATATAACCTACTCAAGGTGGAAAATATTTACACGCTGCGGGCTTCTATGCTAGCATATCAAATTTCGCGAGGTATTGTACCAGCGTAGATTGCGTTTCCACTATTTCCTACCACAAATGGGACATCAGCTAGGCGTGCAACAACTTTCGCAGTGCCCTCAGTGTCCTTGAAGACTAGTCAACACTCACTTGCATGCCGCCTGCCCAAAACTTGAACTAGGATTTCTAAAAATATTAGATGCCTCACATCGAAGCACCTCTTAGCTCGCCAAGTAAAAAAAATTGCTTTTAATTTCACAGTCTGAATCAGGCTGGTGATCTAGTTATATCCTAAATCGGGGTTATTAGTGCTTTTTATAAGGGATCAGCTTCCCAAATTAAATTTGTTTTTAATTTTTCAGTGTGTTTTTTTACCTGATGTTGACGTTGTGTATTATATAGATGCGTGCCCAATCTCAGAGTGGATCACCGTGCCGACGTGCCAGCGCTGCCAACGAGTGGGCCACTCTGCTCCCTCGTGCACTGGCGCGGTCGTCACAGGTAAGCGCTGCCACAGGTGCGGGGTAGTTGGGCACCTCTCGAGAGAATGCAAAGCGGCGGCGACCTGCTATAACTGCGGCGAAGCAGGACACGCGGCCAACGTTGCCGCTTGTCCAAAGTACAGAGAGCAACTGGAGGAGCTCCGCCGCCGCGGCACCTGGCCAACGGCCGCGCACCTCGCGATAACACGAGTGCCAAACCCAACCCCGGTTACCCACGAGGACCACCCCAGTGACGCCGTGGACGACGAGGGGTTCACCCTGGTCACCCAAAAAAGCCGCAAAAGGGTACAGACATCGCCTCCTCTGGACCCTCGTGCAACGAAGGCATCTAACAAGCAAGCCACGCCCACCAACGACAATGACGGCAGTTCGTAAAGTACTCCAGCTCAACTGCAATCGCAGCAGGGGCGCGCACAACATGCTCCAGGAGGTCAGCAGCAGAGTAGGAGCCGACCTCTTGTTGCTCAGCGAGCCTAACATCCGGTGGGCAGAAAACCGTTCCCCGGACTGTTTTGCAGACGCCGACAGCGCTACGAGCATCGTACTTGACCATCGCAGCCAGATGCGCATCTCCGGACACGGCTGCGGCTACGGTTTTACATGGGTTGACGTCGCAAACATTGGACGCTTTTATTCCTGCTACTGCAGTCCTAGCGTTCCACTTGACAACCTTAACAGGCTTTTAGACGACTTATCTTCCTCTCTTAACCAAACTGACGCGCCACTTTTAGTAATAACCGGAGATTTTAACGCCGCGGCCCGCGCATGGGGCTCGGCCGGAACCAGTCATAGGGGGCTCGCAATCCTCGACTGGTTAGCGGCTGAAGACCTCGTAGTTCTTAACAAAGGTACGCCCACCTTTCACAGGGCCGGGCGCACCTCATGTATCGATCTTACTATCACGCGCAGGGCCGATGCCAACAAGATTTTAGACTGGAAGGTGCTACAGGAAGAGGAATCCCTCAGCGACCATTTTATCATCAAATTCCACGTGACTACTGCCGCGACGACAAATCCAACGCAGCGTCCGCTCATTATACGCCAGGTAGCCGAACAACTTCGGAGGTCCCTCAGGGCCTTTATAGCAGCAAAGGGACCTCCAACTACGGCGGAGGGTCTCCTAGAAAAGGCGTGCGCGGTCTCCCCAGGCCGTCCCGCACGTCGAGGATACCGAGGAAAGCCAAAACACTGGTGGACCGCGGCACTGGGACAACTACGGCGGAAATGCCTAAAAGCGCGACGGTGGCTCACCCGCCCCAGACGATCGTCACACGACGGGGAGGCCGCCAGACGCTTTAGAGCCGTATACAAGAACTTGCGGGCCCTCCTGCGCAGGAAAATCTTCAGGAGCAAGGAACGCTCCTGGAGGGCCTTCCTGGAGGAGCTGGAGGACGACCCCTGGGGGCGCCCATACAAAATGATCAGGGGGCTCCCCCCTTACAAGCGCAGGGTAGAAATATCTCCGGAAGATGCGCGGGTGGCGATCGAGGCGCTCTTTCCTCAACACCCACCCTTCGACCGCGCCCCCTACCTAGAGGCTTCAGGGGAGGAGGAAGAGGATACCCCGGAGGTCACGCTCCAAGAGGTGCTGGACGCTGCGGCACGCCTCAAACAGGGAAAGGCACCGGGCCCAGATGGCGTCCCGGTCTTCGCGGTCACAACACTGATGAAAGAATTTCCAGAAGTGGTGGCGTAAGCGGCGACCGGGATGCTCCGGTCGGGCTCGTTTCCCAGCGCATAGAGGGCCGCAAGCTTGGTCCTCATACCCAAAGGCCCCAGCTCTTACCGCCCTATTTGCCTACTCGGCTCCCTGGCCAAAGCTTTCGAGTCTATCGTGGAGGCACGCCTGCGGGACTTCGCGGAGGAGAACGACCTGCTGTCAGAGGCCCAGCATGGGTTCCGCAAAGGCCACTCGACAATCGGCGCCATAAAGCAGATCCAGACGCAGGCCGAACTCCTCCACGAATCCCCGCCAAGAAGACGGGACCTCTACCTCGCTATTTTACTAGACGTACGAAACGCTTTTAACAGCCTACCCTGGAGAGTCATCCTGGAGACTCTTCACAGGAAGAACGTTCCCTTTTACCTACGGCGCATTATATCAAACTACCTAAAGGACCGGACAGTACAGTCTCACGGAATCGTTTTTAACATGACTGCAGGGGTGCCACAGGGCTCCATACTTGGCCCCCTGCTATGGAACATAACGTACGACGACGTGCTGCGACTAAGGGACCTGCCCCCCGGGGTCAGCCTCCTAGCCTATGCCGACGACCTCGTCCTTACCGTCCAGGCCCGGACACCGGAATTGCTGCAAAGCCGTGCGAACGAAGCACTTGAAGACGTCGCCCGCTGGATGCAAGCGGCGGGACTCGCCCTCGCCCCCGCCAAGAGCGAGGCAATACTCTTGGTAGGACGGAGAAACTGTCCTGCCATTCACCTTCGCCTAGAAGACCAAGAGATTGCGCTTGCTGACAAGGTCAGGTACCTCGGGGTCACCCTAGACAGGGGTCTCCGCGGCACTGAACACGTGCGGCGGGCGACGGAGAAGGCAACCAAGACAGCAAACAACGTCGCACGGCTTATGCCTAATAATCATGGACCACGACAAACCCAGCGGCGAATAATGATGTCCGTGGCCGAGTCAGTCGCCCTATACGGAGCTCCGGCCTGGCCGACCGACACTCTAAAGCTTGCCGTCAACAGGACGCGCCTGCGTCGGGCCCAGAGGGTCGGAGCCCTCAGGGTGATCGCGGCGTACCGGACGGTAAGCGCAGCGGCAGCTTTTGTCCTTGCTGGTACGATTCCCTGGGATCTGAAAGCTGCCGAACGCCGCCGCTTATGGGGTAACCCCCAGCGCAAGAAGGACGAGAAGCGTCGGCATACTATCGACCTCTGGCAGGAAGAATGGGCCGGCCTACAAGAGGGTGCCCCTGGCACCAGTCTCCGCACCGTTATACCCGACATCAAGGAATGGCTAAACCGCCCGGGGGTGAACTCACCTTCTACACGACTCAGATCCTGACAGGGCATGGCGACTTCCAGTCCTACCTGTTCAGGATCGGGAAGGCTCCCAGTCCTAAATGCATCCACTGCGGCGACGGACCGGAAGACACTTCAGACCACACGGCACTGAAGTGTCCAGCATGGGCGGAGCAGCGCGCACCTCTACTGCTCCTAATGAACACACCGGATTTTAACCTACGCGACGTCTGCAAAAAAATGACGGAAACGCTTTTAAACTGGAACACCACAGCCGGAGTCTTCAGAGCCATTCTACAGAAGAAAACGAGCGCCAACTACCTACGGCGCCCCCCCCTCCCCGTGGCTCCCGGGGAACACACCCGCCAGGAGTAGAAGACTCGCCCCCCCTGACTGTTTGATGATATGCGCAACGCAGTTCCCAGTCAGTGTGGGGACGGGGACATGACTGGTTTTTAGTGGGTTGGAGCCCCACACTACCGGCCCGCATCTGCAGGAAGCTCCCCTGCCGCGGTGCCCGCGTGTGCAACCGCATTTCCCAGTTAGTCCTCTATAAAAAAAAAAAAAAAAAAGATGCTGTATGAGTTTATCAATTCACTTGCGCGTATATTTGAACGCGTGTTGCCTCACTATTGCTGTACATTGTAACAAACGCTGTATAGAAATCCTTGTGATGATGCTTATTGTGATTATGTATTGTGTAATTGCGCTTATTCAAAGCATTCTTTGAAATATTGTAGAGTGTGACTTTTGTCTCGGTGATTGATTTATTTTGTAACCATTTTTATTTACCGAGAACTTAAGCATTGCAAAATGCAGTTCCGTTAAATAAATCACGTTTGAAACTGCAGTACTTGACTCCAACTACAAAATCAACCGATTCTCTCTTATAAACATGACCTAGGTCTGATATTTTGGTTTTAGCCTCTACATGACCAAGGTTGCGGAAGCGTCACTGCTTTTTGTTAATACCTATACTGCGTTTATATAGCGATTACTCATGTGTACATTCGTTTTTATAAACACATTTTCTCAAATTTACATATTGGTTTCTTTTCTGGGTGCTCCATCTGATGTACGCTGCACTAACCTAAGGCGTCAGCGATCCATCACTCCAAAAGCCGTGGGCCGTTTTAAGTTCGTAAACGGATTGTTTGTCTGGCGGATGTCCACATGGATACAAGAAAATTCAACTAGTCTCCGCCTATTTAAGGATTAGTTACGATCCTCTTGCAGGAGTAACGCAGATTGAAATTAATACACATATGACCAAGATATATTCTTGCACAATAAAGGTGATGTTACGTTATGTTACGTCACAAAAGAGTTGTTTATCTGCTCTGTGCGTGACGACTTTGGGAGTCACCGAAAAGCGGCTCGTGTCTTGTATAGTCCAATGCATGAGTGTGGGCTGCCAGCCCTCGTCACTAAGCAAAGCCTTAGCTAAAAGTAGTTTAAAGGTTTATATAGAACTAAGACGTAAATATGTCTAAATCAAGTTTAATAGTCACTACTGGATCTTCATAATCGAGTTTACAATTAGAATACCTGTTTTTCAGTAAATAACAACACACTTTGGAACTGATTAGTCGGCTTGTTATCACATAAACACTCCCATTTATTCATGCATATTTCGGCTTGCCTTGTATGTGTATTTGGGCGGAGCAAAGCCGTGAGATTTTGAGTGACGTCAGCCGTTTTCCTCACCCCTCCCATTTCGTTTGCGTTTCAAGCAAATGACTGGACTTTACATCTATACTACAGTACTGCTACTCCCACGCGTGCAACTGCTAACGGGCAGAACAGAGCTGAGCGGTGGGTGCGCGCCTGATGATGACCAGATTGTTATGTGGCACCATTAAGAGACGTGATTGATTGACAGAGCCTATTGTAGGGCCTCGGATTCATCGCGTAGAGTTCGTGTTTCCCTACTGTTTGGCATTATTAGCAGCTAAAGCCTGCAAACGATACGGGTATGATAGTTTTCAGATTTAAGACAAATAAACAAATGTGTACTGACTGTAGGCATGACCTTACTAGAGAAGCACTCGCCACGCCCGCTAAAACGGTTATTTCCCTTTACTTAAAGACATAATTTTACAATAACATTTTCCGTTTTCGCAAAATTGAATGCCCGTCAGTGCTTACTTAGGTTAGTGCAGGTTACACTTTAAATAGGAACAAATATACGTAGTCAGTTATTGATAGTTAAATCCCAATTGTGGATCATCTCAATTAGTTGATTAAGAGAATTATGTTCCGTTAGTAAAACGTATTAGTGCACATCAAGTACGACCTTACAATACTGAAAGTTAGGTCCATGCAATAAATAAAGGACTTTTTATATATATAACACACGCATGAGATGGTGGCGTAATGTCAGTTTTGAGATTTTTAATAAGAACAGGCGTGAGGATTCAAGATCTGAAATATCAGATAATAGTAGTCGGGTTCCAAACCGTCTTAGTATGATTTGCTATAGATGTAGTATGACGACTCCGCATTGCATGACGTATCTTTTTTGCGGAAATAGCTTAGCGGGTAGCTGCTAATTTTTACCTTAAGTTTTTTTTGTTGTGCATTGTTGCCTCAATAGCTCTCTTGCCCTTGAGGTGCTTATTTGCATAGTCATACAAATGACCTAGTTTCTCTAAAGTATTATTTTGGTTCTTCCCAAAATATTAGCCACGTACTCCAACTAGAGGATCGTGGAATTAAGCAGGTTTTGCTAACATGCATAATATGAGCACTCAAAGTAAAATTGTATGTTACTTGGACACCCATTGCGTTTAGTGCTGACAGAGAGAAATGAGTGAGCGTTGATTACATAATCATAGTTTCGGTTGACATAGCAGGTTGCAGTAGCAAGCAACCATGTACCCCGTCTATTTACGCTTGGTGAAACATATCGCGGTGATGTGTAATGTTCCGCTAAATGCAAATACATCGCTAAAGAAAACGATGATAATAATATATAGTTGGCATGTGCTCATCCTTATGTTTGCGCTCCGGGGAATTGCTATCATATCTGTGCGAAATTACCCGGCCTAACGGAGTTCCTCCAAAAATCTGACTTGCTTTCCTACGAATTTCTTTGCTCTGAAACGTAGCTTGGTACTACTGCACGTATAAGCGGGTTAGAGGTAATTAAAATGTTGTGGTCCGTCGGCGTGGTGATTTCTGGTAGGGTTTCGATATCATTTTAAGTGCGGTTGGCGGTTATCAAGTCGCCCTGGCATAGTATGATTTTCTTTTTCAACAATACCCCAGTGTTTATTTGCCGTTAGCTTGTAAAAGTTCTCCAAAGAAGAATACACTACAAACAGAAACAGAAGACAGGATTGATCGAGGATTATTTCGTGAAGCTGTACAAGAAAGTGCGCACCGCGCTCTGGAGTGTACAAGAGCGCGTTGCATTATGCCCCGAGTTGACTTTCTTCAGAGCTTGCATTACTTAGCTGGCAGCCGGAGTGTGTCCCTAGGAAGCTACAACCTTATAGACCAACTCGACCAGATGCCCAAACTCTAATCGGCTCGCGTACGTTATCAGTTCAGTTTAGTTCAGTTTATTATCATCCTTAAACACACGCTTCTTACAGAACATCCGTGTTTCATACATCGTTTTACTTGTCATTCCAGTTATCTATAGTGTTACTAGTACTTATTGGTACTCAGTTTAAATAATAATAATAATGACCTGCATATCGTTGAAATGGAATCGTAGTTCCCTTGCAACCCATAAAATGGAACGGAAAATAATTAACGTGTTAGCTGTCACAGCTGGAAAAGGGTCTGACTAGGGGCTAACATGAATTCAGCTAGTGATGGTTGGAGACTCTGCTGAAGGTAAAAATTGACAAATTACTAAAGCCAAACAATATAAAATGTATGTCAGTTTTTGCTGGGTGATGAAATCTGCCAGGAACATGGCTGTGGGGTGACCCTTTAAATGTATGCTATAGATCATTCAAATCTGTTGATTTTAGATACCTAAGCATAAAGCGTAAAATGATCTGACAAAAGCTATTGAGAACACCGCAGTAAGGAGGCGCTTCGTTTCTATTCACAATCACTCAGCAAACACCTCACAATTTATAAAATGTCCTGTCTATTAATTAAAAATACAGTTCCGTGTGAGATTTTCATATTAAAAGGGGTTAGCCATAAACAGCTTTTATCAAACCAGATTGTAAAACCTAAGAAGCCTATCCCACCTGGAGCCTCTCTAACGGTGCAGCCCAGACCTGAGGCCCTACCAGGAGCATCCAAACCCGCTGAACCGCCGTCGGATCGGAGCCGGCGACAATTTTGCCATAGGACCTTCGCGCCGACGGAAGACTGGAAAAAGGTAGGCAACGCGTCCCAAGTTGAAACCTCCCAAGAAGAGTAACGAGCAAGTTTCTCCAGGTAAACCTCAATCGGTGCCTGGCGGCCTACAGCCTTCTGGCCGCTTACACCATACAGCACCAGTTGGGTCTCTGCCTTATATCGGAACCAAATATGCACGTCTCCCGTTCTACGCCTAACATGTGCACTGACGCACAAAGTAATGTGGCTATCTGGTGGACACGTCAAGACGTGACGCTCTTCCTCTCCGATTGGGGTCATGCAGAAGGCATCGCGTAGGCGTACCGTCCACACGCAAATCGTGTTGTATATTCGTGTTACCTTTACTCTAATAAAACTCTGCACGACCTGGATAGTTACCAGGATAGGCTATCGATGTCAACAATATCTCACCGACACCCGAAGCACTCACTGCTTGTCACGGGGGACTTTAATGCGATACACACTGCTTGGGAGGGCTGCCGCTCCACCGACAAAAACGCGATACTTGACTAAATATCCGAGCACAACGTGACCGTGGCCAACCATGGCGAGGTTTCTACGTTCGCGCGCCGAGGTCAAGCATCGTTCCTAGACCTCACCCTTGCGGACCCGACCATTACACGACGAACACAGGACTGGAAGGTCCACAAGAACCAGGAAACCCTAAGCGACCACAGCTACCTAACGTTTAAACTGCTATCGCCGATCACGGGTCGCCCCGGAACGCCGAGGCGCACGTGGCAGGTGCGGTACATCAACAAAACTGCTCTAGAGGTTTCCTTTAAAAACCGATGGACTTGCTTGGGGAGACCCCATTAGAGGAGGAAGCCCTGGTTACAATTCTGACAGCTGCCTGCCGGGCGGCCGGGGGACCAGTCAAACGTGGCGGCATGGGGCGACGGCCTGCTAAACGCTGGTGGGGCTAGGATATTCAGACAGCTCGCACACTGGCACGTGCATGCTCTTGACTGGCGAGACGACGACGACAGGGGCACAATGTCGACTCTCTGGCAGATGCCGCTGCTAGGGGTAAGCGCGTTACGGAGACTCATTCAGCAGGCTAAAGCCGAATCCTAGAAAGCCTTAGTGGACTCGGTGGAGGCGGACTTGTGGGGTCCCCCTTACCCGGTTGTTATGGGCAAGCTCCGCGCATCACCACTGCCTCTCCCGGCGGAGGAAATTTGCCGGATAGTCCTCAAGCTCTTTCCTCAGCAACCGGCCCGCGCTCATATCAGCTTTTTTGTTGGCCCCGAACAGATTTCAGAAGTAACAACGGAGGAAATGGCAAGAGCGGTAGAGCGGTTAGCACTGGGCAAGGCCCCGGGCTCGGACGGGGGCAGACTTGGAACTCAGAACGGTCACGGTCCACCAGGCGCTGCGCCGCTCTTAACAGGGTGTGGCAATAAGGGTTAGCTAGGCCTACTGGGCGGCCTCCACGGACGTCTTGCTTGTTGTCACATGAAAAGCAAACCGACATATGCGTTCTCTGCGGGGTGCCAGATGATGTCGCGCATACCATCCGGCGAGGATCCAACTGAAAATAAAACGCCGGGCGCGATTCGTTGCCTGGAGCCCCCCTGATACAGCCCAGCAGAACTTACCTGCTCAAGACGCACCTATAGACTAAGGAGACGGTTAATGCATGAGGCTCCCCTTTCCAGGTCTCGAGGGAATGGTTCACAATTGCGAATCAGGAGGGGGTCCTGGGAGGGTGGTGTTTTAGTGGGTAGTGCGCTCAGATTAAATTGAGTCATGTAATGTCTTTCCCTGATGAATGCGATGACACGTGAAAGTACCAAAAATCGTTGTATTTCTTTGAATGAAACATATCATATCATTTTATAAAATACGTATGAACGCCATTGAGCCAGTGCAATTCTTCTACCCGAAACTGAACCTGTAAAAACGTTCTCTGCTGTACGCGGAGCCTTTTATAAAAAGGATTGAGCCGAGAAATTTATATTCGAGCTTGAACTATTTGTCAAGCGCGTTGGCGCGTATGTTTTCGCAATATATATATATATATATATATATATATATATATATATATATATATACATAATTTTTTTTATAAAGGATTTTGACACACTCACAAGAGCGGGCCTTTTCTGCAAAATGCCCTAAAAAGTTACAATTGTTTGGATTTATGTAATTATGAAAATTTCAAGCTCCCGCCAGAGGAAAAACTACATCAGCCCAACGTCCAGATCTGTGTACCCAATTACAGCCTTTGCAGCAAATCACCAGTACGTGGGCCCCCGTGGCTAATCGGAGACATTTGCATACCTTAGCAATAACTCCCTCAGTAATTTTCCCTGGGCCCGCTAAGGTTTGAAAAGCAAAACTCAAATGTTCATAAAGTCTCTTATAAATGCGTACTTCTTATACTCATTTATCTCTGTTTACGACACAGCATAACCAGCCTGGGCAGCGTCGTAGCTGACCATTAACTGTGCTAAAGGTCAGTCACGGTAGCGTTCCAGATGAGAGCCCCTTCCACCCTCAAAGGCTGTTAAGGTCATTCCGTCAGGCTGACGTCAGTGTACAGATTCGCAGCTTTGATAAGACAAGGGTAGCCAGAAAACTTTAGATCACGGGCCAGAGTATGATTCAGAACAGCGTGTTTTTTATATATATACACAAGTAAGATGTGTTGTCTACTGGTGATTATTCACCTGTAGTAACCCACAGTTCTGGTAATGTTGTTTAGTGCGTCATGGGGGGGGGACGCTCAAAATGACAACAAGATTGGAAAAGTGACAAGTGGTGCCGAAGGCTAGACACGAAAACTCAGCGTACCTCAGGGCCAATTTCTAGGCATTCTCCTTGTTTCTGTTGTTCGAGAAGCATTATACTGGAATCGTATGCTAAACGAGTCCGATGAAGGAGTGTAAGACAAATCGACGCTATATTATCATCCGTTGGTTTACGGAAAATGTTAGTGGTTATTTCCAAAAATGAACAGACTATTATAAATATTATTATTATTTGCATTTTTTTTCGATGTCAAGAGTCGATGCGAATAATTTTTATACATGTTTTATTTCCGCTTACCACTGTCTTCAAACAAGCATCTTGCCGGTCCACTTAAATTGCTGTGCTGTTGGTTAGCAGATAGTGCAGTTGCCTACAGCTTGGTCAAAGTATGCTCCGTAATTTAGTTTCTTGCGGGATATATTGCGCAAGATCGCGCATCTGAAGGCGCACCCGGTCCACCTTGAGGAGAGCGACAAGCTAGAGACATACTCATCAATCGGGTGTCCCCACTAGTGCCGGCTTCGTCGGAGTTCGGAACTTTGGGTGCTTCTGGCCTTTGGACCAGGTAGCTAATCCACAAGGTCGGCACCTTGGTAAACCTCTCACGCGGCGATGCCAGATCTTTGGTAAGCTCTTCATGCGGTGATTACAGACAGAATATGCTGCAGGCATATTGTAACATAATTGACGATACCCAATTTGTAAAATAAATACATATAAGCAAACAAAAATTGTCCACACGGAGTATACCAAGATTGCGTTTACCAAATAATGGAGCGGCAAATTCGTTTAAAATAGGCTACATAATTAATTAACATCGTATTTTAGTATATGTATACTTAGAATACTTATATTAGATCTACTATGTTAAACCACACTAGGCACCAATATAATGCCGGTATGATAGCAAATAGGCACAATCTATTTTGAGGTCGAGCTAGGGAATTGTAGAGCTCGTTGAAGCAAATATTGTTTCCAATTGAATATGGTCTCTGAGTTGTATTGTTCCAAAGTGATAGCAAAATTACTGAAATATGTGACACTGGTGTGCGATTGCGAGACAATCAGTCATCAGATAGAGAAACTAGTCATACCGTTGTATTCGTGAAAATTCTGTCCCCTCTGGAGTACATGCGATACAGCCGTGGTCATTTTGGCACCAATTTTAAGGTAATCCGATCCGTGGTTGCGATAGTAGTAGTATAGTTAAGGTTTTCTAAAGGGCATGTTAATCCTGGGTACTTGCGTGAGGGAGGTTCCCCATTAAGTAAATCACTCGTCATTGTTCTAGGAGCACACACAACTATTTTTATCGTCCAGAAACTGCTTGATAAAGCCTCAGTGAACGATTCGGCAAATTTGGCAGGGACTCTCATCTTTATTAGCGTGTACCAGCGGGTGGTGGTGTACACCTGACCTGAGTCACTTGCCTGTATTGGAAGCGCGCTCGTGTAGCTGACGTATATCTGCCTACATCCTTCTGGCACCGACCAGGGGATTAATGCCGCATAAAGCCACTTGTCGCATCCGTCCGGCTATCAGCGTGGTGACCAATTGGCTTGCTTATCTATACAACCAACTGTGCCCCGAGATCAGGCTTAGTGCGCCACAGTTAGATTATAGCGCCGCCATCATTATTTTTGTTGAGCCCGCCAACGGACGACTCCACTCGGGCGTTGTCAGCCAGGTGAGCCCTTATAGTCTGCTCTGTATAGGCCCAGGTCCGGCCCTACTGCTCCGACTCTACGAATAATGCTTTTCCTCCATGTATAAGATGTGACTGCGGAGGGCAAGCTTAACACGTATTCCTAAATGTAGCTACTTATGTTCTGGCCAAGCCTAACAAGTTGCTCTCTTTATCCAAAATGAATATCGAACGGTGAGTACACTTAACTCGTCGTACGATGGGACATGCCCGACGATCCGATGATTCGAAAGCAAGAAGACAACCTGCACAGGTGTGTCAGTATCAAACCTATTAGAGCCTACACGAACCACGTTAGTCAAGCTTGATTTAATCAGGTGACAACGAATTTGATTAATCTGTTGTTTTTTAACACTTTTAGGTCTATTGATTGGCCGCCACAGGCGCCGCAGAAAGCCTTTGAAACGTGGAACTTCTAGATCTCTAAAAAGCGTATTGTACAGTAAGGCATCATACCGTACATGTCAGTTTCGCAACACAAGTCTAAGAAGCACACAATTATTTTTTTTATGTTACAGTAACTACTCGATAGTGCCTCTGCCAACTATTCAGCAGATTGACCAGGCATCAAGCGTTAGTTACTGACGGCCACCGGCGCAGCTCCCATAACGACGATTCATCTAAGCCAGATGTGCACCACCACCACCTCATGATACACGCTGCTGAAGGTGAGGTCCCCCCCTTAGGCCCGGTAGCTTCAGGCTCAGCTATCCGTCCTCATCGCAGGCAGAAGGTGCAGGTATGAGCAAAATGCCCACGTGTCTCAACTTCCAGGTCCATGGCCAAAGAACTGCAACCTGCACGGCGTCCAAGGCGGACAGCCGCTTCTATTGTCGAAGAGGGTCGCCAGACCATGCTGCGGTTGCGTGTAGGTCTCGAGCCACAGGGCCGGACAGCATGGCCTCTCTGTCGCACCGCATACAGCTACAATAATCGCGCAAGCAGAGAAAGGCGACCCAACCTCAAAAGGCGGAAACCGATGCCATGGCGCAGGTTGGGCCTGTTCTTTTAGAAGAACTCGGGCCCGCTGAACCGCCGACTGAGTCGTATTGGGTCCGTTGACACTTTTGCCGTAGGATCGCATCAACAGAAAACGGATACAAGATAAGTAACGCCCCCCAGGTTGAAACCCCTAGGAAGAGTAATGGTCAAGATTTCCAGGTAAACTTCAATCAGTTCCGTGCGGCTCACAACCTTATGGACTCATACACCACATAACACCCTCTACTGTATATCAGGTCCAATTGCGCTCATCTCCCGTTCTACATCTAACGTGTGTGCTAACAAACAAGGTGATGTAGCCATTTGAAGAACATGTCAACACATAACGCTCTCCCTCGCTGAATGGGGTGACGGGGAAGTTTCACGTGTCAATCTCCCACAGAACAACGTATTTGTAAATGATCGGTACTTCTGGTTACCTAGAATTAAACATTTTTAAGGAGGTTGTTTTTAATTCTAGACTATCCTCCGTCCCCTATGGGCTTGGAACTCAACCTGAGGTATATCTTCAAAGCACCGAGAGCCGGACATGTTAAGATATCTAGGATTTCCCTAACAGTCCTTGTGGCAGCATGGCCGCTGACCCTCAGCGGTATGGTTATTCATCTAATCTCAATGAGGATTGCTCAAAGAAAATTCGATCAACAACAGGGATCGAACCGGGGACCGGTAGATGACAATTATGACTAGCGCACTAATCCCCTAGACCACGCCGCCACTCTTCTGGTTACCTGGATAGCTTAAAGGTATCGGTGTCAATAACATCTCACCGATATCTGACACACTCACTGCTTGTCTCGAAAGCCTTTAACGCCGCGCACACGGCCTGGAGGGGTCACCGCGCCACTGACAAAGGCGCGAGTCTCCTTGATTAGATGTCCGAGCACGACATGACCCTAACCAATAACGGCGATGTTTCCAATTTGCGCGTTGAGGCCAAATATTGTTCTGGGACTTTACCCTTGCGAGCCCGGCCACTATACGACGGATACAGATCCGGATAGAGAACAGAAACCTAATGCGATCTTTTTAAACTGGTCTCGTCAACAGCTGCGGCAACAAAACTGCTTTGCGCTAATTTGTTTAAAAACCGGTTCATTCGCTTGGCGGACGCACCCTTAGACAGGGATATCGCATGCGACGGCGATTTGCCAAACCCCGGTGGATGTATATCTCGGCAGCCCGCGCAGACCTCATACGCGCGAACCGCACACTGAGGCGCCCACGCTTCAGGCTGGCGAGACGGCGACGCCAGGGAGTAGTGTTGCGTAATGATGACGTCAAACAGATGCCGCTGCCATAACATCGGCAAGTGTGCGTAAAGGCATTTTCCGCCCCCCTAAAAAGGGCTACCTTCCAAGGCCATTGTGTTTTAAATGTATGCTATTTAATTAGGAGCTTCAAAAATAAAGGAGGAAAGGGGGAGGCATCGGCTGTAGCAACGGAAAAAGTTTGGCATGATCCAAGTAATGTAGATTCATCTAAAGCAGGCTAAAACAGGCCGCGTCTCTATGAGGAAGCGACCTGTGCCTGCTCATCAAACCCAACTAAAGTATTGCATAGAACTGGGGGGGCTAAACCGTGGATGAGGAGATACATACGGCGGTTTGTTGGATCGATTTTACGTGCATCGATGTCCTAAAAGTGGCAGTGCGACAGAGCTGCTATTTCTTGCCCAGTAGTAGCTTAGCTAAGGGCCGAGTGTTCGGAAGCGGCGGGAAGAGGAGATGGAGGCAGCACATTCTCCCAGCACATATCCTAAACCTAACGCTGGACTAGGTAACAGCTGTGCGGGTGAGGTTAGAATGTCAGTGCTCAGCCAAGTTCCGTGGCCCCGTGCGCATACATAGGGTGGTGGCCAAGTTCTTCACGCAATTTGCCGTCAAGGCTACGTACAATACGTTACAGCGGCCAACCCCTCAAAGCTGGGTGAAACCCAATCGGCAACAGTCTGTCTTATCAGCGACATGGTTTTAAGGCTGATGTATACTCACGTACTTTGTTTTCCAAAGCGGGTGAAAAGTCGCTTCATGATCTCGTGTGTGTCGCGCTGTGGCACACCGGCCGCGGAAATAATCAGGCTGACGCTGAAGATTCGAGTGATACACTTCGGCATAGGAAAATAAAGTTTGAGAGGTCCTACGAGAGACTTATACCTTTGGCCTGGTCTCTTGTGTGACAATTGCCATGACTTTGCCAGATATATTGTTGACGGCTATCATTACATGCTCTGTTTAAATACAAACATTTACAACAAGTATACGGAGTGCATCGATCGGTTGTGCTTTCAAACTCGTATAGAGTACATGCCTCTCTGTCTGACGCTTAAATAAATATTGCCTCACGGCCTCTTTCAACTAATATGCTGCCAAATGAGACAAGTTAGAGTTGGTATTATATGATGCATACTCAATCTGAATGAAATAAAAGAAAGAAGTATATATATATATATATATATATATAAGTAAGACAATGGAAGCGCTACTAAATAAACATCGCTCTTTATTTATTAGGCGTCTCATGAACAGTGTTGTAGTATGGTATAAATAGCTTACTTTTAGCGTAGTGTGTCACTACATCTGCGGCCCGCGAACTTGCTTTAACAATTTCTAATGTCCTTGTGTTTTCATACTAACATGTGTATATATACACTATATATAGTTATTATTTGTACGCGTCAATATTGCTAAACAGGTTACATTATATAATATATATATATATATATATATATATATATATATATATATATATATATATAACTGTTCGTGATTTGGCGCCAAGGTGTACGGACGTGTGTGTACGGAGCTCCGACAGGTTACGCTTACTTGTGTGAACGCAGGAGGGAAAACACAGAGAGTGGCATACCATGGTAATGCGCGAAGTTCAGTGATCATTTCGGTGTATTGTGTGTGGTAGTACGACAAGGGGGTAAGGAGACAGACCGCAGTAAAGTTTGGTTGAGTCCGTTACAGCGGAACGAAGCAAACCGAAACCACCCACGCAGCAGTCGAGAGTCTCCGAGCGGTCCGTTGCGCATACAGATTTAAATTCTAACGGCTGCTCAGGTTGAGTGAGTTAAGACAGTGTGTAGGTGTATTTAGGTGAGTGAGCCAATTTCAATATGGCAAGTGATGCTGGATCATCGCCTGGTGGGATAGGGTCCGCGACACCCAGCCCAATGGATTCAACTATGAATCTGCCAGGCTACACGCGCAGCGGCGGCTTAAGATACGTGCCGGCCAGCTCATTGTCAGTATGCAATTGTGGAGGTGTATTAGAAAAAAGAAAGGTGGCTAAGCGCAGCCCTCCATATACAGGCTGCGCCGCCTGTGAGATGAATACACGAATGACAGCGGAAATGGAGTTGGCAAAGAAAAGCGCTAAGACATGGTGCGATACAGCACAAGCTATGCAGGATCGCTGGCAGAGCATTATTACAGATGTCCAGCAGAGGCTAACAAGAATGGAAGAGAGAGAGGCTCAAGTTGAGGAGAAGGAGAGGCGCGCAGTAATCATACAGCAGGAATTAGCCGCAATGATCGAAGAAATCAAGCAAAATGTGAATGATAATAAAGAACAGTGGCATGGTGGCGATAACAACGAAATAGTTGATGAGCTAAGAGAAAGGCTAGCTGCTGTTGAGGAAGCAACGTCAACGGTAGCGGCAAATGTCGAAGATATGGAGAAATGGATCCGGGGAAAAAAGGAGGAAGACGAGAGGCGCGCTGTTGAAGAGGAGACAGTGGTGTTAGACTTAAGCCACAGTGACGAAAAGGAAGAAGAAAGACAAGACGAAGAGGAAGATGCGGCGGAGGCGAAAGGATGCAGGAGACGACAACAACAGAGCAGCCGACACGAGATCGCCAGAGGAGAGGCGCGCCCACAAATGGAGAAGAGAGAGATCGAGTCTAGTCAGCGAGAGGAAGGAGAGAGGAGAGCAGTCGAAACACAGCAGCAGCAGCAACCGCAACAGCGACATCAACCGCAACAACAACAAGAGCAGCAGTTAAATCGGATAAGTTTACTTGATCGACCAGAGGAGGCGGTAGTTAACAAATCAATAGGAAAGCGGGTGGTAGTTGCTGGAGATTCAAACGTAGGTAGAATAGAGAAACAGGTTAATCAGGTGGCTATTAATACAGGAGGGGTTTATTTTATCACTATGAGGGGCCGAGGAGTAAGGGATATTGTGGCAGCAACAAAGCAATATATTCAAATGTTCAATAATGTGGAACATAGGCTAGTGTTTCATGGGGGACTGGTAGATGTGTTTCAGGCTCGGGATATAGAAGGTGCTGTGAATGAGATAAGCACACACATACAAAACCTGATAGAATTTTGCAAACGGAGTAACGTAGTACTGACAGTGTGTTCGCTTCCAATGGTCGTGGATACTAAAGAAGGGCGGGACTATCGGGGTACGTGCAGGGCAGTCAATAGAAAAATAATGCAGTTGGTCAGAGCAGCGAATTACGAATACTTGTCTCTTGAATACATTCAAGACAATCCAAGGGCCATGGCCTTTGATGGAGTGCACTACGGGGAGGTAGGTGCGGTACTAGCGGCACGGCCAATTGGCAAAAGAGCGTGCGATTGGCACAAAGTCAGGCCTACTATAATTAAAGTAGTCAATGCCCAAGTAGGATATAGGGCAACAGAGCACGTTAGGGGGATGCAGACGTGGAATCAACAAAATCAACGCGGCGCACCGGAAATGCGAGTCCCAAACACAAATTTTTGCAGCACGCGGTATGGGCATTTAAACGAGGGGCAAACGGTACGCTACAGACACACAGGATGGGACAACAGATACAGGGACATAAGAGAGATGAGGGGACAGCATGGATACAGGGAAGAGTGGGACAACAGGTACAGGGGGAAACGGGACAACGGGAGCTCTTTCTCGAGGGAGAGGGAACACATAGGAGCAGCGGAGATCAAGGGGGCATTGGAAGTGATCAGACGGCTGGCCATCAGTGGCATCGAGGGGAGGAGATGAAGGTTGGCCTAAGATGCAAAAGAGGAAGCAGGGCAAAAGGAAAGCCTAGGAGTAATGTTCCTTTTGAACGGGTTGCCATGCTAAATATGAGAGGGGGGAGGCGAAGAGGAAAGTGGGAAGAATTATATAAATTACTTACAATAAGGTCTGTGGATATTATGATAGTAACGGAAACGCATTTGCGGGAGATGGAAGTGCCGCCGGGTTTAAAGGGATATAATTGGTATGGTACAAATCGGAATACGGACAATGGAGAAAACAGGTTTGGGGGAGTTGGGATATTAACTAGGGATGCTATTTCGTGCGAAGAAGTTGTGAATGCCAAAATGAAGGATCTGGTGGTTATAGAGATACGCATGGAAGGGACAATCGGGGCCGTAATGGGGGTATACAGAGCGCCAAGCAACACGGAAGAAGAAGATGACCAGCTATTTGAAAGGGTATATAAAGTAATGGAGGAATATCAGGATAAAGGAGGGGTAATATGTTTGGGAGATTGGAATGCACATATCGAACAGCTAGATGGACGAGAAGACAGAGCGGGCAGAAGACTAATACAATTAGCAGAGTCGAGTGAGGCCCAAATTTTAAATTTGGACTCGCGGGTAGAAGGGAGATATACGTACACGCAGGGGGATAGAAAGTCATGCGTAGATTATGTACTGACGAAGGGTAAAATAGATAAATGGGTAGAAGAAATCAAGATAGACGAAGAGAAAACATACAATGTTGGAAGTGATCATAATTGGGTAGAAGTGAGTGGGAGGAAGAAGAAGCCAGGACGCGTAGTTGTACAAAAGAAATGTCTGGATAAACACGAATGGGCACAGAAAGTAGAATATATAAAACAGCTCTTAGTGGCAAATGGGGAAAGGCAGGTAGACGAGATGCATAGGAATATTAAGGAGGCATATGACAAGTGTTGTAAGATTGGGAGGGGAGTTCAAAAGGGAGGAGAACGAGGATGGTGGAGTGATGAAATAAATACGGCAATAATGGAAAGGAAAAGGTGGAGTAAGGAGCATAGAAAGGTAATGGGAAGGGACACAGACAAGGCAGAAAAGTATTGGGAAAATTACAAGAAAGCCAAGAATAAAGCTCAAATATTAATACAGGATGCAATCAAAAACGCAGACGAGAGAGAATTTAACAGGATTTTAGGGGCCCCCAAGGGCCAGCGAGCCAAACAGTTTTGGGACTATGTCAGACAGGAAAAAACAAGGATGACAAATAACGTCCAGGACAGAACATACACAATAGATGAAATGGACACCGCGTTACAAGCACTATTTTTTACGACTAACGTGAGCAGTATAGAAAAGACAAGAACTAGCACAGAAATTACAACCACAGCAGACGAGATCGAAAGCGTGTTAAAGACAATGAATCCAAAAACGGCGTGTGGTCTTGACGGGATTTCGGTTGGAATTGTACAGGCTTTGGGAAAAGAGTACGTGCACTATCTAACGAAGCAATTTAATAATATATTTGGAGGGGGCAGAATCCCGGAGAGTTGGCGCAAGGGAAGAGTTTCTCTTATTCCCAAGGAGGGGGTAGATAATGACACTCTACAAAATAGGCGACCGATCACAATTACACCTATAGCGTATCGAATATTTATGCAAGTGTTTAAGAATAGGATGCAGAGTATTCTGGAGACAAATGAGAAAATAGGAGAATGGCAATGCGGATTTAGGAAAGGATATAGGCTAGACGATCACCTTTTCCTACTAAGTCAGGTTGTCGAAACATCGAGATTGCGGGGACAAGGGTGTGTGGCAGGATTTTTAGATCTTAAGAAAGCATATGATATGGTGGACAGAACAAAGTTGTATAAAATTATGCTAGAGGAGGGTTTGGAGAGAAGTTGGGTAGAGTTGCTGGAAGAAATTTACAGAAATAACACGGTAAGAATAATAATATCAGCCGAACAATCTAGAGAGTTCATAGTCGCTAAGGGGGTCAGGCAAGGCTGTCCGTTGTCATCGGTTATTTTTTTGATGTATATAGAGAGAATAGCGCGAAGGATTAATAAAACGGGTTTAGGGTGGCAGATAGGGGAAAAAGGTGTATATATCAAGACACCTGTGCTGCTGTTTGCTGATGATATGGTAGTGTTAGGGCGGGGCACTAGCGAGGTTCAACAAATGTTGAATGCATGTGGGGAAGCAGCGGAGGAACTAGACATGGTGTTTAATGAAAAAAAGAGCGCAATTTTAGTTTTTAACGGAATTAGGGAGGAAAGAAAGCTTGTAGTACAGGGGAAGGAATTGGAGTATAAAAGTGAGTACAAGTATCTTGGGGTGACAATGACTACAGGGGGGAATTATCTAGAAAAAGAAGAGATATTACGGAGGAAGAAAGCTGAAAGAGGAAGAAATGCAGTAAGGTGTAAGGGCCTCTGGGGGTTTAACAAATATATAGTAACAAGGAATATATGGAAGGCCATGTATGTGCCAGGATTGACCTTTGCTAACGCCTCTCTGGTCCACAGCGCGGGGTTAGGAAAGAAGTTAGAAACAATACAAAGAGAAGTGATAAGATTTGCATTGGGTTGCCGTTTTAATTGCGCTAGGGAATTTCTTGAGGGCGAAGGAGGAATGTCAAAATTTATACAAAGGGAAGTACAAAGTAAGCTAAGATTTAGTGTTAGGATTAAAAGTGTCACAAATAAAAGATGGGTTAAACAGATGCAGCTGGTAAAGACGGCACTAAAGATGAAAACGAAGTGGGATCGCAGAGTAGAATTTGCAGCTAGGGAGATTGGGTACAACAGTCAGCAATGGGCCAGAGCGGAAATATCGGAGAAGATGGTGAAATTGAGGGTGAACAAGTCATATACAGGCAAATGGAAATTGGCGATGGGTTCCAGATCGAGTTTGGCAAGTATATATGGAAAGGAAAAGACGGAAAGGGGCGGGGTAGAATGGGTATACGATAATTCAAGAGCGAGCGGGCTATTGGCAGATGCCAGGGCAGGGATGTTGGATACAAGGATACAAAGAGCTAAATATATGGAGGGACAAAGTACAGAATGTCGAGCATGTGGGCTAGGGAATGAGTCAATTGAGCATATTGTTAAAGAATGTACAGCCCTAGGGGGAAGCAGAGATATAGAGCTGTCGGATGCCCTAGCTCTAGGACCAAACGTTAGAAAGGACCTGGTCGATATTACAAAGAAGAGGCTGTTCCAATGGAAAGCAAATACTCAGTAGGTATGGAAGTGTACATTGATTATTCAGATGCATAGGTAACATATATGCTGCCGCTCTAAGCGCCCCTGATAAAAAAGGGTGACATGTGTATTTAGGTATGCATGCCAAGCGAATAATAAATCAATCAATCAATCAATAACTGGTTATCTTTCAGCGGTTGCAGAATCTAGTGAAAACGCGTCAAAAGGCAGATGAGCACCAAATGCACTCAAACCTCTGCGATTGAGCTCGCTCTCAGGACGCGGGAACTACGCGGAGGCGAAGCTCCATGATGTACACCTCGAATTTCAGCAGGTACGGCAACGATGAAGCGCGGTCGATCGTTGACCCTGTCACATAGCAGCGTGAGGTCGATGTTCACGGTGTCCTCCTCCGGCCGCTGCGGCGACGAGGTGTCTTTGTACAGGGGAATCTCGGAAGCTACGAGTTCGTGGTTTACTGGGCCAATCGGCTTCAGAAGGGTGTTCCGGTCAGACATTGACATGAGGTTTGCCTGAGGCTCGCTACTGCTGCGCAGTCTCCTCGTTTCGTATCGTTGGTGGCGTTCTTTACGATCGGGGTGCGGTGCTCGCTTTCCACTTCGCCGATGTCCGAATGGTGCCAATAGAAGACTTCGAAAATTCGAACCTGAGCTTACCGTCCGATTCGGGTTCCGGCGAAGGGCTGCCCGAAGACAGGCAGTGCGAATGCACTGCTGTACCTAAAAGTATAGACCATTTCTTCATTTTTAAATTCTTGCGCATTCTCGGTCTCACCTCTTGCAACTGCCATGGACCATCGATAAGCTGGAGGGCATAAGAAGTACAATACACAATAGTCGTCGTATTGGCGCAATCGAAATATGATAAAATTGCTAACAAGGTCACTATAATTGCACATCTAATATAGATAAACGTTGACGGAAATGATAGTCGTAAATAAAGTCTGGCATTAATTCACATTTTTTAAATAATATATTATAGGTCACTTTGCGGGAGTTGGATCTCTTATCCTAAACTAACATAGGGTCCTTAACCCTCTAGCTTTATCCGGCTTGCTCTGAATACGCGTATATCCACGAGATTATTTTGATAGTGATTTTCTCCTGTTGAAGCTAGCTATGCTGGCTTCCATGAAAGGATTTCACTCACACGTACACAAAAGCCGCCGACAGTTGCAATACTTCACTGCATCTACTTATGTTGGTAACAAAGGTGAACATGTCACATACCTCGCCGTTCATGAAGCAATGTATGACCGACACGAATATTCCCTGCAATGCAATACGCGTATTTCAGTCAGGATAATTAGCTTCATCCTAGCAACGACAGCAACTCCTGCTCCAAGTCCGAGGCAAGCTTTAGTTAGAGAGAAGACTAACGATCCGTCAAACACCGCATAGCACTACCAAACCAGGAAACGTAGACACATTTAGCAATATAGACAGGACATAGAAACGATCAACAGCTTCACTCTGCACTGTACCATTACGCTACCGAGAGGTGAATGTAGCCTACAGTAGTTAGGTGATAGCTAGTTATCGCGGGTGACGCAAGTTGCTTCCCTACTTGCGAGACAAAGATCTCGAAAACAAATAATTCAATTACGTACAACCGTTAAAAAAGCAAACCCTGTAAACCTTCGAAAAAACAGTGCTTAATGCAATATTTAACAGCGCAAATGAACAAACCAGTACTTTATTCGCTACGATAAAGAGCTAAGTATCACAGTAAGAGAAATGCGCACGTAAAAGCAAGTACATCGTCAGCTCTGAAACAGTTGAAAGCGTTAGACTTTGTTGAGGTACACGCGCAACGCATTTAAGTGCTAATACCATATCCGTTTTTTCTAGAGTTCTTCAAAACTGAACCTAAAAATAATTTATTATCTTCGACTGTATCCTTCATTCGGCTTGAATGAGTGTTATACAAAGGCAACGTATTGTTTTACGCTAACAGCACGACACTCCTACAATTTCCAATTCGCATGCAAGGGTTCGCAGCAGAAAAAGTTCCTGACTGCCAGAAGATGCTTACTTGTGACGATTGGATCGCGGCACTGAGCACCAGGTAAACTTCTTTGAGTCGAGGCATGGTGATCGTGTCGTGAGGATTAATAGCGAACAGCAGATGGGTAAGGCCGAGCAGCGGGAAGAGGACCAGCGTGGCCTTTACAGCAGCTCTTTTCCACGTTAGCACAGAACAGGAATAAAAGATGAAACAGCTCTAATGATTGTCCGCATATAAATACCATTAACACTCCGAGGACCCCCATGATGATCCCGTCTAGAACTATACGTCCTTAAAGCGAACGGTGTAAGGTTGTACGCGTGCTCAACATTTTAGTGGTTTTGACAGTTTCTCTTCTCAGCCTCCTCTGTTTTCTTTTTTCCCGGGATAGGCCCCGTGGCTCGAGCATCGCTGGAAAGCAATTCTCGAGCAACCCAGCTTTATATATATATATATATATATATATATATATATATATATGGGGCTACGCCTAGGGGCAGCCCTCCTATTCCCCTACCAATGCATATGCAGCGATTAAGTGGGGCCACAGGCAAACCATGCTCTCTTTTGTGCCTTAAGCTCAGGTCGTCGAGCCCGACACGCAGCACTTAACGGGTCATTTAGCCGAGACTTGAGGTCTGCTGGCTTTCCTTGCATGCTCGGGTCTCCTGGCCTCTGCAGGAATGATGAAAAGCGATCGGACGGATACTAACGTCCTTCGAGATGGGGCGTATGCCGGTATGGGATGCAACCGTTACTGGCTCATTAGGCCCTTTAATGGTCAGTGCGAAAGCGGAACATGCTGGTCACGCGTCGATATTGGCGGAGGCAAATATGTGCAGAAAGTATGCCAATATTACCTACTCCCACGACCTTCACCCGCTGGCATCCGAGACACTAAGGAACCTGGCCCGAAGACGCACAAACTTATTCAGCGTGTCGGCAAGACGCTCAATCGTTCGACAGGGGACAATATAACTGTCGAGTACCTGCACCAGAGACTATCGCCGGACATTCAGCGGGGTAACGCCGTTTCTGTGCGTGGAACTCTTCTAGACTGGACACACCCGAACCTGGATGATATTAGATGATATGTGACGTTTTCGCTTATTTCATCCGCTGTACATGCTCATAAGAAGACTATTGTTACCTCGTATATATTAGCAAATAAAGCTGTAACTAATCTTTAAAAAAATTATTTGAAAAAATAATATATATGTGTATATATATAGTAAGTATTTTAAACGAGAACGCAATACGAGTTGTATTTTGGACCACAATATCTATTTATATAATATAATTTAACTAAATCGATTAGGTATAGCAACTATTACAGCATTTATGCCACGTGACATCTCATTTGTATCTCTCCACAAAAAAATGTGTCTTGCCTGCTGTTAACGCCGCCATACCGACTAAAAGGATTTTTGTCGGCCTGACACTTGAAACTTTGGGACTAATTGACCTGACACCCGATACTTGGAAACAGGTACGAGGCCAAGTGGGGGCAGAGGGGTACATTCCTTAGATGATCTCAAACTCAGACTTCCGGGCATAGTCACGTGGAGCTTTAAACTTTCCAGTATAAAACCGTGAGCTTAGTGCTGTATACATGTGTCTACTGGGAGGTCTGTCGGTGTACTAAATATAGCTCAAGGTCTAGGAATTGATAAAAACAACGACTTTATATAAATAGGTTATCGTATAAATAAAGCTAAAGGCCCACGGCGCATTGGCGCTTGCGTCGATATGCAAAACTGCTTTAAGAGTGTTTCAGGTGCCATTTTTTAACGTTTGATTTGGACGCGCTTTTTGTTTGAGCACCTGCAAAGTGTTGTCGCGCTTTGCCCCACTTTTGTTGCCAGACCTCCAAGGCTTTTTGCTCTAGCCCCCGGTCTGAAAAAATTTCTGACCACGTTACCAAAGAGCTCGGCCATTTTTTTTATGGCCAGTCTTCATGGTGTGGTTCCAGCCAAGACGAAACCGTTTTGAAGGATACGGTTTTGTACGCCCAGTAGGTATAGCCCAGCCAGAAAGCCTGCTATTCTACACTCGACAGCAGCTCAAGGCGTTATTTTATAATGGACTGGGTTTGGGCACAAGGCAAATGGCCTTTTCTACCTGTGCTAGTAATGTATGTTCTTTCATGTCTATCTTCTCGCATTTCTTACGTGCGAAAGCCCTTCAAATTTTTGTTAGGGATTATGCTCAAATGTATAAGTTTTCAATGTAACAAACTCTTGGCTTTGTTACGGGGCCAGTTCTAGATAATGTTGGTCCATTTACTCCAGTATCTCACTCCAAGTATGACTAGGTATATTTTGAAGGGATTCGAGATTCGTAGAAATTGCGCTAACTTGTTGATGATCCCGTCAAGATAGCAAACAGCGTGCTGGTGTAGACATACATTGTTGCCAGTTAAACTATATCTGTAGTAAATTAGAAATCGTTAATAAAGTAATACTAGTACGCTAATTTTGTTATTAAATGAATTAAATTGATTTTCCTAATTTTAGATTTTCTTAGATAGGTAAAGTTAGTCACTGAATTAAAGCGAAAGACACATGTTGACTATTGAATTAACAAAATGGTTGCACAGTCAGCTAAGATATATCGACACAAAGCGGAACTCATGAGATCTCGTGAGCTCATACGAATGCAACTACGATCGTATAATATATACAGAACTGCATAAATACGACCGCCTCCATCTAGCAATAATACCTCTGCTGCTGAACTATTTTCTAATTTATGCGAATGACGGTGAGGTTGGTGTGTAGACGCTGGTACCTACCCTATCTCTATCGATACGGACAGCTGAGGTTGGCCGGCGTATCGCTACCTCGCACATGGCAAAATGTGCAGCTGTTGCCTTCTGGATTACATCATTTTCAGCAACAACAAAAAAACGTTTTTTTATGCAGCAGACTCCAGCAAAAATGTGTTTGTATACACACACACAAGCGTATGTGCACAGAGAGCTGACCGTGCTATCCCTGGCAAACGCACGATTCAAAGGAACTAGGCAATTACAACTGACGATGACAGATTTGATACACACTCTTGATCAGGACCGTCGATGATATCGAGGTCGAGTAAAAGCGCGTAACCATTGCCACAGAAAAGAGCTCCAGTGGGCATACATCGGCGTTCAAAAATCGAACGCTGTGGCGGTTCTAGACAACCTAAAGTAAGTAAGGTTTTCGGGCTGACCCTCAGCCAAGATTTAACGTCCACGGAACTGTTTTTCACATTGCTTCATAAACGGACCCCCATAAATACAAATGTACAACGGTGGGGCTCGAACCCGCGCACCTATGTGTCTCCTCCGGTTGCGAGGCACAGACTTAAGCCACCACGCTACCGGGCTCGACTCTAGGCAACCTAGGTAAGCGGAAGAGAGAATGTCCTAGAAGTTGCCTCTGACCTGAACCGAGAAATATATGTTATCTAGTTGAGTTATTTATTTGAAGCACTAGTGCATATCGCTGAATCAAAAAGAAATTTTTACAAGTTTATAAAGTATTTGGTGATCGTGGCTGGTACCGGGACCTCGTTTTCGGGTCTTTCTTGACTATGAAACAGTAGCTAGTCTTCAGGCAAAGCTGCTCTAATAGCTATGGCAAGAGAAAGTAGGCAATTATGAGCTATTTTGACGGCTTTTCCCTTGCAATCGTCCTTCGCGGTTCCTTCTGCTCACCACGACGTGTAGCGTCCCGGCCTCATGCTTGCGGCAACTTCCCATTGAGCGTTCGTGATTACCCGCGCTGCAAGACATGCACTGCGGTCACTAATAGCTGCGGGCCACAAGAGCTCTTGCTTCCTATGGCCAGCTTACTACTACTCCTTGTGCTTGTGTTTCTGTTCGTTGCTCTGTCTTTGTTTAAGGGAACCTTCTGCAGTCTTGCGTTCAAAACACATTTTATATTCGATTTATTTCGCGCTTGATTTGCAATTACAAGATGTATATATATATATATATATATATATATATATATATATATATATATATATATATATATATTGTTTTGTACTTATTTTTTATTAATAACGTAAGCGCTGTAAACTCTGCCAAAAAAATCTAAAATAACGATTTTAAACCGAACGGAAATTTGAAAGGATATATAACATTTGCCAACCAACAGTCCTTCTCCAACTTTACAAATGTATATATATTTTCTAACTTACCGAAACTGGCTGTTTTCGGTCAAGTTTGCCTTAGCTTTCGAGATGAGAATACGCACAATGTTCACCAGAAACACCGTATTAATCTGAAATAAAAATATGAAATTATGAGTAGTATTAGTGCAAAAACTAAATTTTTTAAGTGCTTTTAAGCCGACGGAGTATTACAGTGAAATGTCCGCTTAACTCATAGGCAGTAATAATGCACTACATCGATCATGAGTACTAGTATAACCATCGATCCACTTTAGGTTGGTCTTTTTACGAAGTAAAGGAACTAGGTGCCGGGGCTTCAGTTTTGTATCTCAGCAATCTCCAATAGAGGTGCATTTATTATTATTGTTTTATTAGTTTGTAACTCTTACTATTGTGATGAGTGAGCGTTTTCACTGTTATCAGTTAATTTTGAGTCAGTCCGTGGCGCTTAAAATAGAAGCTGCGTTCCTTGTGCAAACAGCCAATGACATAATCTGTCCTAAAAGCATCGCCTTGCGTCGCTCGCCCGTAAAATCCTGCCTAAGTTTTGCGATACTTTTTAAAACCTTCGTGTTGTCGACACTTATAGAACCTAATGTTTCCAATAGGCACGAAGTGGTAGACCCTTGACAGCTCGAGATAGTTTCCTTGCGTTTCCGATTCTGTGTGTTCTGCGGCCCATCTGCAGTCGACAAAGCTGTGACGGCGGTATGATAACGCCACTGGACAGTTTCATCCTAGACAGGGCTTTCGCCGTGTGACCATAAGCGTGTGGTAACCTTATCAGGTCAAAACTCATCACTTCTACTCAGATAGCTTCTATTGGCCTCGGGTCTGAATGATACTCCTGCGCTTCGCAGTGCCCTTCTCGTTTTTCCATTGAACCCCGCGTGTCTTGTGAGGCCGCCGGAACTTTTCAGGCAGCTTGAAGAATGTAAACCGTCAAAGTCGACCAGTACACCACGCGGTTTGCATGAGAACGGCGCACTGGCGGGGGCGCCTATCAAAATTAGTCGAAACTGTGCAAAAGGCGCTAGACTTCAGCATGGCGGCAACCAGAAAGGAGGGCAAGGCTTGAAGCCATTCCCTACTATCGAAATGCTGCATCGCTAAACTGTTCTCTTATTGGTGTTTGGTCATCCATGATGCAAGATCCATGATATCCTTTGCCGGTGGATCGGACAGGATGGGTGATCGTTCCGCAGTTTGGATTCCGTGTGCACATTGTATGGTGCGATTATGTCTGAGAACAGCAGGACTCGGGCGGCAGAACGAACGGCACCCTTCGCTAGTTTTATCTCCGCTTGACATACACTATCTTCATCTCTACTTAAGCGATTGGGCTGAGTGTAGTCGAGTCGACGACACTTAAAGCGTCCTGAGAGATCTATTTTAGCTACATTATTCTCAATTATTTTGGTCAGCGTCACTTCTTGGACTCTTTTGCGAATTAATGCAAGCATTAGGGACGGGGGCATCTCGAGATGGTTATAGGTCTTGAGGTCAAGCCTCGAGTTGAACTTGCTTAGTGCGGTGGTGTATGCTGCGGCGCAAAATTATCTTGCCTTGCGGAGTATGACTCTGCCAAGTCTCGAATTTTTGCGGGCACGTGTCAGAACCTGTGCCAATGAAATCTGCTAAGATTAAAGGTCATGGTCTGAGGTAAAGGTGTTTGATTATCCGGTTCCGGACTATTACCGATAGGTTTATTTCAAAGGAGAATCGGTGATTGTCGTGAGCTTTCATCGTTTCATATAGTCTTACACGATAAGACCATATAAAACACTGCATTAAATAGCGCACTGCGTGCAAACTTATGGGGTCTGCGAGAGAGAGAGAGGGAAGATTGTTGGCTGACTAATTAGAGCTTTTGTGTAAGTCGAACTACAATAAGTAGTTCCGGGAAGTGTCGGAGCTTTCGATTTTCGGTACCGTGAATAATAGCCTTCATAATTTTTCGGACTATAGACGGAGCGCTTATCCTAATAGCCGGATCCATACCTACCAAGTTGGAATCCAGCATGGTGCGAAGCTATCGGGAGGGAGGGCTTGAATCCTTCCTCCGCAAAAGAAAACTGAACCGCTAAAAAAACGCTCTATTATTGATTTAAGATCATACGTGGAAACTCTCTACGTGCTCTTTTAAAGGAGCAGGATCAATCTGGTTCCCAATCGCATTCGCCAACATGACCGTTCCTTTCATTTATTTTTTGCATAATTAACAAGTGATTCCGCCAGGGAACCAAATTATATAATAATGCAGCACAACAGGCTGCGACAAGGTCCGTAGCCCTTCTAATAGCAAGAGCCCTTCTGGTAGTAGCGGTAGAAGCTATAAAACAATTGTGTCCTACTGGAAGGCTTGCCCTTTTCTATAAGTTTCCTTTTACATTTGTAGAACATCTCGCGAAAAATAACCTTACTAGTCTTGTATGCCTTAAAGTCGGGGATGCTGGTAACATAGTTAAATCCTGGTAAACCAATAATGTTCCTCCTTCAAAGAGAAAGATGGCCGTGTGTAGATGCACCTAGAACATGTAGGTAATCCTGCGTCGTCGTGAAATTATCCCGGAATATGCTTGCATGGTCGTTCGGTTTTTTGTTTCTTTCGTGGATTATGGATTGTTTTTATAACTATGATATAATATGAAAACTAAGAAATTTGCAAACTTGTATGCGTTCGACAGTATTGTCACATTTACCAATACGGCAACGAGCCGCGGAGCGATGAGAAGCCACACCGCCGGATGCCTGGCGTATCCTTCCCAACAGGGGCGATTCGGCTGCGATAGCTCAGTGAGGACTGCCCAGGGTACGACAAACGCAACTGGCAAGCCTGCAAAAACCGATTCCACAACCATAAGTAAATTAATATATATTGTTTATTTCGCAATAACATTGCATTTCAAGTTGGTACATAATTGCAATACAATTCATTTATTTTATACAATTTGAACACTTCAGCGACCGTCCCACCGGTCGAAAAAGTGCAAAGACCGCCGATGCTTCTGGCAGCTTGCTGCGTGAAAAACCAGAATATGTTATAATCAAAAGTTTGTTTTTATTATCAAATAGTAGCAAATAAATGATTAAATTATTTGGTATTTTAAGTGTTAATGGTCAGATATTACATATTATTGCTATAACATTTCTGGCAATCCTGGTGATGGAGGCCACTGCCGCGTCTGCATTTCCGCGTTGAATTTCCATGGGAATACGTGCAACAGGTACTCACTGCAAGAACCCTCTTTCCGAGCTCCTTAAGAAATTTGACAATCTCCTCACCCATTGATCCTGATGTTTCAACAGCGATCAGCTGAATTATGTACTGCGGCAACAGCTCCCTGTGCGTCGATAATTTACGATTTTCAGCAAGTCGTGCGCTTGCTCTCGACTTGTGCGCGCAGTGTAAGGCTGGCAAGTATACATTTTCCACACTAGCAGACGGTCCCGCTGCCACAACGCTAGAGTTTTTCTGTCTGGGCGTAGTAGGTACATGCCGAGGGACTCTGCAGAGTACGGCGCAAGACACCATTGATGACGAATTATCTTATGTGACGAACGGCACTAAACTAGCAGGACAGCGCATATTCCGCTGGGGACGTAACTTTGCACCGGCATAGGTTACAGATATGGTCCGGACGGATAGCCTTCCGAAGCCGCAAGCCCGGAAGTCTATTTTTCCCCAGCATTGTCTCGAGTTGCAGCGAGGGAAAAGCGTGTGGCATCTTCGAACTCATTGGGTCAGAACTTTAAGGTGAGCGCTTCCCCTTAAATTAAGGAGTTGTCTTAGAAGTGTAATTTGCCTCTTTTGTTACCAGGTGATCCTTGACATTTGGAGCTTTGCCCAGCAGGAACTTCTTGAGCGGGGTGCATCGGAGGCCCTGGCCAGCTGAGCTGGGGCATCATCGAATCCAATCGAAATTAATAAATCCTTAAATGTTGTCAAGGATTCCAAGCAACATGATAATGAAACATCCCTAACACGGCGAATTCCCAAAGAGTAGAAAGCGATCGCATTTGCGTTGAGTGTTAAGCTGGAGTGCATTGGAAACCTCTATGCCGTCTTGATGTCGGCTTTGATCAAGAGAGTCCAGAGTCGAAATTCCGATCGCAGCTTCGCCTGTACTGCAGCAATAGCGATGCACATAGATATAAGCGTTTTCCCTTCATCGGGCAGTCTATACATCTGATATGCACAGCTATTTAAGCAGCGGCTGTCGATCGTCTCGAGTAAATGATCTCGGCGAAGTATGCTGAAGGAGTTTTGAAAGTTGAGCTTAACTAAAGCTGTTCTTAGTCATTAGTTAGTTCATATATTACTTATATGCCACTCCTACTACTACTACTACTACTACTACTATGACTTCGATCCATTACGACTAAGATAATCACATCTCTCGTTTGGTAAAAGCGGCAGCCGCATGCATAGCCGCTTTTATTCCTTTAAACCGCACCCGCCACTAGCTTGAGAATAGTACTCATAGCCTTCATTACTAAGGCCTTTCCGACCACTCGACGCATGGTAAGTCCTGCGGCGACTGACCAAATACCCCCATCCTTCTTTCGTAGGGCGATTGGCGTTGCCCCACAGGCAGTGGACTGTGCAAATTAAGTCACCCGTTAACTGTTAGAATTACAAAATTACGTAATTTTGCAACAGAGCGGTGCCAAGAGCGCTTTGCATGCCACGAGCGGAGATTACCCGGACCGCCGCTAAAATAGCTTAGAAAATTTCTAATGGCGTTTCGAACTGCTTCGATCGTTTCATCAATTTCAGACGCTTGAGGTGCCGGTGTCGTTGCATCAGTATACGCCTAATCCGCAGGGTGTTTGGGGTGTTTTTTCAATGAACTGGCTCTAGTGTTTGCGTCGATTAGGGCAATTCGATTTGTAGAAAGCAGGGTCCGAGCAGCGTAAGTGGCAACAGCTTTGACGGCACGATCTTAGCTCTACGACTGGCGTCGTCCTGATGGCCCCTTGATTGCATGAGGATTCTCTTCCGAGGTGAGTGTGCACCCTCTCTTTTTTCATCACTGTTGGGAATTCAATCAGCCGTTCCCACTTATGCTGGCTGGCCACCGAGCGTACCTCGTCGATAGTTATTTGACTGTTCGACAGCAATTTTTCTTAAACTGAGGACATGCATGATATCATCTTTACCCTGGACTTGATGCGGCGGCCTTCAGTAAAGGTACTGGGAAATTATTCCGAGGAGGACGTGACAACACCGGTGCTAATATATATATATATATATATATATATATATATAAGAGAAGAGCATATGAAACTGTCGAAAATATGCGGCATAGACGTTTAGAAGATAATTCGCCAAAATTGAATTCAGGGCGACTGCTACGGTACTGATGGTTGCGTTTATACATGCAGAGAATTACCGAACTGCAAAATCACGTTAGGATTAAATTGCTTCAGAGACTTGATAACTCAGAGTACGTAAAATGTTGATCTCTGCAAAGTCTGTAACCTTTGTAACTACACACAGATGGCAACAAAGCAAGGAAGCAGGTTCGGACAGTAGAGACGCCGTGAAGTGTATGCCAGTTCATACCAAGTTCTTTTCAGGCTTCGATCTGTTGGCTTTAGTAGTAGCTTAGAAATTTGTATTCAAGAAAAATTGCCATCAAGATACATACGTTTTTAGTATACCGGGCGTGTAATGTGCCAGCCGCTTTACCTGAGTCAGACCAGACTAATTCAAGCAAAAGACAAATGTCGCGTTTTCTTACGTGGTCGAATGAGAGAGTCCAAGTGCAAGTAAAGGATTACACATAATTTTAGTTGGCCTGCCTCAGTGGTGTCTACTATAATAGAATATAAAACGCCTTTATTTGCCCAAAGAAGATTGTTTTGTCAAAGACGATGAATGCAGTAATTCAAGTGAACATGTTTAACAAGAAAATAGCGTGCAAGCCTTTCTCGAGAATTCACATGGATATACGCCAAGCAAATATATTGTTTATGTGTTCAGTGCGTTCAACTGCCTTCGGGCAGACGAAGCGCCGACTGCTTAGAAAATGATCATGCATCATCTCTGGAATAGGGCCATGGAGTAACACACATATATATATATATATATATATATATATATATATATATATAAAAGTAAGCAACAGCGGCATTTCCTATGTTCTTATGACTCACACATGCCGGTTTTCCGTGTGTCTGTCATGTATCGTATCATATGTCCAGCTAAGATAAAGATGTGGTAAGGCGTGTGGGCAGAAGTTAACTTTTGCCGGTTTCTGAAAAGATTTTATTATCTAGCGGATTCAAAGTGACATGGATGCTATTAAAGACATGAGTTAAAGTAAATGATAAAAAAAACTAAACATAGAGACGCGCTGTTTATTATTATTATTATTATTATTATTATTATTATTATTATTATTATTATTATTATTATTATTATTATTATTATTATTATTATTATTATTATTATTATTATTTATTACATGTTAAACGATGTTACAATTGTGAGATCTAAACGTATTATTGCAAAGTTTTTTAAATAATTAGTTCACTCCATGGCGCCTAAAATAGATGCCGCGTTCCCTCTGCAAACGGCCAAGGACAACGCTTGCCTCAAGAATTGACCCTCTCTTCGGTCGTTTGTGACCTCTTGAATCCGCTTACTTAAGTCTTTGAGAAATGCTTCGGTTCCCTTGCTGATTGGTCCTCGATTATTATTATTATTATTACACAGATGAATGTTCCACTTTTACAATTGTAATTACAAAGGTTGGCTTTACCAACTTATCATGACAACACTGGAGTCGGCGTTTCCCCCATAGACGGAGAAGAAGGGATAGTAATGGACTCAACAACATTTACGCCAGTCGCTCGTTATAGCTCCTAATCGTCTTGCCAATTCCTGAATACATCCCGTCGTGCATGTCGAATGAAGGCTAGCAAACTAAATATATAATCCAAAAGTGATAACTGTTCTTTAGACCAGCTGTTGCCCCATATACATGTATATTTATAGACACCGCTGGCCGAATAGAGGTCTCGAAGCGGGTGATTTAGAACTGAGAAACAAAGCGCACGAACCGCACCAAGACGTGAGGTGCCGAGATTGCCTCTCAAAATAAATATTGAGCAGCTGAGAAGCAATTTGGACGGTGAGGATAAGTTAAAACAAACAAGAAATATATTCTGTTCAATTAAATGGGCGCGGTTCTTTGAGGTCCGATGAGTCCGTTGGAACTAGAACTGCAGTTTCGGAGTTCTCAGTGCGGGACACGCTGTCGTATTCTGCACCACAGTATTTACGTTTTGTCTCTCTTTTGGCACGTTCCATCACCTGGCCTGTGATAGCAAACCTACGAGACATCAGCGAGAGCGAGAGAGATCAGGTTCCGACAAGCATTAATTAATTACTTAGGCTATTGACTACGCGTTGTTGGGTGCTAGATAAACCGTTTGGCTGGAGTAAGAAGTTTCAGTGAACAAAGTAATCTCTTTTGAAGTCCTTTTTAGTCATTTTTATACATATATACCTTTATTTGAAATCATGCTACACACATGATACAAGAAACGAGACAAGCTAGCATTTGGTAACCTGCTTGTGCTAAACTTGTACATTATTGCGTATGCGATATACGACGATATACAGTACTCAATTGTTGAACCCCCTGAGGGAACCAAACCTGGTAAAAGGCTTGTAAGCGTTCAGACTCATTTCATTTTAGAACAAGACTATAGAACTAAACAGGTATCAAACATCATGTAATTATTTGTTAGACACTTATTTCAGGTTCTAAAACGTGTCAACACACTTCTTAGTTCCCGTAACTTAGTTAATCAATTACTATTGAACATACTGACAGAGCTACGCCGATATGTTCGTTTTACAAAGTAAGTCGATCAAGAACACATTATTTCTATTCGAACCGATGTCGGATTACATGAACATTTTGTCTACAAGCTCTAAACCAAGCTGGAGTGCAAAACAGGATTCCCGTGCAGGCCAATAATATAATTTAATAGTTGTGATTGTACTAGCGCGAGATAGTAATCGATTGTACTAAAGGTACAGCCGGTTGTTCTCAACCCTTAAGTTTGCCTGTCGATCAGCCACACCGGAGAGGGCAGTTAATCGTCTATCTGAGTGACAGCCTTCTATCTATTCGATGTGAATCGTGAATGAGAAGCTTAATCTTACGCTTGGTTTATTCTAGTATATATATATATATATATATATATATATATATATATATATATATATATATATCTGCCTGCAAATCTTAGAAAAAAATGTTTTACAAGATATGTGTTGCGTCTAGATCGAACTAGTCACTCTTAGTGCTCCAGTCGCCGGCCATCCATCTTATTTTTCATGTAAAAAAAATATTTATATATATATATATACATATGTGAGCAAGGAGCACATCCTGAATGCAGTAAGCCTTTGCCTAATCAGGATGTTCTCTCGGATTCTTACGACAAAGTCAAACATTTGTTCCATATATATACAGGGTGTTCCAGAATTCGCCCAACAAAGTTGGAGGCCCTTGTACAACTCGGCAAAAAAATCCAATGAAACGAAGACCGGACATGTATTTTTTGTAGTGAAACCGAAATTACCAAATAGACACATCTTCACTAAATCTGCGATTGCAAGAGCCCCCATCCTATCGTCAAGCCAGTCAAACCTAGGTGTTTGGAGGAAAGTTTTGCATCTGTTATTGTATTTTACGTTAGCTTAAACCAGAATAAATGTTGTATTGAAAATAAGTCTTGAGAGAAATGTATTTCTTTGGAATTCTTATGTTTTAGCTTTCACGCTCAATCACGCATTTTTTAGAAGGTATTTCCGGCTTTTTGAGTTGTACTAGATCCCAAAGTTTATTGGACGAATTCTGGGAGACCCTGATATATATGTATATAAATATATATATAGCACTTTCTCTTTTGACACTTTTCCCGGCGCTACCTTGTCGTACAAGCTCCCTCTAGTTTACTCGCTTCGAATGGAAAAGAGCGGTCGAGGTGCCTTTTAATACCAGTTTGAAAGTTTTCTGTCAAAACAGACAACAGTTTCGCGAAGCAAGAATAGCAATATGGTTCGGTAGAATATCCAATAACAAATCCAACAACTCGCGGCAAATCTCCACAAGTGTATACGGGCGGCCGTTGTCATGATGGAATACGGCGCATATATTGTACAGTTCGAGACGTTTATACCAAGCTTTAAATTGTTGACCTGATGTTAGTAAAACTCACTGGCAATTATTACGTTGTTCCACACAAGCCAATAGTGCACCACGTATTTCGAATTCTGCCAGATAGGCGTTCTATGCCACGGTTGTTGTAGATGTAGATCAATTTCGTCGCCATTAATCACGTTACGCTAAAAATAGTGCTCCTTGTAATTCCTCATTAAAAGGCGCAGGTGTACCCGCGATTCATCATGTCTTCGTTAAGCCGATGCGGCACATATACATTGACATGTTTCACGTAGCCATGGCTAATTACAAGCAAATGGGCGCAAATCGTGCTGCGATGAATTAAACATGTGTCCAAACTGACAATTTAAAGAAGATTGTTGTTAGTTCTAGACTGCCTGTCGTCCCCATACGGACTTGGAATCGCCGTAAAGCATTTGTTCAATGCACCGATAGTTGTACATATTGGGATATCTAGGATTTGCTCAACGGTCCTTGTGGCGGCATGGCCGCTGACTCCCAGCGGTATCGTTTATCATCTAATCTCGATGAGCATAGCTCAACAACGGTAATCAAACCGGCGACACCCCAATAGATAACAACCATGCATAAAGCGGGAGTACAACGGGAGCTGTACTATGCATAACGCACCAGCCCCCTAAATCATGCTGCCACGTTCCATTATGATACTATCGTCTTTGTAGGGGTCATTTTTTACGGTAGAGAAAGCGGAAGAGAAAAGGTAGAGCGCGATCGAATTGAGACTTTTAATACAAAGTCTTTTAATTAAAAGCAATCTGTAAATTTGCTTATTTACAGACTAAAACAATGGCAGACGACCCTAGTTCGTAACACCATTCGCCGTCCGCGTAGAGTAAAACTTTCTTACAGGTGAAACTTCCTGACTTATCTAATATATATATATATATATATATATACAGGGTGTTTCAGGAATATTTGAAGAACGATACACAGTTTTGTAGAGCTCGTTAAAACGAATATTTTTTTCCAATGGAACATGTGCTCTGAGAAGTCTTGTTTCGGAGTTACCGTGAAATTACTACAATTTGTGACACTGGTGTTTTTGCCCGACATAGGAGCACAAAATGTGCTGTTGCGAGACAACCAGTCTTCCTAGACAGAAACTAAGCACACCGTCGTGTTCGTGATAAAATTCTGCTCCATCTGATGAATATGCAAGGCCGGTCAGAAGACGCGACATGGTCGCTTAGAAGAAAATTCGCCAAAAATGAAGTTCTTCATTAGCGTTCACGCCAAATACTTTAGAATCATAACCCTACAACCACTCACAGCGCTCAAAGCGGACATATCCAGCAAATGCGCATTTCATGACGATCATTTTGGTACCAAACGTATGTCAATGCGAGCTGTGGTTGCGGAGTAATTACGGTTTTTCGGAGGGCATGTCCAGATTAAGTGCATGTAAAATGACTGTGTGGCGACGTTCAGTACCGCCGACGTGTCGCGCGACAGCCGCTGCGCGTCATTTTTCATGCACTTAACCTGGACATGCCCTCCGAAAATCGTAATTACTCCGCAACCACAGCTCGCATTGACATACGTTTGGTACCAAAATGATCGTCATGAAATGCGCATTTGCTAAATATGTCCGCTTTGAGCGCTGTGAGTGGTTGTAGGGTTATGATTCTAAAGTATTTGGCGTGAACGCTAATGAAGAACTTCATTTTTGGCGAATTTTCTTCTAAGCGACCATGTCGCGTCTTCTGACCGGCCTTGCATATTCATCAGATGGAATTTTATCACGAACACGACGGTGTCCTTAGTTTCTGTCTAGGAAGACTGGTTGTCTCGCAACAGCACATTTTGTGCTCCTATGTCGGGCAAAAACACCAGTGTCACAAATTGTAGTAATTTCACTGTAACTCCGAAACAAGACTTCTCAGAGCACATGTTCCATTGGAAAAAATATTCATTTTAACGAGCTCTACAAAACTGTGTATCGTTCTTCAAATATTCCTGAAACACCCTGTATATATATATATATATATATATATATATATATATATATATATATATATATATATATATATATATATATATATATATATATATATATATATATATATATATATGTATATATATATATAGTTTCTCTTGTTATTTAGTTCATTGTTTTAGATTTTTTTGCGGGATAAAAATCTCAGTGTCGAAAACTTTGCATAGAGGTCTTCAAAACGGTTGTTCTGGCTGGGTTGCGGCGAAGCAAAATGGTGAGATTATTCGGTACACTGCAGTTGCGCCTGTTTTTGTTGTTATTTGACGCACTACAATTTGTCGTTACGATACGTTTGAAAGCTTTCGTCTGTGCATTAATTTGAGGTTGGGAACAAGGCTAACTGAGGAGCACCGGTGTCCGTGCGGAGCGAAAGTGGACATCTGGGGGACCCACGGGCTCTCCTGTAGCAGAAGCGAAGGACGCCAAAGCCGTCACAGCGAGGTTAACGAGATTACGGCTCGGGCCTTGAGGTCAGCTTTATTGCCGTCAATTCGAGAGCCGACCGGACCTCTGAGAAGCGACGGAAAGAGACCAGACGGTCTCACCCTTATCCCCTTTGAAAGGAAAAAGGCGCTTATTCGGGATGCGACGCTCACCGACACGCTCGCCCCCTCGAACCTGGAGGCTAGCGCATCTGCCGCTGGCTCCGCGGCACGCAAGGCTGAACGTCTTAAGAGCAACAAATATGCCCAGCGCGTCAACGAGTTTATTTTCGTGCCGCTAGTGTTTGAGACACTCGGGGGCCTGGTCCTGAGGCATGGTCGCTCTTACAGAAGATTGGCAAACAAATCGAACAGGCGACAGGGGACAAAAGAGCTTTTGACTTCCGACTTTAGCGACTATATCTGGCGGCTCAGCGCGGCAATGCGGCAGCAATTATGGGCACAATAAGGGGCTGCCTCGAGGACAAGCTCGACTGGTAGAACTCCTCACAAGCCCAAGTGTAGTTAGTTATTCACATTTTCCTGTAACCATAACATTAAATAATAAATAATATTTACTTTGCAGAAAATGAAAAAAAATTTCGTTACACTGTTGGCAATAGGCAAAGCGATCCAGCCATTGGGATTAAGAAACACATATTTGATGACGCGTATTTTCCTGCAGAGTCTGCTTTATAAAACGGCTCGTGAGCATCTTTTCTGAGCTGAGGAGAGAGCAAGCACGCAAAGGCGAAGCCAACAACCAATCGTTGGTAGTCAATATAGCGAATTATTTTTAACCGCGTGATCCACATGATTTTAGCCGAAGTGGCGCAAATTGCAAACAAACAAATACGAACTGACTACTTATCAAGAAAAAGGTACGCGTGTTTAATATACTATCCGTTCACTAGAAAACCGCGAATACCGATAGTGGTATAAACTAATACTCTATACGTGTATGCATACCTATTATGTATATGCAAGTACATATTCTTGGAAATCTAATCAGGTCGTTCGTCGGGACGCAAAATGCTAATTACGCATTTTCTCTCTTGCTCTCTCTCTCCCTCAAACTGATTTAGCTAAAGGAATCTATCCAATAATGTATAATATAGAGCGTCTGACCTCTGATAAAAATAGCAACAGTGTCCTCCCTTGATCTCACACTATACATACTCCTATAGCGCAGATACAACAACGGACAGTCGGGCTTATTATTGCCAGTCCGACAATGCGGTACGAGAGAATGTATTTATGGAAACTGATTGCCAATCGTCGCTCAGTGGCTACACCCTCGTGTGGTACCGAACTCTCTATGTTATTTTAGAGACGTACGCATTTTACAGTTTCCAGTTGTAGTCTTCAGTGACCATTGTTGACAAATACTTATTGAAAGGCTTTAAGGTCAGTGTGCTGAACGGGATCGAACTTTTAGCCGATAGCATTTTTGAACATATGCTTAAAGCACTAATTTATAACTCAAGTCTCTACAGTCAATGGAAATGAGACGTTTATTCTTCTTTTTCAAATCAAGAATAAACCGCATATTCGTAAATTATCCAACTATGCGAATTCTAATCGGAATGGGGTGAGAAAAATGACTGATGTCTTTAGCTAAGAGTTGCTAGTTCGAAGCGCTCTTTCATAAAATATGCGGGATCTAAGTTCAGATATCTAATAAAATATAAAATTATTATAAAAAGCTTTGATCGCATCGATTAATCGGTCACTTCCGGTTGTAGTTGAGCAAATAACAGTGTTGTTGCAAGGGTTTCCAGCCCTTTCTCAACAATAGTGTATTGCGAGGTTCTGGCATGGACCGCATGTGCACTAAAATTAACAAAATGCTCCCCGTCGAGAAACTTCCTTAACTGGTAAAGACCTACGGGAAGCACATTGTGGGGCTCTATAGCTGTTTTTTTACAGCAAAACCTATCCCGTTAGAATATATTGAAATCATGAAATTTATTTGAAATCGTTTAGTGGTAAAAAGATCAAGTACTATCCCTTGTATCCCCGTATACGAGGGCGGATCGAGGGCGGCATTAAATTTTAAAAACTGAACCGAAACCACCAATGTCTTCCGGTTTGTTGTTTCTCTATAGATTTCTCTCTCTCTCTCTCTCTCTCTATATATATATATATATATATATATATATATATTGCACGATGAGGTACAACAACGTCTCTTTAATAAAGCTGCCGACGACACAACGAGTGGCCCCATAGGTACCCTTCTTGATGATGAGTTGATTCGCATAGCAGTAGGCCTACGACTAGGGGCAGACATAGTTAGTCCTCATCGATGCCAATGTGGTCACCCCATTGATAAACTAGGACATCACGGACTACCGTGCATTATTAGTGCAGGACAAGGCCCGAGACATGCCGTTAATAATGAGACCGTCAGCGGAGCCCGTAGGTCATGCGGTCGTCCATGCATCCTTGACCCCCAGGCCTCTGCGCGGAGGGCGGCAGACGTCCATATGGTATGACACTTACACCATTCGAGCGAGGAAAAATGCTGGTTTAGGACGCAACCGTTACCGACTCCTTAGCCCCTTCTATGGTTGGTGGCGGCGCATACAAAGCTAGTTATGCAGCCCACCTTGCGGAGACTAACAAGTTGAGAAAATACTCATCAATCGGCTATCCCCACGAATTTTACCCTCTCGCGTTTGAAATTCTGGGTGCCCCTGGCGTTCGGCCCAAGCAGCTGATCCGCAAAGTCGGCACCTTGTTATCCCTGTCATCCGGTGATAACAGGTCGTCGTCCTTTTTCAAACAACGTCTCGATCGTCACATACCACGTGGAAACGCTGGCTCCGTTCGGGGCACACTTCTGAAGTGGTCTCGGCCTGACCACATCGAAACGGACACGTGACAGTCACAATACGCGCCCATTAGGAACATTGGCTTGGCTAATCCATCGTGATATGTGTAACATATACCTAATGTATTATATGTAATATGTAAATAAATTAATTTTGTATATATATATATATATATATGAGAGCGGATAAAAACTTATGATACATTTTTATACAAAAAAGTAATAATATTTATTTAATCTCGCAAAATGTTTTTGGTTTGCTTGAATGCATACGTGGTCTATGCCAGAACCCAATCTTAAAGTACGCTTTTTATTTTTAGTAGAGGGGTGGTAACGCTTGTAACAATTCTGTTATATCCTCAGTTTTATATATATACGAAAATATTGTTTATAACGTAAGCTATATACATAAAACATTCAACCACATACAACCCGTTAGTCCGCGCAATGCCAAAGGGTGGAGCAAACACTGAAGCGGAAAAATAGAGGTGGCCTGCGTTTGACAGGATACATACTTTTTCTCGTCATGATGTTTTTAGTTGCCCAGCGTTGCCCGGTGTACGACTGCCACTCGAATGTAAGTAAACAATGGTAAAGGCTCCTGCTTCGAAATATGTAGCCGCTTTTGAGAAACCGGGCCTTTAACAATGGCTACAAGGCTTTTTGTAGTTCAATTTTAGATGTTTTTTCGAGATAATAGTGAATGTGAATTGAAAATGTGTAGGCCAATTTAGACCAATAAACAATTTAAGTGGTGGTCAGACAAATTGTGTGCTTATTCTTGAGCGAAAAATGGTGGTGTACCGTTGGTCAGGCAGGTGCAACTTGACAACTAGGTGCAAAAGTACTAGATAGAAAGTCGTTCTCTCGCCGACCCGTCACCTACACTGCGCACTATGTCATATAGCAGCAACAGAATGCAATGAGTGTCATGTTTGCCTATGACATTTTTTTGTCTCTTCTTGTTTCTAGGGGATGTATATATATATATACATCCCCTAGAAAAAAATATAGGGCCACTCATTTTTGTTACATTTCACGCATTTATTATAACCAATCGTGTAAAGATCACAGAATGTGTGATACATGCTCACAGAGTAACAGCGGAGACTTCTATTGACATTTGGATCTCGGATTACTTTGAGCCACGAGATTTTCACATTTGGCACAGCTACACCGCGAAAAAATTATAAGGCCACTAGCAAGATACCTGTTTTAACAAATTAATTAAGCGGATTTACGGCATTTGGGCTAATTTCACGGCATTTAGCATACTTATTATTTAAGTTGGATAACCTCAAAAGTGCGGTTTGGTATAGTGTTAGATACATTTTGGATGACGCTTTGCAAGAGCTTGTCCCAAGCCTCGAAAATTGTTTTTTTAACGGTGTAAACTTATTGCTCGAGCCGGCTCCACACATTCTGGATCATATTAAGATCAGGTGAGAGCGCAGGCCAGCGAAGGACTTCAATGTGACGTTGGTCGAACCAGCTTCCGATCAGCTTGGCGGTGTGAATCGGGGCGTTATCGTGGTAAAAACAAAGTCTGGCCCTCCCATCAGCTTAAAATGCGCCGATTGCTCTTTTAGTAAATCCCCGTAGCGCGTCGAATAAACACGACCGTCTAAAAACACAATCGACGATTTTGTATAATACCCGACAGCAGCCTAGATCACCACTGAACCGCCACCTGAGTGATGTTCTGACAAAATTCGCTCTTCCTTGCGGACATCGTGCAAACAATAGTTAAATCGATCCGAGTGGATCTTTTATTTTTTCATCCAAAAAGAGCACTCTGCATCACTCAGTGGTCCATGACATCGTATCGTGGGCACTCAGTGGTCCATGACATCGTATCGTGGGTACTCAGTGGTCCATGACATTTTATCGTGGGCGAAGTCAAGACGAGCTTTCATCGGTCAGCGGTCAATTGTTGTATTTTCTTGTGTTTTTTTGCCAATGTGTCTTCCTGAGGAAGCTTTGCACATTTTTCGCACGTTCGTTTGCACGTCGGCCGTCGCCGCAATTGCCCTCGCCGAGGGCACAGAGTTCGAGGCTTTCTTCAGAATTGCAGCTTGTTTCGTTCCGAAATAGAATTTGGACGCCCGGAACTCTTTTTTTACAGCGTATTTTTTACCTAAATCAACAGAGTTATTTACTACTTGGGCAAAACGCCCCAATTGAGGGGAAATTTTGCGATTAGAGAGACCGATGTCCTTATAAGCCTTGATATGGGCCTTTTCTTCACCCATGACTTAGGCGCCAGCCTAAGCCTATCGTTTCAACAAAGAAAAACTTCTGGTAGGAGGTCTGCCTTTGTTTCTGTCGAGCCGTTAAATGAGCTCAAACGTCGTTATTCTGCTTAACTCACTCGTTAAGACATGCATCTTGCTAGTGACATTATCATTTTTTCGCAGTGTAACTGTGCCAAATGTAAAAATCTCGTGGTTCAAAGTAATTCGAACCCCCCAAATGTCGATGGAAGTCTTCGTTGTTACTCTGTGAGCATGTATCACTGTGATCTTTACACGATTGATTATAATAAATGCGTGAAGTGTGGCAAAAATGGGTGGCCCTATATATTTTTCAGGGACTGTATATATACAGTCACTAAACAAAATATAGGGCCACCCATGTTTGCCACATTTCACGCATTTATTATAACCGATTGTGTAAAGATCATAATGATACATGCTCACAGAGTAACAGCGGATACTTTTATCGACATTTGGAGTATCGGGTTACCTTAAAACACGAGATTTCGACATTTGGCACAGCTATGCTGCGAAAAAATTATAAAGTCACCACCAAGATGCATGTCTTAGCGAGTGAATTGAGTGGCATAACAACGTTTGGGCTCATTTCACGGCACCTAACAACTATACTTAATATTTAGTGAACTTCCCATTACGTCGGATAACTTCAAAAATGCGGTTTGGTATAGTGTTGAACAAATTTTGGATGACGTCCTGCGAGAGCTCGTTCCAAGCCTTCACAATTGCTTTTTTTTAGTTCTACCTGGTTCGAAAATTGTTTTTCGTCGGTGTAAACCTTTCGGGCGAGCCAGCCCCATACATTCTCGATAATATTAAGATCAGGTGAGACTGCAGGCCAGCGTAGGACCTCAATATGGCGTTGTTCGAACCAGCTTTCGATCAACTTAGCAGTGTGAATCGGGGCATTATCGTGTTGAAAAACAAAGTCGGGTCCTCCCATCAGCTCAAAATGTGCGGATTGCTTTTCTAGTAGATCCCTATAGCGCGTCGAATTAACACAACCGTCTAAAAACACAATCGGCGACCTTGTATAATACCCGAAAGCGGCCCAGATCATCACCGAACCGCCACCTGAGTGCCGTTTTGACAAAAATCGTTCTTCCTTGCGCACATCGTGGAAATAATAGTTAAATCCATCCGGTCCATCACAACTGAACTTTTTTTTATCCGAAAAGAGCACTCGGTGCCATTCAGTGGTCCATGACATCGTAACCTGGGCAAAGTCGAGACGAGCTTTCTGATGCTCAGCGGTCAATCGTGGTTTTCTCTTAAGTTTTTTTTCTCGTGAGCCAAAGTGTCTTCCTGAGGAGGTTTTGCACATTTCGCACGTTCGTTTGCACACCGGCCGCCGCCGCAATTGCCTCAGCCGAGAGCGCAGAGTTCGAGGCTATCTTCAAAATTGCGCGCTTGTTTCGTTCCGAAATGGCATTTGGACGCCCCGGACTCTTTTTAGGCCGTATTTTTCACCCAAATTCACGAAGTTGTTCACTACTTGGCGAGAACGCCCCAATCGACGGGAAATTTCCCGATTAGAGAGGCCGACATCCTTATAAGCCTTGATTTGGGTCTTTTCGTCACTCGTGAGACGCCGACCCAAATCCATCGTTTCAGCATAGAAAAATTTCTGGTAGGAGGTCTGCTTTCGTTTCCATCGAGCCATGAAATGAGCCCAAACGTTGTTATTCCACTTAATTCACTCGCTAAGACATGCATCTTGGTGGTGACTTTATAATTTTTTCGCAGCGTAGCTGTGCCAAATGTCGAAATCTCGTGTTTTAAGGTAACCCGATACTCCAAATGTCGATAAAAGTATCCGCTGATACTCTGTGAGCATGTATCATTATGATCTTTACACAATCGGTTTTAATAAATGCGTGAAATGTGGCAAACATGGGTGGCCCTATATTTTTTTCAGTGACTGTATATATACAGGTAGTTCAATAAGTTCTTAGAATGAAAACCGATAATTTTCCAAATCATGTTTTTAAATTTTTCTTATTCGATATACTCCCCGAGAAGCTCAATACACTTTTCCCACCGAGATTTCAGAGCTTTCATACCTCTTGAGTAGAATTCCGCGTCGTTAGACTGAAAATAGGCATTGACAGCAGCCTTAACCTCTTTATTGCTGGAAAAACGCTTTCCACCGAGACTATTCTTCAAATGTCCGAAGAGGAAATAATCAGAGGGGGCCAGGTCTGGAGAATAGGAGGTTTGTTCAATAAGTTCGAACCTCAGTTGGGCCAGTTTTGCCGATGCTTGCCGGGACTTGTGTGCAGGAGCATTGCCCTGGTGAAACGGGACAACCTTCTTCTGCAAAGCGGGCCGTTTCTTGGGTCTCGGGAGTGTAGTGATGAACCCGGCTTTCATCGACGGTCATGAATCTGCACCAAAAATCCGACAGATTGTTCGACATCTTGGCCAAATTTCGCTGTAAAGCCAAAACAGGCGCGTCTTTTTGGCCTTGGTTGAGCAAATGCGGCAGCCATTTTGCTCTAAGCTCTTTCATCTTCAAGTTTTCGTGTAGGATAAAATGCACACTGCCTAAACTAATCCCTAATGCCTCCGCTATTTCCTTAATGTTATTTCGCTTATCTGTGCCAAGAATTTTTCGCACTTTCTCTACGTTTTCCTCATCAGTTGCCGTTTTTTGGCCTCCTGGACGTAGTTCATCCTCGGTGCTCCTACGACCTCTTTTTAACACATTAATCCAGTTGGAAACAGTGGCAAAACATGGCGCAGAGTCACTGTACGTCTCGTCTAACTAAATTTTTACTTGGGTCGCATTCCAACCTTTGAAATAAAAATGCTTGATAACCACTCGAAACTCTTTTTTTCTCCATTTTTAAAAATCACGCCGATACGTTGCACGGGAAAAGCTATCAAACGAAATCGCAACGGCCAATCACCATAATATATTGAGTGCTAGCAGTCGAAAAGTTGCAGTTCCTATTAGCGGTGAAAGCGTGCCAAAATTCAAATTCTAAAAAGCTCATTCTAAGAACTTATTGAACTACCTGTATATATACTATTTAACACTCACACAAAAACTTAAGCAACTATACTAGCATGCTAAATATGATAGCAGGATTAAATATAAGGCGTCCGTGTAATCAGATTTTACATTTTAAAAGTTTCCGCGCTCAGCTCTGCTCTCTCTACGATCTGCCTTTGTTTGAAGTAGAACAGATAGGGCTACGAAACGATCAACGCAAAAATGTGTTAATGATCACGTATATTGTAAAAATGTATTATGAATGATAAATTAATAATTAATTATATTGTAAAAATATAATATGAAACGGGTTACCCCGTACGGGCATGCTGGTGAGCATTTCGTGAAATTTACGATTGATATAACCGGCCTTGTGACAACACTATTCGTGTAGATGTGCAAAAGTTTGACAGGACAAGTTCAGTACGTGATTTGCCCAGTCGTGGGAGACCACAGGGCGCTCGTTTGGCTAAACAAATCATCGCTGCTGCGGCCGACAGTGTAGAACAATGTCCGGAAGCATTGGTTCGGCGGCGTGCGCAGCTGCGTCTTTCAAGCACCTTACTCTGGTGTGTAACTGAGATGTCGGATCTAACGATGTATCCATATTATAATTTGCATCCTATTGCAATATAATAAATATTCTAATGCAATAGTCCAACCCTACCGACAACCAGGAGCGGCTAGACTTTCGGCCAATTTCCAAGAGGTGGTCTGGTTTCCTACCTGGCGCGTTCCCAGGTGGCGAATAAGGAAACGCTTACAGATACGATGGCGGGTACTGGGTCCTCAGCCAGAGCCCAGTTCAGACCAAACCGTCGAGGTCGTCGGCGCCTGCCTCTACCAGTTAGACTCGGCCGAGCTCTGGGATCCGTCTTATGACGGACGATAGAATAGAGCCCCGACAGCGCAGCGATAGCGCCCCGGAACGCCAAGCAACAAGAGAAAGAGAATGGCCACGCATTCGCCAAACTGAGCGGTGGTTTTAGATCGTTAGGTCAAGAGGGCTATAGAGGGCCATCGTGAGGCATATTGACAATTTCGTCTAACGGAACACAGAAACTGAGATCAAGAAACTGTCGGCGGAGCTAGCAAACCTCACAGAATTGCACAAAGGTGCTACCGCAGGTGATAACGTGCAGCAGGATTTTGCACTCCGCCACTTCAAAGGTATTGAGGTGGTCACCAGGCGCATCCATTTTTAGCTTGTCCAATTGACATTGTTGCTCACAAGATATGAAGGTTCTTCTCACGCGTAGACACCATCAGCGTAAACGTTTCGCCACGCTGATCGCACTCTGCGACGGGGCCCTTCTTTCGTTTATGTACACCCTGGTGATAGATACATCTGCGTCGCGATCGACGCTTCAGCATCCGTTTTAGGATCTGATTGTGATACTTCAGATGATGCGCCGCCAGCTCTGCTCCCAGCCAGCTTGGGTTGTCCATAGGTTTCGCCCACTCGGACGCCGTAATGGCCCCCAGCCGCTGGTTGATCGTTACTTCTCTCACCAAGACCCTTTGAGGAGTAAGCTTTAATTGCTTCTAGGCGTATGCTATGCACCGTTCGAACACTCACTATACAAACTCTGGATAATGCAATTATCACTACGAGAAACACAGTCAATTCTCTCATATTACGCACTCCACCGCGAATCAAACGACGAGAAAACGTATATATATATATATATATATATATACAATCTAATATTTTGTTATTCCATGTTTGTAATACAGCTTATCTACATCAAGTTCGTCAGCGGTTTTGCTTTTGTTCACTGTTGGAGGGTAATACAGGTCACGTGAACCTCCACATAGCTTGTATTCGCACTCAGTCGTTATTTCGTAAAACCCATTTCGTATGCATAACTTTATGTGAAATCCATGTACTAAAAGCTCGGTAACGAAGTATCGTTATTGTTGCAATACACACCCTTCTGATAAAAATAACTCATAACGCACGACAATTAACATCGGTAAACTTATGATCCCGTTCAGCAACATGATTTTCGAAAGTCTCCGTTATCGGTAAGGCGTAAATCGAGTGAGTGGTGTCAGGGCAGACAAGCCGGTTGCGGCTAGTGTGTTGGGCATTCTTTTTGGAAAACTGGCATTATATATATATATATAACAACAACAATATGCTCGACAATGTGCTTCGGTTGCAGTCGCGGCATAAGCTTTCTTTTCGCGTATCGCACGTTTTTGTCAGAACCATTCAAAGCCATTCAAATAAATCAAACCGAAATTATCACTAAAAAACATGAGTTGCTAATTTTTTGCAACGCACTTTATATATATACAAAAATGCGGATTCAAGTACTATACATTTTAAGAATTGAACTGAAACCACCAAGGTCTTCCGGTTTATTCTGCTTAGAAGGCTCATTCATCAGCTATGTGTATGTCAAATCAGACACGGACGATAGCCTTTTCTGCAAAATGCCCTGGATAGTTACAATTGGTTGAATTTGTGTAATTATGGAAATTTCAAGCTCAGTAAAGAATTACTGAATTCAAATAAATTTGCCGTCCGGAAAAACGGTCCCATAAAAAAAACTCCTGCGCCAATCGATGGCGGCATTAGTTGTTTGAGTTTAATTCAAAGAAGTAAACAAAACGAGGTTCGGCGATTTTAGAGAAGCCACAAATGGAGAAGCAATGAATGCGCAGCAAAGTCTGTGTTAAAAACTAAATCACACGTTCTAACGTAGTGAAAATGTCACGAGCTGCTTAAGGTGATTAAACAGTATTCTAAAATGCTGTATATACATGGTACCGTCAATTTCGGGACAGACGTGAATAAACCGAAAGAAGCGCCCGTTAGTGAGGGCCTTCGGAAAACTTGCAGCAAAACTCGTTTCAAAAATGTTGAATTTCCAGTAAATTAGCGCTCGTCGGGAAATGTCCGAATTGAACCCTCAAGCGGTAGCAGAGGACCCTGGATTGCTATAGAGAGTTATTACAAGTGGACGAGTCATGGATATACTGTTAAAACATCTTGACCAAAGCTCAATTCTTATAGTGGTTCATCTAAGGAGAGTGTCGATCGAAGAAATTCAAACGACTTTTCCTGTTCCCATGGATAGAAAAAAATGGAGGTAACAACGCTTCGAAACTATTGAGGAGATGAAAACAGATTCGCAGCAGAAATCTAACCCAATTCCGAGAGACGCGTTCAAAGGGAAGAAGGTTTTTCGATGTGTACTAACGAAGGTGGTGCAAGTGCATCCTAGCAGGAGCTATTTTGAAGGGAACAAGAACACTTTAGATGATTGAATAAACATAATTTGTTTGGTAAATATGTTTTAGAACTGTTCGATCCGCCCTTGTCTACATATATATATATATATATATATATCCGGGGCCGTATACATATATCTGGCGCCCTTGGAGCTATCTACTCATGCAGACGCGGCCCGTATGCGGGTTGGTCTCTCCGGGAGCACACTACAGCAATAAAACGCAATGCAAGACCGTGCAGCCGCCTACGCTGCATCCGAGAGCCTGTACTCTCGTACATAAGTGTACGATATGTACACATAGATTAAATAAGAACACCCACACACACACACACACGTCGGACACGGGCAGAATACGCAGATGCATACACGCAACAAGCGTAGGCAGCCGTGAAGGCGTAAGAAATACTCTTTTGTACAACTTACTTGATGCTCGACTGTTACTATGAGTTGGATTGTTGCTGCTACGGGTGCCATCTGCTGCCAGCTGCAGCTACAGATGCACGCTAGACATTGAAATACGGCATGGAAAAAAGGAAAAGGACTAGACAATAAACCACACAAAGGGCCACGAAGAAACTTTGCCCGAAAAGAAGTACCACAATCAACCCGTCTCGAGGAGCTGACGGCCAGTAGAAGGGCGGTAGAAGACCGACTAGTAAAAGTGATATTTTTATGTTAATTTTTTATAATTTTAAATTTGAGGCTTATTTGCGGATCCGCACTTTGGATTTCACATGGCTTGAGTTGTTGTGAACTCCGATTTCACAATGCTTAAGTTGTTGTAAACCAAAATAAGTAAAACACGTTAAAGGACAACATTATCTCGATTATGCTGCAACCTGGCTCACTCCATTCTCCTAGAACACTGAGGTCGCTAGAAATTCTTTGTGTATATTGTAGTGACCAATAATGATACGCTTTAAGCATGTTCTCTTGTGTAAAGGAGACTTTTGACGCTGGCTTCTTTGTTCGGTGCAGTACCGATGACAACAATCCAGTTTCACGCAATCCAGTAGAGGAGAAGCCGTCTCAGTTTTCTACTCATTCGCTTTGCTGTGAACGGTCCCATTTATCTGAATACACTTTCCAGTCACATAATGAGAGGATTCATAGTATTTAGATCGATATCTTAGCTGCGTTAGCATTGATCCGGCAAACTAATTAAGCTATGAAGCTACTAATGTTCCCAGCAAGTTATTAAAAATGAATTCCTTAATACTCGCTCGCCAGTATGGTTAACTTATCCACTAAGACTGGTTCGTTTCCAAATAGCCTAACAGACGCGAAAATACTTTTTCTATACAAAAAAAGGAGAGCGTACTCGGGCTGCGAACTACCGCCATCTATAATTGGTCGACCACTTATTACTACTTACCAAAGTTTTTGATTAAGAGACTCGAAAGGTACCTGGAATCAACTAGGTGCTTTTTGCCTCCTTAGCTCGTTTTTAGGATTTTCTTAAAAGTATAGTCAATAGACTAAGCGCTGGCACAGCTTTAGCAGGACATCACCGTGACAATAAAAAATAAGCAGGTCTGTGTCGTAGTCTCCCTAGACGTTTCGGCTGCGTGCAACTGCTCACGCCACTCGCTCGTTCTCCAAATGTTAGAGTGTTTAGGATGTGCACCAGTGATAACTGATTGGTTTAGGTCATACCTATTTAAAAGAAGACAGGCGGCTAACGTTGGTCATTCACGTGGGAGTCAATATCGGCACCTGAATGATTGGTACCTGGTAGTTACATGTTCATTATTTTTACGAATTTTAATGTCTTTAATGTCTCTTTGTTAACGCCTTAACATGCATGAGACCTTAAAATGGTAGTGACATCTGGGTGCTCTAGCACCTAAATGCTATTCCATCGTTGAAAAGACAAATTTGTGTTTTAAGTAAATGTCTTGTGTGATGCCGCTATTAAAGGTGTTATTTTGTGCTCTTCCTGTTTCGGGGGAGGCTGTAAAGAAATCTTGTCGGGCTCATGATATCAGAACAATGCTTTCAGAGCAATGCTCGGCAGAAGCCGCAGAGATTCTGCAGCTGATGTTGTTTGCAGCATACGAAAAGCTTTTAATTAATAAAATGTAATACGCGTGCTGGCCTGCTTGCGTTCAAAATGACGAGAGGTAAAATTCCTTCCGAAATCTCCTTCTCGCTTACCGCGGTGGCCAACCGTTCTAACCGTCGCATTACTTCTTTTTGTGAAACGCTGTATTTTTAACAAAACTAGTAGACAGTCTCTCGTCTACGAAATTTGCGAAGGTAGTTGCGAAAATGTGACCAAGATGCGTTAAAGCAAGTATATAATAGAATACATATAAAAATGTCGGTGCAAAGATTTGCACACTTGTGTAAACATGTAAACTCTGTGTGTGTGTAGATTGTTGTAAATGTGTGAACTATGTGTTTAAATGTGTACACTGAGAAACTTATTTTGCCTATTATTTTTACGTGAACTTAAGCATTGTGAAAACGCAGTCCGATAATAAATCAAACCTGTATTGTATTCTTGTATTTTAAAACTGGACATTCAATAAAACAGTTAAACATTTACAACTGCTTTGCAACTACAAATCGAACTAGCATTATTTTGGCGCGTTATAGTGGACTTCGATAAGAATAAGAGTGTGAGGGTTCAGGATTGAACTTCAGTAACGCGAATCACTTAAGTTTAGTTAAGATCATGCAGCGTCAGCTGTAAAGTTCGTATGCAAGGTAGCATATTATGAGTAAGTAGAAATAGCTAGCCTCGCCGAAATTTAGCTGAAAAATGCGATGTGTATATATATATATATATATATATATACATGTATATATACATGTTATATATACATAATGTTGCATTTATATGGTGAGAGCCGTATCTGTCGCCGTTGTTAAGTACCTTTGTTTGAAATCCATTCATTTGCGCGGGCAACCAACGGCCGCGGCATTCAGTTCGGGCGTTCAAACCCAACGGACACTACCGTACGATCTCAGTCGTACGACAACCACTCCTCCGTCGTCATCGCAGCAATAAAGACTACACAGTCGAGCCGTCAGAGAGACGGTAGCTAACTAGTAAGGCAAAGTGCTTGTGTCTTCTTCTCATGGTGTAGAATAGTACGGTAATTCGGGGCAACAGTGACATAGACGAGAGCTTACGGTTGACAAGATAGTCAACAATTTGGTGCCGTGACCAGGATTCGTGACTCGTCTGTGACGTTTGCCGACCGAAGTGGCTGTCCTAGCCTGCCGTACTAATGCCCGCTCAGCGGTGGCTATCTGGAACAACTTGTTCTAGCGTTTACACATGCTAAGCCGACCGCCACGACTTCGGCGCGTTTGGGCTTAATTCTCGAAGACATCTAGTTGATTCCGTCGCCTCGTAGACTGTGTGAGTGAATCCAACGAACGTTTCGGAAGAGTTGGAACTCGATGTCATGATGAGTACTACCGATGACGACAACTTGCTCACTTCGCTGCGGCGAGCACGTGGCTTAGAACGCCGGCAGCTATCACGAGCAGCCGAGAAGGCGAAACAGTCGGACAGTGATGTATCCCGGCCGGATAGAAATGTGATAGTGGACTTGATATCAGTTGTGAAGCAACGTCAACAACTAATACTTGAACTGGATCTACAGGTGTTTGCAAATAGGTCGTTATCTGATGTAATGTTAGAGGAGGAGGAGGAAGCTCACTGTGCCGAGTATAGTGACAAGTGGCGATGACGACACTTGCCATCTGCCTGACTCGACTGGTTGGTGGCTGCAGCACAGCAGTGCCTTCTACTCTGACGCAGTCGTTATATCGAATACCGGGGGTATTCGCCAAGCGTCCACGACTTGGTTGGCTCATTGGTGGCCCCGTGGAAAAGCGAGTAAATGCCACGGTGCAATCCGTCCAGGGGCACTGCTGTTCGACCACTCCGACCGCGTCTGTTGGCGACATCGAGAAACTGCGGTCGCTTGACAAGCTTGGAATAGAGCCATATACAGAGACCCGCTTAACTAAGGAAGAAGAGACCCTGCGAATGTTGTTCGAGGCAACAACCCAGCATCAGGACGTCCGCTATACGGCAACTGTTCCGGAGAAGGATAGCATCGCGAACCTAGGCAATAACAAGACCGCGTTGCCACGACTCGATGCTACACTCATCAAGCTGAAACGTGACCCTGATAAGCACGAAAAACATAGCGACGAACTGATGACCTTACCCCGCAGCGGGTATGCCGAAGACGTTTACGACTCCCAGGCTAAGGGACCATCTGAGCGTGACGAACCCAACTATTTGTCTCACCATCGCGTCGGCCCCTACGAGAGGTCTCGAACTGTAGAAATACTCGCCAAGCGGTTGCTGCAGCGGGTTGCTAGAATATTTGATCCGGTTGGATGGATGTTACCGTTTGTGCCACTCGGTGAGAGTGAAATTGCCGTGCCAGAAATCGGGCGCTCGCGATTTGAGGACGGGTACTGGAAGGGCCAAGTCTTGAATAACCTGGCTACTCGAGAGACGTAAGCCACCCTAACAAGGGGATCGACGCCCATGAGCTGGACGTATCTGCTGATAGATCTGAAAGGGCTTTTTCTGCTGCTGCTTACATTCGGACGGTGCACGACAGCGGCTCAGCCGACGCGGCTCTCCTGATGGCAAGCTCGATAAAGGCTGCCCTGCACAAATCGCTCCAAAGAAGCTTGGTCAGTTTTGAACTGTTCCGATTAATTTGCGGCCAATTACCTACGCCAGCGGTGACCCCGGGGAGCTTCGCGCGATCACGCCTGCTGACTTCTTTCACGCCGCGACGCCACAGCCGTTGTGTGCCGCACTTCCACTCGACCCACTGGAAGGGACGGCGCTTATCGGTGACGGTCCAACTCGTCCTGATCTCAACCGCGCGACCAGGGACATGACTCGCTATCTCAGGGATCTCTCCGTTCGATGGAACCGCGAATATCTGCTTCAACTACGTTCAGCCAACATTGACAGCTCGGGAGGTAGTCAATTAACACCGTCCGCTATGGATCACGCGCCTAGAACGGCTATGGGGTTATTAAAACGGGGACCGTTTTCCCGGGGAGTGTTGCATTTATATGGTGAGAGCCGTATCTGTCGCCGTTGTTGAGTACCTTTGTTTGAAATCCATTCATCGCGCGGGCAACCAACGGCTGCGGCATCCAGTTCGCGCGTTCAAACCCAACGGACACTACCGTACGATCTCAGTCGTACGACAACCACTCCTCCGTCGTCATCGCAGCAATAAAGACTACACAGTCGAGCCGTCAGAGAGACGGTAGCTAACTAGTAAGGCAAAGTGCTTGTGTCTTCTGCTCTTGGTGTAGAATAGTACGGTAATTCGGGGCAACAGTGACATAGACGAGAGCTTACGGTTGACAAGATAGTCAACACATATATATATATATTTATATATACATACACACGTATATATATATATATATATATATATATATATATATATATATATACATGTCTAGTTAGATACAAAATAATATCGAATTGTAGAATACCATATAGTTCCTAAAACATGAGTAAATCGTCAAATGGGTCAGCAGCGGAAAGTATTAACTAATGGAAGGTACTGCCGATCCCGCGTGGCGTCCCAGATTTGGCTTTCGTCCTCATACAAGTTCTCGATTCCGCCACCTTGCATACGAACTTGACAGCCGATGCACGCATTACCTAGTCTAACCTTCATTGACTCCAGTTCCAAAAGTTCTACCTTACATCGAAGCTTTTCCGCGTATGTGTGCACATGTAATATCACCCTAATGCGATTCAGCTTCGTTCGTATCGCGGTATTTGACCATCTTCTACTCTGCCTTGGGCACATCCCGCCAAAGAAACGCATCGTCTTACTCAATAGAGTTTATGACACAAAATGGCCAACCAACTCGCTATTGACGGACTCACTGGCCCGATAGCAGTAGTCGGTGAGCGTGCTTCTAGAGACGTCGGGTTAGCTACTATTTTGTAGGACGGTTAGATTGAATAGATATACGTACTTGTCGTAGAAGCTCGTATATATATATATATATATATATATATATATATAATGTTTTTTTTTTGTGAAGGAGAGTGAATGCGTTTACGCACGCTACGAGTACGGATTATTCCCCCTCTCGAGCAGTGTGGGACTCGACCCTAGCGGTTGGATGTTTGTTCGCCAAGACCCCTACCCACTAAGCTTCACTCTCTAATGGCCCAGATATCCATAGCACAGTATTATGGGCCATCAGGAGAAGTGGCGAGCGCCTACCGGACGTACTATTTTGACGTTTGTACCAGGGATCGAACTGGCGACACTCCGGTAGATGACAACTATGACTAGTGCACTAGCCCCGTAGACCACGCCACCAGATGTATATATATATATATATATATATATATACAGCACACAGTACATATATACAGCAGGACCGTAAACAACGGTCACGCCCTCACAAGATTCATTGAGATTACGCACGCCATTTTGTCGGGTGATTCGTGTCGATGAAATGTAAATCCGCGGAAGCCCGGAGGGCAAGATAGTCTCATACTGTACAGTATCATGACCTAGCTCAAAATATCAATCAGAATTCCTGACTGTCCAACCAACTGTAAACCTCGTTCCAAGTTTCAATTTCGTTTCCGTCCTTCTGTTGTTTTATAGGACCGATTGGCGATATTACTCTTCGTTAACCGGTTCTGTGACGAGCTTTCACAAAGGAATTCAATTTCATCGTACGTCCTAATTTGGGCTGCAATTTTTGTTGGCTTGGCTAGGTAGGCAGACATATACCACAATGGGTGGACTAAGCTTGATGACTGGCACAAAAAATGTCCATACATACGACATGACATTTTCAGTTGTTTACTCTCCTAAACACTTCCCTTTGAGTTTAAACGCTTCATTGCGCAATCATACAATTAAGTGGCTTGGGATGGAGAACGTCCTCTTTCGAATCAATCGTTAACACACGAGCATCACGCCTCGCTTTGCTGAATGTCTGAGTCGATTACACGACCCTTTCAATTTGTATTTAAAATATGGACATAGAAGATATTCTGCAAGTTGGACAAGTAACTCCCTGTTGTTTAGCCTAAAATAAGCATACCTTTATACAAAAGCTACTTGGCTTATAAACATAAGACAATTGCTATTTGTTGTTTTTCGTTCATTCAATTCACGACGACGACATTTGACACAGCTCTGTGCAAACTCTGTTTAATCACATCTCTGGGCTGGTAGTTGCCTGTACGTACGTTGCAATTTTGTAAAACGGTATTGATGCTGTTATAGTCATTTACAGATGCTAATGTGCCTCTTCGTGCATGATAATAATGATACGAGAGATCTACTCATTATGTTATAATTCCAAATGTTTGATCAATGTACGTAATTACTTAATTGAAAGCTTAAGCTTAAGTTGGCTGCAGATCTGGAACTCAATTGAATTATTGAACTATATACAAACACGCATATGCACACATACATATGCAGAAAGAATATACATATAAAACACAATCGAACTGATTGCTAAATTTGTGACAATATCAGCAAAGTATTTAATACAAACCCCATCCGATCGCGTGGTAGGCCTTGAACGGCGCGCTCGGCTTGAACACCTGCGTGGCCACCTTTGAGTGGAGCAGATGGCCCTCGACAAACATCCAGTTGATGGAAGCGTTCGATGAGTAGAGTTTGACGCACAACGTCATCTTGCAGACCCATGGCTAGACCGAGAAGAAATGCAGACAGAACAACAACAACAACAACAACCGAAGGATGATCCGTTGCCGAGTGGGGACGGTAAAGACGAAAACAAGGATTAGTTGTAGCGCAAGATTTATCATGTCCGGCGACATGTTAATGATATAGCAAATAGAAGTTCTTTGAAGCGGTGACTCGCATCAACTGTAATAGTGTGACACAACTATTATATATATATATATATCTAGTGAACGTTTTACAGGGTAGACTGTGGCGTAAACACTTGAAGCCAAACAAACAGTGTATCCTGTTCATACACCTTATAGAACCTCATACAGGGCAGACAGTCTAGCTCCATTCCTGTGACCTAACTTTATACTTTTCTGAGCTTGTTCTATAAGCACACAAATAAATTAGAAGCTGCTCAAAGCATTCAGGGTTTGGCTTAGTGCTTGACCGTGATGATTCGCTTAGGCAGACGGAGAAAAGCTGGCCTTTCTTTAATAATAATCCAAGCGTAAAATTGTCTATCGAGTTGATACACAACGATCGCATAAAGATATCGTACACATCTTACAAGCGTATTTTAGTACGGATTTTAGTAGTAAGCGGATGTGGCAAAAAGCATTGAGATTGCAAGAAATAGGGATGAAAAGCTGATGCTATAGTATATTGGTGCTTCTAATATAGTGTAAATTACGGTCGACATAACCGGCCTTGTAAGAACACTATTCAAGAATTTGTGCGAAAGCTTCACAAAACAGGTTCAGAACGTGATAGACCAGGTTGTAGACTTCAGTTCAACGTGATGTACCAAGCCGTGGACTTCAGTTCAACGTGATGAGCGACCACGAAAAGCTCGCTCGACTAAAAATGTTGCCGTTTTGGCCGACAGTGTGGAACAATGTCCGGAAACATTGGTTCGACGACGTGCCTAACAACTTAGGTCTTCCGCGCATACTCGGATATAGCGATGTATCCATCCATATAAGATTTAGTGACGAACTCAAATTTACGGACCTTCAGGTCCGGCTAAACTTTGCTAATTGGATTGCCAAGCTGATGCAGCGTAATGCCAATTTTGTGAAGAAAATGAAAAATACGTTCTGACAAAGCGTACTGCTATCTAAATTGAAACGTGAATAAATAAGAGTGTCGTATTTTTTGACAATCGAAAACCTTTACGTGATTCACGAAGAGCCGTTACGTGTGCCATATATCATCTAAAGGTATTACTGGATCCTATTGTTTTACTCTACGGTGAGTGGCGAGCTAAATCGTAGCATGACAGCTTGATAAAGAGATCCGACAAGTAATCTGGATGAAGTGTTCCGGACGAGTAATCTGGCGTAACGAGGACACGCACTGGCCTTTAAGATCTTGCGATTTAACGCCGTAAGCATTTTCCTGTGACGTTTTTTGGTAATAATAATCCTAATACGATCATAAGCAAACCAAAGACCAACATTATAGCATGCATTATGATTGCTTTTTTGCAAGGCTGGCATTTAACGAAGTCTAAGTAAAAGATAAAGACAGATAAAGAAAATGTCGGGAAACTGCCTCTTGTCTAACTTCTTCACTTGCTCAATAAAGTACGTTTTCATACAATAAATTAAACGGAAAGCACTGGTGAACGGCGGAGGTTGATCACCTAAGGCAGAAGCGTGTCCGAGAGCGACGCCCCTTCACCCGCGCCTTAAGGCGTGCACTCGAGAGGGAAGACACTCTGCACCATGGCGCCGAGTACAAGAAGCTGCGAATTCTTACACGCAGAGATATCTCTAGAAACAAGGAACGCTCCTGGAGAGCCTTTCTTGAAGAACTGGAGGAGTACCACTTGGGCCGCATCTACACGATGGTAAGGGGGTGCCCGCCTGTCAAACGGAGGATGGACCTTACGTTGGAAGAAGCCCAGTAAACAATATTGGTGCTGTTTACAAGGCACCCTTCTGTTGACCGCGCCTTCTACTTGGAGGTCCCAGCGACGGATGAACAGGATCCTCCAGAAGCCTTCCTGCCAGAGGTGTGTGACGCGGCGGCATGTCTCACGAGGGGAAAGGCCCTTATGGTGTCCCAGTCTTTACGGTTAAGCTATTAATTACGGAATACCTAAAAGCGGTAGCCGCCGCGGTGACTGAGAGGTTCCGAACGGACGCACTCCCCGTATGGAAAGGCGCAGACCTCGTTCTAATACCCACGGGCCCCAAAATGTATATCTAACTACCTACATGATAAAATGATCCAGTCCCACGATTTTTTTTTTAAATGACTGCAGGGGTGCCACAGGGCTCCATACTTGACACTCTTCTCTGAATTATAACCTACGACAACGTGTTGTTATTGAGGGACCTTTCCTCCGGGGTTTGCCTCCTTGCCTACGCTGACGACCTCGTCTTAACCGTTTAGGCTCGGACCTCGGACTTTCTGCAGACCCGTGAGAGTAAGGTATTCGCGGACGTCGCCCGCTAGATATAAAAGGCGGGGCTAGTTCTCGCCCTTGCCAGGAGCAAGACGATATTCCTGGCGGGTCGGAGAAAATGCCCTGCCCTCCATCTTCGCCTAGACAACTAAAAAATCGCACTTGTTAACGACGTAAGGCACTTTGGGGTTACCCTTGACGAGGGTCTTCATGGTACTGATTACGTATGACGGGTGACGGAGAAAGGAACGGAGGTTGCCAACGACTTCGCACGGCTCATGCGCAACACCTACGGACCGCGGCAGCTGAGAAGGCGTATTATTATGTCCGCGGCCTAGTCGTTGCCCTGTACGAAATTCCCGCCTGGCCCACCTGCACACTAGAATTCGCCGCAATTAGAACCCGCCTGCGTCAGACCCAGAGGGTCGGAGTTCTCGGGGTAATTACAGCGTACGGTTAGCGCAGCGGCGGCTCTCGTTTTCACCGGAGCGATCTCGTGGGATCTGGAGACAGCCTCTAAAGAAGCTAATATTAAGCGCACAATGACTTCTAGCAGGAGAAGTGGGGCGGCCTACAGCAGGAGACCCTCAGGCAACAGCCTCCGCACCCTCATCCTAAGCATCAGAGACTGGCTGAACCGGCCGGGGGGAGAACTCACATTCTACACAAGTCCTTACAGGTCATGGCATTTTCGAGTCCTACCTATCTAAAATCGGAAAGGCCCCCAGCTCCACGTGCGTGTACTGAGATGATGGACTCGAGGACACACGTGCTGAGGTGTCCAGCATGGGCGGAGCAACGCACACAGCTACTAGAGCTTATATGGAGTATGACAACTTTAAACCCGGGGAACAAACCCGCCAGGAATTCTAGACTCAAACTTGCTTCCTCTGACTGTTTGATGCTATGCGCAAGCAGTTCCCAGTCAAACCGGGGGACGGGGACACGACTTGTTTTTAGCGGGTTGGAGTTCCACACTACTGGCCCGCGCTTGCAAGAAACTTCCCTGTGTCCGCGTGTGCAGCCGCACTTTCTAATTAAAGTCCCAATGAAAAAATCAAATGGAAAATTGGTGGTAAATTGGATGAGTAAGGAAGCGATTTAAAACGGTACATTTTTACACAAAAAAAAAAAAAAATATATATATATATATATATATATATATATCAATTCATTTTTTTAATTCAGACATGGTTTATTTATTAAACTGCATACATTCACATGCTTAAGTTCTCGAAATGAAAAGTGTTACAAGGGTTTGGGGATAAAAAAGAAAAAGAAGAAAATAAAAACAGAAGTTAATACCTATACCATATGGTTGGCGATACTGACACACAAAGAACAGGAACACACTGAGCTACGACTTGATAGACAATAAAACTCGAACTAACAACTAAAAACTGAAAATTAGACCATCGCCCTAAAGAAATCCCCTTTTTCAGTCATGCATTCCGATTTAAAAGCCATACTTTGACGTATCGGGTAAAAAAGGCCAGGGACTTCAAGTGACGAATTTTATGCGGGATACCCTCCCACACGACGGGCAGTCTGCATACAAGAGATAAAGTTCTAGATCTTTTCTGTGCGTATATATATATATATATATATACGCACATATGCTCAACGACATAAATTTGTGTAGCAGATACAGAGTACTTACAAACTGAGTGCAGTCTGCATACAAGAGATAAAGTTCTAGATCTTTTCTGTGCGTATATATATATATATATATATATATACGCACATATGCTCAACGATATAAATTTGTGTAGCAGATACCGAGTACTTACAAACTGAGTGCCAATGTGGGTGAGTACGACGCCTGGCCAAACGTGGCCGACCAGCACCGGAGCAGCGATCATGAGCAGAGACAGCGAGTGAAGGCTAAGAGCGAACACCAGTTGTATATGAACCCGCGTTCGGGCGCAGGACAGCACACTGGAAGACACATAGCCGCAAATGGTTCATGATATATATATATATATATAGAGCATTTTGCATTCTCGGTGCTGATATATCTTTTCAGCTTCATCTTTCAAAATTCAATGTAATCAATCATTCGTGGTCAATATATATATGGTATATATATATATATAATGGTGTGTGTGCACGTATGCATGGACGCTCCGCGCAAGTATGAGGTTCAGCAGGTAGGGCATTTCAGAGAAGTGTGTGTTATGTTAATCTATGTCCGTCGGAAATGACCTTCTGAGAAAACAAGACCTGAGTATATCTTCAATGCACCGAGAGCCGGACATGTTAAGGTATCTAGGGTTTCCCTAACAGTCCTTTTTCTAAAAAACAATCTCCGACCCCCCTTTCTGTTGTATACACTTATATATGTATGCATGGTCTATCAAAATGTTATGTACTTAATATGAGGTTTGATAGAACTCGGCAAGAACTGCAAGCCCCCACCGTTTTGTCCTCATAGATGAATTTAAAACTCGTCGGTGTATCTAATAATGAGTAGCGTTAAATCATCGACGTGCAAAAGGCTATCGAAGAGGTAAATTAATATATTTCGAATAGTATGGTGAAACCCCAAGGCTTGCTTTGAGACGCCTAGTTTAACTCAATTTACGCACAATGTGCGCACCTGCAGGACATTACTATTATTAATACAAACAATTTATGACAGGTCTATGTCGAATAAAAGTAGTGCCGTCTTTTAAGGGGCGCCTTTTGTATGTATTTTGTATTTATTAATGGCCATTTGCCTTTGCCGTTGTTTTTCGACTTTAAAGTACCAAGTTGGTCTGTCGCGTGCACTATACCCTGAGGACCATTGGGCTACTGAGATCATTTCGTCGACTAGGGACTGGGTTTAACCAGGATATCTATGTCATTAGAAGCTGTTGAGCTTCCTCGGAAGGCATTAGTAAGCTTGAATGGTCGCCTACCCGAGGTTTCTTGAAAAATCCAACGTTGAACGCCGTTTCCGGGGCTCCGTCCTTTGAGAATGCCGTTGGGCTTAATGGACTGATTATGACAGTGTTAGTCTGTGAGACTGTGAGCATAGGCTGTCAAGCCCAGGAATGCCTTCTCCTATATTTGTTGTAGAAATGTAACTGTGGCATCAGCAGTCCCTTGCACAGTTAGACAGAATTCGCCTAATGCTCTTTCTTGGAGCTCTTTTGACGTCCACTTCAGCCGTCGCTGTCTGGATACACTCTATACTAAAAGAGCTGCAAGTACTGGCCGTGCCCTTCTTTAGGACCCGAGTGAAGAAATCGTTTTTATGCTTGAGTGTAAGAAATCATTCACGCATAGAGAGCTCGTAGTGGAGCTTTTTTTTTTTTTTTTTTTTTTCTGGGAGGTTTCGGTAATGCATGATGCACATGCGCCACTAGCAGCCTGCGTGACTAGTGTGAGACTCGCAAACCCACTAAACCCGGATTCCTCCCCACCCCCCCAGGCTCGGTATTACTTTGGCATTACATCGAAACATCGTAGTGGAGCTGGGGTGTTCCTAACCACCTTATTTCTGGGGGTGGGTTGATTCTGTAGGAAATGGTTTCCCTTCCATAGGGTGTGACAAACTATTTTGCAGTCCGGGACATGGGGCCAGAGTGGCTCAATAAAGCATAATATATCGTCCTTGTCCGACCATTTGAAAGCAATAACGTTTTTGTGAGATCCTCTCGGCTCTCGTCGGCTCTTTGCTACGTACACCTCCATGTCGTACTTCTCACCGAAGTCACTGTTTGCTGACACTGAGTTAATCAATCCGACAAGTATTGGACCTGGCGCTGTGCCATTCTGTAGGGCTGCCTTGAGATTGTACACCCCTAGCATTGGCCAGACGGAGGATTTACCTCGCCAAATGCTCAACCGTCGACGATCGGGGGGGGGGGGGAGATGACTACTGAGAAAAACTATTCCCAGCATTGCGTGTATCTGTACTGTTGTACAACAGCGAATACCTCCGATAACTAAGCAGAGCTCCACAGAACAAAGTAGACGCCCGTTGGGAACTAATATTTAGGCGTCTAGCGTGGATGTTGGGGCCCTTTGCTGTTACCGCCAGTGTTGCCCGATATCGTGCGTCTTCGACGGTGGCGTCTCTAATAGGGCCCTCCTGCTACATACTTGTGTCGCTTATTTTCGTCAACTATTAGAGCAACGATAACCAATACTACTACTACAGCTAGAACTGTTGAAGTACAAATTGCAATTGACAAGTTTCGTTCTGGAAGAACAAACCAAGACAAATAGACCGAGAAGCAACTCCTTAGGCAGTGCAAGTAGCGATTGTCACCGCCGACCTCAGCGCCATCATTACGAGCAGTCGATGCCATTACTCAAACTTTGCCTTGCGCTGCCCGGGTGGACGTATCGACCTCGGAGTAGTTGTTCACTTACTCTTCTGGCCGGCTCACTTTAACGTACATTGCTACTTCTGCTGCGCCGGTGGCAGCAAACCTTTGTGTCAGTCAATACGGCCATGGCGATGGAGAGGCGACTACGTTGGCTCGTTACCAGAAACTACGGTTCGTTATACAACATGCCGGCCACGAAGACAGCGCAACTTTACGAAGCGGTATGTTGTCCCAACCTTATTGTGCAGCAAGTGCGAAACTTCTCGTTAATAGTCATGACATCTGGGGCCAAACGAAGAAACATGGTCTGCCCTACGCGTGATTAATACAGACATTATCGACAGATAATCTAAAGCATGTTTTGCGTCGGGTAGCACCAGAGCTCAGCCAGAACTTGACCAGACTTCGATTCGAGTTGTGATGCACTGCTTCTAACTAGAAGACACGTCATCTTTACCGCATTATTATAGTACGTTGTGGCGGTCTTAGTGGGGCATCTGACTGGTGCCTGGATAAACGCACAGTTCGGCACGGTAAAGCAGAGGTTTTTGCGGCAAATCACATCGTTGATGTTTTGCCGACCGAGGTTCTATGTTCTGTGTGCCTGTATTGTTTGTCTGTGTAATGTTTGGCAAAAGCAAGTTTCAGAATAACAGTATGACTGATAAGGGTCTTGTTTTCTCTTTTCCTGTACGTCTTGTGCTGCGTCGTCGTCTGTTAATTCGTATTACAAAGTTAGTTAGATCGATAAAGTCAGTAGCTATTTGATAAATGACTTTTGCGTATGGAGATCTTGCTCACAGAGTGAAATTTTTACACCCTCGACGGCACTCCAGCCTAGAATAAAATCTCAGCCGACAAAAAAATTAAGATTCGTGATTAGCTGCTAGCACTCCTTCACCTTGAGCGGTTAGATGCTAACTTCGCTCTAAAGTCAAAATTCGAAAATCTTAGGTTTGAAATCGACTGAATAATCGCATTCGGTAACCACATTAGTGAGCAATCTAAATCACGCACCTTAAATACCTCACAGGTACTGTGTAACATAAAATTGCGTTCAACTCAGGTGTCGACGCTGGTGCAAATTTACAAAGGCTGGGCCGGGGCCTTGAAGTGTCATCGGTCTAATCGCTCCAGCACCGAGCGCCTACCCTGCACGTCGAGTTGCCTATACCGAGTATATCATGGTGAACGATTCAGCGATTTGAAACACCAGCTGTCTTGTTTTGCCCGGCCAGCACGTTTACCAGCAGACTCTCTATATGTTTTGACACGTACATACGCAGTGCGTATATATGGACGTGCAAGCGTATACTCGACGTACATATATAATCCTAATATAGCTGCACGGGTGTATGTGCTTATTACAGGTGTAGTTTGTACGTGTGTATGTATATGTGTACGCATGTAGGGGGTGCACGCATGTTTTGCGTGACGTGTCTGCGTGTGGGGTGTGTTCAATCGTTATCGCGACTTTTGAATTTTCGCGGGTTACGTATATTCGAATTTCGATTTTTTTGTGGCGTTATGTTGGTACTCATGTCTCTCACTTATGCCGACAAGCTCGGCCATTTTGAATGTTCACTTAATTGTTGACAGCTGCTTTGCTTGCACGTGTTTTGGATCGTCTTCGATTTTTACCTATTCAAAAAAATGGATCAAAGAACCTGTATCAAATTTTGTGTGAAAAACGAAATTAAGTGCGCGGATGCATTCCGAATGTTGACTGTGGCATACGGAGAAGCTACCTTGGACCGAAGCAACGTTTATCGGTGGTACAAAATGTTCTCAGAAGGCCGAGAAGATGTGAACGACGAAGAGCGTGCCGGACGCCCGAGCACTTCAACAACAGACGAAAAAATTAATGAAGTGGAGAAAATGGTATTGGCCAATCGTCGAATCACCGTTAGAGAAGTTGCTGAGGACCTAAACATATCGATTGGCTCGTGCCATTCGATTTTTATCAATGATTTGGGCATGAGACGGGTCGCCGCGAAATTCGTACCAAAATTGCTCAATTGCGACCAAAAACAGCATCGCATGAACATTGCTAATGAGATGTTGGACTCTGTCCGCGACGACCCAAATTTGCTCCAGAGGGTCATAACTGGTGACGAATCGTGGGTTTATGGTTATGACGTGGAAACCAAAGCTCAATCATCTCAATGGAAGCTGCCGCACGAACCAAGACCGAAAAAAGCGCGCCAAGTTCGGTCGAATGTGAAAGTTTTGCTGACAGTTTTCTTCGATTGCAGGGGCGTGGTGCATCATGAGTTCTTGCCACAGGGTAGAACGGTCAATAAGGAATATTACCTGCAAGTTATGCGCAATTTGCGCGAAGCAATCCGCCAGAAACGCCCGGATTTGTGGAAGAACAAAAATTGGCTTTTGCACCACGATAACGCCCCTGCTTACACATCGTTGCTTGTGCGCGAGTTTTTGGCCAAAAACAACACACTAATGATGCCGCAGCCACCGTATTCCCCAGATCTGGCCCCCTGTGACTTTTTCTTGTTCCCTAAACTGAAGAGGCCCATGAAAGGACGACGTTACGCTACGCTTGACGAGATAAAGACGGCATCGAAGGAGGAGCTGAACAAGATTAAAAAAAATGGTTTTTTGAAGTGCTTCGAAGATTGGAAAAACCGTTGGCACAAGTGTATAATATCTCATGGGGATTACTTTGAAGGGGACAAAATAGATATTCATGAATAAATGAATAATTTTTGAAAAAACACAAACGTCGCGATACGTTTTGAACACCATATGTATGTGTTGGTATTTGTAACGTGTAATAGGTGCGTGTACATATACATATGGGTGTGTACATATAAACATTATGCCTATTTTGCACGTATAGCTGCATGTAACTAGAAAGCCTCTCCCGTCCCCCTCATTACCCACCACCTCTCTCGACCAATCAATCAGGTCCCTCGCGTGCGCTGCGCTGGTCTTGCACAAGCAGAGGAAGTCACTGAAAACTCCGAGCCCAAGGAAATAACGACAAGAGCTCGTTAACGGCAATTGTACAGACATATTCCCCAGCTAAGGCGCTAACTGCCAGAGATTTTGATGAAGCGACGGATGCAGACGATTTGTTTGAGGTCCTAACACATGATGGTACGGGAGGGAAGCCATGGTTCATATCACTTCTAAATTGACGCGGGTAGGTTAGACTTCCTCGTGCGTGATGAGATTCGCCCTAGAGGCTACAGCGCGGCAACGGGTCGGCTAATCTTGATGGATGTCTCCCAGTGCTTGAAATGGCTTAGTTTTGAGCAACAGGCTCGGGTCTGCACCCTCCTTCCCCCAAAGCTCTATGTGCTATAAGTGCGGAATGGCCAAGCATGTTTTGCGAACAGGTAAGCAATGCTAGAAAAAATAGCGCCGCACTACGGCGCCTTTTTTCTAGCAATGCTCCCTTTGCAGTATTGCGCCCTTGCTGGTTGTAACTACCGCCAGCAAGAGGGACACTACGCAACCTATATGTACTGATCGGCCCACAAGCAACGCACAGAGGCGCTTTAGAAAATAACAAGAAACTTTGGATCTTTCGTTTTTGCAAATATACCTACAATACCTATAAGTCTGCCTCAGCGTTAATCTTGACACTACATTTACCGCTTCCACGTACATACATTTTGTTCTAGGCAAAAAAATCGGCTACACGAAGCGGCTGTATATGCATCAAACGGCTATTTAGCTACACATAGAACCAACTCGGTGTTCCATCCTACCCGAGCTGGCCGAGGTGTGCACTTGTTTTTTTATTGTCATATGTAGAGTGGTTAGTTACTCAATATATATATATATATATATATATATATATATATATGTCCTAATGCTGCGTTTAAAACCCAGATACAGCCACATGGCATTATGTCGATCTTAAAAAGATTGCCCGTAATAGTAACGGAGCCTTTGAAATGTACCTTCGAACGATCGTATAATGACTCCAAAATCCTTATTTTTTAAGCAAAGCATTGTGACCTCCATATATGAGAGGGGGCCCAAGGAACGTGTCGAGAATTATCGTCTTGTGTCGGAGTGCTCTACCGCCCGCACTGTTTTTGAGAAGGTTCTAGTCAGAAACTATACAAGTTATAACAATATAACCGTAACCAAGTTATTTGATGCGACATAACATAGTATTGTGCGTCGTCGATTCATCCACGCATACGTAACTAGTAGAAATGACGCACGGCTGAAAGTAACACATATGCGCCAACAATCATGTCCACTGTATTTATTTTGGTCTGAAAAGTGCCTTCGACAGGGTCGATCATAGGATTCTAGTCAACAAACTAAAAGCGCTCGAAGTCCATTCGCAAACCTGCGAATGGTTCGCTGAGTTTTTGCACAATTGGTCTTTTCGAGTCAAGTCAGGGACGCCTTAATCAGCCCCCACGCGACACTGTCTGGCGTGCCGCAGGGGAGCTGCGTCTCTCCGCTTTGGCGCAGATTTCTTTGTTCTAGATATGCAACTCTATATACCACTCTACCGAGTCTTAAATATAGTTTGTGCAAGATGATTTTAAAATATATAGTGCGCCTGAGTCCCCATCAGCGCACACAACACTGCGGTACGCCGTGGGCGTTAATTAACATTAACAACGGTGCGCAATTCTTCGTTCATAATTGTCCCGTTTTAGGACACGGCTCTTCCGAGATAAGCTACTACGCACTTATTAGGCCAACACTGCCTACTGCCAATGTTACCGGCATCTTGGAGTCATATTCTCGACGAACCACAATTTCTCAAAGCACATCAAAGAACCAGTAAATGCAACTGTAATAATATTGTAGTAGCGTACAATACTCAGACAATCTTTGAAAATACGAACGCGGGATAGCAATAATGTAACGCAATTTTAACTAGATAAGCCATTGGCAGTTTAGTACGCCCGCCATAATTTGCTTGTATATATATATATATATATATATATATATATATATATATATATATATATATATATATATATATAAATATTGTTAGCACTGTGTCCTGTAAATAAAGACACAGTTGGTGTGCGTCTTATTTAAGGAATAGGCGGTTACAGCGCATAGTACGGTTAGTCCTATGGTCGTACTACAGAAATAGTTGCCAACTTGTCGCCTACTATAACATTTATTCTTTAAGGAATATTTTTCCTCAGTTTTAAACAATGTTAGCCAAACGCCCTGAAACCGAATAGCTCTTCTCGGCAGCGCCAAGTCAGCTTGAGGTAGTAATAGACGAATCATAGAGACCTAACGCTCGGCTGCAAAGCCAATTCAGCTGGGAACGCATTTTTCCCCCAGAATTATCTACAGATGCCAAACCCGTGCGTAGATGATATCTATTCCCACCCTCTATCAAATACGCATGGAATCTCTATCCCCTCTGCCCTTAATGCCTCCTGCGGTCTAGGACGCGACTTCGATAACGATTCTGTATTCGACTGGAACACCTGGCCGGGCATTTAGGAGGCAGCTGAGATCTTATATGCTATCAGGCATTACTATGTGTGCCGAAGCGAAACTACATTCGTAGTTTTCGTTGTACAGTAGCACCATACTTGCAGAGCAGTGCCAGAGATTGCAGCAGAAGAAGTGGTTGTCGTTGTGTTCTTTAAGCACACCACAAAAATGAGGTAGCGTATTTTCAACACCGTTACGAGCGTCGTATGCCCAATTCTTTGACTCGATATTACTGGCAGATGCAATCATACGTTAACCAAATAATGTAATCTTATGATGTAATAGTGATCTCAATAATGAGAATATTTATACTGATGTAATGATAATGTAAGTTCGTGTAATTAATGACATTTTAACACATATATTGGACGTTTGAACAAAAACTTGTATGTGACGATGACGTCAAGGGTATTTTGTGAAAAGGATGATAGCAGCAAGTATTACGTTCGCGTGGCAATATACATATATATATATATATATATATATATATATATATATATATATATATGACCCTTTATTGAATTGGCCGTTTTTGCACACGTTTTTGTCAGCATAGTTGGAGCATATTTTCCTAAAAAGTGCACAATGTCGCGAGACAGCTCAGGCGTCAACAACTATTAGCATTCTGTAGACCTATCTATTACAGCGTGCAGCTGTCGGCTGTGTTATCAAGCGCATACAAAGTATCATGCATCTGCCGATCTGACCCTTACGAAGACATTGTTGCACTGTCTCTCTTGAATGACTTAATACCAAAAGCAGCTGACAACACTACTCGTAGCAATGTTTTATACTTAATATGATAAAAACATTTGATCCATGTTTGAGCAGGCGGAGCGGAACGTCTCACTAAACGTATGTGATATGGACCCACTCGGTAATGCAGATAATATGCAGATTTTTGTCCTGTGAGAGTTACAGATAATATGCAGATTTTTGTCTTGTAAGAGTTACAGATAATATGCAGATTTCTGTCCTGTGAGAGTCCTGCAAGACTGTGACAACAACACGCATAAATATACCCACATAAAGATCGAGCGAAAGATGGAATGCAACACTACAGGATAGGGATTATTTTTGGTTGGAATCGTACGTGGAACGTATTTGAGCTAGTGCGCATCGTTTGGCAGACACAATTTGGATGGACGAAAGCGACTCGGCGGCGCTGACAGCAAGGTATTTAAACATTGTCGTTCTATACCGTTCCACCACGGACATCTCGGGAGCTTTGAAAAATTGCCCCCAAGTTATGCCAAAAGTGATAAAAAGTGGTGTGTCTCATATTGACGATGCCGGAAGTCTAACATTGGCTAACATTATCTCTCAGACGTAACGCCATGCAAGTGCTTTCTAATAAAGCTTGAACCTTGACCGTAGCTAGTCTACGTTGTCTTTTATACCAAAGTGCTTAAAACCCTAAAGTGACTCTCGCATCAGCATATAAGAAATCTAGATGTAGTTAACAATGTTTAAACTAACGTATAAGGTAAATTACGTTAACTGTTTCAATCTGAGCGCCCATTACAACTTTGCGCTTAGGTGAAGACTTATTAGTGCTCCCGTCAAAGTAGAGTTGGTGGACCGTCATAGACCTTTTAGTTTGGCAAAAGGACTAAAAAGGAAAACGGTCGTACCTCTTTCGCCGTTGATTTAGCGCCACGCTGACCACTTCGTTCATCGGACTCGCCTTAAGGCTGTGTCAGAGCGAGACAACCTTGTGTCCAAAAATAATCGTTACCATCCGACACCTAACAAAATGATCATGTACAAATATTAGACTGAGCTCAAAGGGAGCTGTCGGCCATGTCAGACAAACACCGTAGTAAAACACTAGACATTAAAATGTGCAGTCTCGAACGTACAGTTTCTCAATAATAATAACATTAACATTATTTTTCTTATTATATTATCATTATTAAAACGATTATTATTAAATAAACTGCAAGCATAATAATAAAGAGCAAATATTATTGTTTCCACATTGTTTTACTCTGAATGTGGCTTAGAGGGCTTGCTTAATATTTCATAACTAGACTAAAATGACCAGTCTTAGCTAACTCCGAATGTGGCGTCGAGACGTCCGTCCGCTGCTGTAGTGAATGGAGTAAATATTTGCATAGCTTAGACTGCTTAGCTCGCTTGAAACGCACCAATGCCCTGGCCTAGGGGCGTGGGGACCGATTATGTCACTGTTCCGTACACCGTTCACCGTTGTGTTTGGTTCCGGGGGGCCTTCAAGTACTGTACCCGTTGCCAAAGATGTGGCAGTTGTTATGTGGTCTGCGAAACGATGTTAAGCTGCCTCACGCGTCGCCGAAGAGTAGCTGGCAGACTATCTCGGATGAAGCGAGCATGAAAGTGACCAATGCTGGGCCAGCCATTGCTAACGTGTTTGAAAATCCGGTGCCACCAAGGAAAACTGGCAAAGGCACCAGTCGTTTGACCTATGAAGATAATTAACGATTGAGCAGTTGGGTTATGGCCTCAGCGTTTAGGTAGTTTACAGTTTCTAGCGCGGCTGGTTCGTCTGGAAGGTCGCAGCTCCGCAATGGGTGTTCAAGACGGCTAGTCGAAAAGGATGTTTTTAGTAAGAACCTGATGTGACCCTACTAGGGGGAGTCGTTGGCACATCGGCCAGAGCTTGCCTCCGTGCCTATCTATGGCGGCTCATTCGCGGGAATTTACTAGGAAACGGAAAACTAGTAATAATTCTAGATCTTCCTTCGGGGCGGCGAAGCAACAGGGACAAAAAGTCTGCACGACGTCTACGACGGAATCACCCAGAGGGTGACGACGAACAAAAACCTCACACTCATGATTATATAATGATTAATATTAAATAATTATATTAATCATTTAGAATCATGGTAAAGTCGAAAACGCGCCGAATATCAGCTAATTATGAGATAATCTGTTGGTCACCTTAAATTAAAAACATTTTTAAGGGGGTTGCTTTTAATCTGTAGGTCACGTGCCAACAGACCATCGTCTATGTACTATGCGTTAAATGCAGACGTGAACAATTTGACCAATGGCGGACCAGCGGATCCGAGCGGGTTGCCTTGTCTATTTCGCTGAATAGATCCTCTCACCCGTGGAACAAAAGATGAGTTTTACATGGTAAAAAATCTGGCACCTAATCGCGTACTATCCTAAGCGCGGAGCTCCGCCTCTATGTGCTAAAGACGTTGTAGAATTCGAGGTTGACAAGCGCTGAAGGGAGGGCTCTGTGAATGACGTCGACTACCGCAAAGGCGTCGGCTAGTTTCTTGCTGCTTTTCCTGACAATCGGCTACGAAGTCCCGGAGATGCCTCGGTAGTAGCAGAAAGAGTATGTCCTCCTTTGAGATGCCGAGGCGGATGTACGGCGGCGGGGAAGGCCGATTCAAATCATCGGGGGCAACGGAATGTTTCTCGTGCAGAGTTGTACAGAGATCGGCCGCCCCCGTGACAAACGTGTCCGACAAGCAAACAATGTGAGTGGCACAGAGATACCGCCTTTTGCTAGTAGGTTAACCACCGGCATCTTGTGTCGAATAAGAGCAAGGCCGTCCACATATTTACAATATTTAACGTGGAAATCGTTAGTAATGCTTTTGTTAAGAATATACCCTTTTCAGGCATGATTCTAAAACATCCTGAATGAAGGGCTTCGTTGATCCTGTCGACTGAGGTGTAGAGATTTCTAGCCATGGGATGGGCGAGGTGGCAGGCGGGTGTCTGCATGACACATACAGTGAAGGATCACGTCTTATAAACGGCTAATCGCAGGTTGGCCTGGGGGTTGGTGTTTGGAGACTCCGCCCCCGGAATGGCGCTTAGGGTAAGCGGTCGATGTGGCCTGTGTGCTTGCGCAGCTTTGGTCTGCCATGGTGTGTCTGGTTGGTGCATGCATTTAACGCTCGGTGGGGGCGCCAGAGGAGGTTGCTGATAACGTCGCGTTCATAACGGTCTATTAGACCTAGCCTAACTTAGGTCTGAACAAAGTAATTGCCTTATTGTTTTGTACAGACGTCTCTAATTCGTCTCTATCAAAAACTAATCAGCCACAATACTCAATTTAGTATGGTTGTTATATTAACCAATAAAATATAACACTTATAATACCCGAGCTAATATAGCACTATACGCATGCAATGGATCCGACTGTTGTGCATAGGGTTTTGGTTTGTAGTTCACTCCGTGTGACCATTTCTTCGGGCTGAATCTCGGTTAACATTTAACGCCCACGGAATTGATTTCGCATTGCTTTGTAAGACGGACCCTATGCATACAAAAGTGCAAGGGTGGGGATCGAACCCTATGTGCACCTCTGTGTCTCCTCCGGACGCAAGGCGCACACAAATACACCACGTCACCGGGCTCAACACTCTGTAGGAATGGACGCTTTGAACTGCGGTCCGTTCTAGTGGGTCTACCAACTTACCGGATAATGCGGAACGCAGACATGGTCACCACTGCAGGATTGTACTCAACTGCAAGTGTGGCTCCAACCCATTAAAAACCAGTCATGTCCTCCTCCCCCCCCCTAGCAGGGAAGTGCTGTTAGCATTACTACAAACTACTAAGGGGTGATGGGTCTACCAACCGTTACTCGGACACACCGGCTACTAAAATCCACGGTACCTGTAACTGTTCAGATTCTCTTTTCTTGCGCTCGCTTATACACCTCATGTTTACGCTTACACTTTCAACAAAGACAAAAGACAAAGCCTAGCTAGGATTGCAGGTCAAAGAATAATTCAGAGAACACACATATAGACACCTACACTGTTCTCCTTGAGGGACAGCTTGATCGACGGGTTGGATTTTCCCGGTTAGATAATTATATGCTCTTTTTTATTCAATCGCGGTCGACTCCACTAGCCCTTGAAGACGAATGTAGATGCTTTAAAATAAATTATTGCTTTTGCTCTCTGAAGTGTTCCCTAAATAGAACAAAACAGCACAAATACAGACGTCACTGCGGGATCTAGAATTAAAAACATGCTGTTGGTTGAAAAGAAGGAAAAAAAGAGGTTGTTTATAAATCTGGACTATCCTCCGTCCCCTAGGGGCTTGGAATTTATCCTTGAGGCATATATTTAAAGCACTGAGGCCAGACATGTTGAGATATCTAGGCTTTCCCCAACAGTCCTTGTGGCAGTATGGCCGCTGACTCTCAGCGGTATGGTTTATCATCTATTGAATTTTTCTTAACTTGGCGCCTTGAAGTGCATTCGGGCCATATTTGTGGCCGGAAAATTGAGTTAATAGCCCAAATCTGCTAGTACGAGTTTCTTTTAGGTATAATTAGGAAACCTCTATTATAACACATGTATAGGTGGCTAGGGGAATTGTGTCATTCTGATCGGCCGTGTAATCGAGTAATGGAGAAAAGAGAAAACGAGAGTCGGAGGAGAATATAAGAGAGGTAAGCCGGCGTAAGATGGAGAGATCTGTGTGTCGTAATTACATACGTAAAGCTGGAGAAGATGCCAGCAGCAATTGCAAGCAGAAGCAGCGAGACCACGGAGAGCAGAGATACGATTGCCGAGACCGCGACAGGTAGCAGCGATGCCGAGTCGGTCGAATACATAACATCAAGGTTCTGCGGTAGTTATGGCAAATGATAGCCGTATGATGGATGCAGAGGATGTCCACGGCATTATGGATGTTTGCCCACCGTCGAGCACGGGCGTCAACCGCACAAACACAACTAACCGACAACAATAACAACAACAACGATAGACGACGGCAACAACAACAAAAGCAAGAGCAGCAACAACAATAACAACAACAGCAACAACAAGATCAAAACATCACCAAAGTTATGTTAGTAGGTTAATTTGCAGTCGCTCATATTCATGCATGTTAGGTATAAGAGGCACACAAATAGTAAGTATGAAAACAAATGCTTTAAATGTTTATATTCTCTCATCTAACAACGGATCTGACACTGAGCGACTTTTATTTTTAATTTCACTACGAGGCTATAGTGATATTGATTATAGTATTGTATATGTTACCCAATCTGACGTGGAAATAAATTGGCACTTAGCGATTTTTAATTTTAATATCATTACGAGGCTGTAGTGATCTTGATCATAGTATTGTATATGTTACCCAATCTGGTGTGGAAATAAATCATGTGGCGGATTAAATGTTTGCTATTAGTTAATATTCGTTATTATTTATTGTTAGTCTTAAACTATTTGTCTAAACCATAAGCCATCTATATAGCTTCTGACGAGTATATGATGCGAGGATAGCAATGGGGTGCTATCTAGGCATGACTTACTTATGTAGAGCACTAATGACACTAATATCTACAAAACTAAATCATGGACATTCTAGTAACTGGTAGGTACGCCTCAGATAAGTTGCAAACAAGGGTAGGCCCTTGCCAGATATATCCGCTTAGTCTTGTCATTTTTATCCTCCTTACATTAAAGCATATCATACTCATAGAATCATGTTGCTGCAGAGTGCAGCTAAGGTAGCTAGGGTCAGCTTTCAAGCGACTTCCGGTAAACTAAAGAGAGAAAAATGTTGCCAGCTTTTGTCTTGAAGTTTGCAGATGATATCGTGTTTGTGGTATAAAACTGAAACTACGCCGAATTGAAAAAACTGTTTGACATAGTCTAGCAGTTTCCTTAATTCAATTGGGGAGATGGTGGGTCTAATATTCAGCCCAAAGATAAGTGTAGTAGCAGTGCTCTCGAACAAAGATTTGGAAGCACCGTCCTACTCGAAGCACAGAAGCAGCCCTTGCCGATAGCCAGGATATACAAATACACCGAGATCCAGTTGTCAGATTTTACCGACGAGCGTTGGGCATATCCAGCAACATGTTTGCATGCGAATTCCTCGAAGATAAGATGGTCTAGCTTTAGGGTCAGGAAGGCTCAAAGTAAGTTACGTTACTTAACCAGAGTCACGTCGTGGATCAGTATTCCGTGTTGAGAAAGCTGTGTGCATATGTACAAACAGAAAAGTACCGTGCATGCAAACACAACATTTACAAGGGCACATTCATTTCCAGGGCCGTGAAGCGAGTATATGAGATGCAAAGACGAAACTGGTGTACCGGAATAGAACAACACCGGAGGATCAGCTTTGCTGGCTGTGTGCCGAGCAGATATGCCACGTAGCAGAAGTTACAGGCTTCTCCTCAGTTCTGAGTCAGACATAGACCCCATCCGCGGGAGTTGTGGCGTTTATACGCGAACAAAAGCACATGCCACCTTTGAATGCGACGACGATTACTATACGGAAGCCAGTTGGTGATAGCCCTAGGTTCGGGGGAAGAAAATCAGCGTGCACACTTTAACCGGATAAAAAGAATCTTAGACCGCTGGAAAAAGGAAACAAAATTCACTTTTGGAGTAAAAAAGCGAAAAAGGCTGGTGCGGTGGTTATGGCTGTCATTTACTGTGGTGTCGTTGATTTGATCCCCCTTGTTGACCGAATTTTGAGCGATGTTGGTTGAGAATAGATGCTAAACCATACCGCTGAAAGTCTGTGGCCGTGCTACCACAATGACTGGTGAGGAAATTCTACATATTTGAACATGCCTGGTTCTCGGTGCATTAACGATATGTCTCACGTCGACTTTAAGCTCATAGGGTACAGGGGATAGTCCACATAAAAAACATCGCATACAATGGGTTATATGCTTATATTTTAATATAATTATATGCTTATATTTTAATATAGTGTTTATTAGGTAATTCCCAGTATTGAGGCAATTCGCTGCCTTACAGAGTTGAAACCGTGCTTTTTCGGGGCGACCTTTCTCCCCTCCGGGCCCCTACAGAGGGGGTTGGTAATGGAGGAATGCAGCGGCAGCAACAGTCACTGTCTTCTGCTATATAGAGTTGTATTTAATATACTTTTTGCGAGATAAGTCCATTGAAGCAGATGCCGAGAAAGATGTGTTTAAACTCAAGTAACTCTAGAAATTACCTTTTTCGGATCTGTACTGATTTTTAAATTTTATAGCCACGTAATATTTCCTGCAGTTTAGAATACTCAGAGTTTTACAGAGAAGCCAAACAATTAATACTAACAGAGGCTTATCAAACATTAAGAAAGCATAGCATTATTTTAATTGGAACTGTAGTGTTTGCATGTTGCTGCTTATGAAAACCACGTAAAGCAACTGACGTAAATTTGTCGTACAATAAGGGCAGTTACACGATTAAACATCTTCACTTTCCCACTTGTTCAGGCCCGTCATGCACTTGGCGGTGTACTCTTGATCATTACGGCTGTGTAAATCTGTTTGATTTTGTCCAACGACTGGAACTTACAGAGGAAAACAGTCACGGTATAATTTATCAAAGAGGGTTCCTAGGAGATGGCTTTTTTTAGGAATGTCTCGGAAATGGCGATGCACTTGGGTCACTGGTAGCTCGACGCAGGCACATCACGCATTCCCGAGACCTTCCAAAAAAGAAGGATATCACCTGGGAAACTATTCGGCATTACTCGCTTCGCTGTAGTAGATACGTAGCGTTAATCAGCTGATCAACGATATCTATCGACTAATGTTGTGATAAATAAACGTTTGCTCATAATTGTAACACATACTAAATACAGATGATAGACCGTGTACTACGAGATAATTGCGTATCTGTAACAGATGGCGACCCACCTGATGGAGCTCCAAACTAATATTCAGTCTAGTTCATTAGGCAACGCTTACGTTGCTTTATTTCGTGTATAGAAACACACAAATGCACACGTTGCACATCTTTGTTTTCAAGATTTGATTTTAATTTTGTCCAAGAACACAGCATTACTGGCTCTCAAATATTCTCGAATAATACGCGTGATTGCGCAAGCATCTACCAGTTCTGGCCCAACAGCAAGCAGCAGGATAGACGGGTTTGCGTAAAACTTAGTGAGACACATTATGGACACTGATTTTTCAGTTATTCTGCCACATAATATTTCCAGCAGTCCAGAGCGGTCACCGTTTCACAAACTAGTCAGACAGCTTATAAAAAGTACATTCTCTATTTCCCTGAGAATAGTTCAAAAAATCCTCTTATAATACTCCGGTTCTGTAGGGGCTCTTTGCCTCTCGACTTGCGATAACGTTGGCACCGTGGAGCCTGAAGCACCAATTCAGGTGACTTTTCTGAGTAGAACTCAAATACATTGTTGTTTTTAACCTACAAGAGGTGGCACATTGAACCTCTAACGGATTAAATGTAATGTCAGGCCACCCAAGAAACAGAAGTCCACATTTACTTTGACCTATTTCGGCTTGCTCACAGGCTTGAGGCCTGGTCTCTGGCCTGCAATAGAGAAGACTCTTTCGAAGAACAGTGCAGTTGCTGCACAAAATCAGGTAACTCCGACGCGCTCTTAGAACCACCCGTTAGAAAAAATCGGTTGGACCTTATCGATATCTTCCACTGACGTGCCGCTTTCCTTGCGGGATCATTGACTTGCAAAGACATGAAGGGCGGCGGACCTTTTTAAGGCGTTTCGGGAATACTGGCTATATATGTGTGCCACCGGGCAGTCCCAATTACATTCTACCTGGTTGAACAGGAAAATTAACATTCTGAGAAAAAACGCGCAGAGCCCCTGACATCCAATAGGCCCGCCAGAGTTAAATATATATATAAACATATATATATAAACCCACTGCACGATACGGAGATGTGTGCTTCCGACGGGTCCGATTCGAGGGTGGTGTTTTATTTCAGGACCGAGAGATAAAGGGCTGGTGGTAGACGGGGACACTACCACGGACGTGAAATGAAGACAAAAGGAAAACGACAAAAGCCAACAGACAACGAAAAAACCATTGAGAGAAAACGGACAGCGCTCCGCAGAATGACAGCAGTCGATGTATGGATAGTAGAAAGGTGAAAGGGGGTGAAAACGGGCTTCGTCGACACAACGGTGGACAATGACCCAACCAAACATCAGGACGAATCAGGGTCGAGATGTAGGGATGCTACGCTTGAGGTGTTTAATCTCATTTACAACAATGACGACAGCGATATGTCAGCAACATCATTGAACAGACAGAAAAATATGCTCATCACAGTTTGATGATTTGCGTAGTTTGACGGCAAAAACGAGTTTGACGGTAAAAACGATCCACTCTATGTAATAGACTAACTGTTCCACTCATAGGGTTCATTAAACGCGTGGTTGATTATTTGGTAGATCTTCGTTCTTATCTCGCTGAGTTTTGCGACGATACTGGCAGGAGAGCGCTGTTTGCGCATTGCCAGGATCTTACCCCTAGTACGTTAAACCAGATTGCTTATCAAAGTAACAGTCGTGAGCTTTTCTGTTAACTCTCTGCTAACTAGCCCTTAAACGTTTACGGCAGTTTCTGACCGGATATGAATCTGATCGTTCTGTAGGTTCGAAAGGTGGATAATATACCCTATTAAACAGCAACTTTTGTCATATCTTCTTTAGATTCTCCTTTGGATTCTCCTAGCGGCCCTTTCCGCCGAGATCAAACGATCCCAGAGCATATGTGCTCTGTTTGAGAATGCAAGCATGAATGGTTGACGAAGTTCAGAAATAGCTACTTCGAGGCTGGCTGACGCACCCCGCTGTGGTAGGTCATCTGAATTCAGAGGCCCACAGAAAATACTCGTTTGAAAGAGCACGACCTCCAAACAGGTCGAGCCTCGACCGCAATAAAATATAGCGTTGAGAAGAGTCATTTTTGAACTGGAGGAGAAGGTAGAAGCATGTTTCTGCTGGAAGGAAAGAAAAGCGAACCTTTTGTGTCAACATTAGTCAACAACGCTGCTCTGTATGGATTGTTTAGTCAATTACCGATGGTAAGTGATGGAATTGCTTCAGTAATATATATATATATATATATGAGAACGGGCCTGTAAATTTGTTCCAAACTAAAACGAAGAAAGCAGACGCAACAACCTTCATGCCGATAAACATGGTTTAAATAATAATGTTTGTTTTATTAGTATTTACTATTGACCCAAAAGTTTTGAAAGGTTGTCTTAATCAATTGACCTGGGTGATTAAGTTAACAATGCCACAATTAACTTCAGACAGGGCCAAACAGGAAAAGGATAGTTGTACTGTCAACGCAGGCTATTGCTCTACCAAAGCTATCTTATTAAATATCATAATTTAGTAAAGTTAAAAGGAAAAAACCATTTCCTACGGAATCCTAAGTTTATACTGTACCAGTCTGTTTCAATTTTGACAGCCTGAGACCTCCCCACGTAGTAGGAAATAAACCAATTGAATTTGGAGGCCTCACAATACAGAGTAGCCGGCATTTTACAAAGTAAGACATTACTGATGTAATCAAACGTCACTGTAGCATAAAGAAAACACCCAAATAAACTTAACACCACATGCTAGCACTGTTATGCTAGGACTGCATGCGTGGGGCCACCTTCGCGAAAGGCAACCTGATCAGAGGAAAAGGCGATTCTCTTGTCGTAGTTACCTAAGCGTCGTTGGCCCCTATTATTAATTGAATGAAAATATTAAGCTTCTAGGAAACGGACCTGTTGCAAATTTGAGACTGATGACCTTTGCTATGGGGCTATTAACAAAAAATTCATGGGGCTAGCAATGAGGCGAACTCGCCGACATCCCCAAGCTACTCCGAAATTACCCCGATATAGCAAAATGATTGTACGAACTTCACTTGCTCGCCGTGAAATTGCAGTTTATCTGCGCGGGCTCGTTGCTCAGCACGCCGGAAATGTATAGTCTTTGTTTTTGACACATAAACTATAAGACCATTTTGTGAGAAATATTCACCAACTGTGCAAAGCTCAGTCTACAGGTCAGTACGGATTCTGCTAAATATTACCAAATCAGCTGTGTAAAGCAGGATTATGACTCTTGAGCGCCGCGCTTTCACAATGAGTGGCAGATCGCTGAGTAACGCTATGATTAACAAAGGGCTGAGATTGTCGCTTTGCGGACACCCAGTCGTCTGATCAAACGTGTTATGCTCGCGTAAACCACCGTTGACAATTATCTGGTTAGCCCTCAGAAGTGCACTGAGTAGAGTGAGCATTCGAGGTCCAACTCCAGCCTGTCTCAGCTTCTTGAAGATAATATCGCGGTATGCAATGTCCAAAGCTGATTTAAAATCAACACAAATTGCAAATAAAAAAAAGTTTTTGTTTTCAATTTAATGAGAAGGGTCTGCTTTTTCTCTTGGGATTACTTTGAGAAGGCATTTGTACCACAAAATCTACTAAAATAAGACGGCCATATAGGCACGATGAGGTGTCCCCGCCGAAGGTGCTTATTACTCATAAAACCCTATCCAAAGGCCTTGTATTTTGTATACGAGCGAGAGTAACATTGACTTCGTTTAGACTAAACGGTTTATCAAGAGCCTCAGCAAAAAATCTCTCCGGAGCTTCCAGCTATTAGGAAGTAGGAGTCTCGAAGGGTATTGTATCTGTGTGGGTGAAAGCTCCTTGAATCTGGCCCACAGGTTTTAAAAATGAAACTGACCAGCTCGCAAAGTTACGAGGCTGTTGTGTAATAAGCTGAAGTTTTCGTTGTGCTTCTATTATACGGAGACGTTTCTGCTGGTTGGTAAATTATATTTGAGTTCCGGAGCTTTTGATTAAGCTGTCATGTGATTGGGTAAACAGTCACCGCAGCTGAGTCATAGGACAATTACAGTGGGGTTCTATGAAGAACTTGCCTCAGCGCAAAACAATTTGTCGAACCAAGGCGAAGAGCCCCGCATATTTGGTGACGTTTTAGAATCTGAGTTATGAGTACGTTGGCGACCTCAGGTATAGCCTCATCAAGGAGCTGTGTTATAGTTTATCAGGGTTGATCCGAACAAGCAGCGAAATAACCATGTTGTTTTCATGGGGATTCCCTACGCCGATGTGTCGTTTCATAGTATTAATCGATTTAATGGAAAGCCTGAAAATCACGGGGCTATGCCTCTTAATGCCCGTCAGTAACACACGAAGAGCCGGCTCTTCATTTAACAAATAGTCTGGAGGGGCAGAATTTGCAAAAATGTCAATTTTTTAGCATCCCGTTCTTCCCGTAGAATCGACCCGCTGCAGGTATCAGCACCAGCGTAATGCATGGGGATGCTCATATCGGTACACACCCACAATCGGTACGCATTAAATTACTCTAACAGGACGGTAGTCTGTTTACTAGCTTTGCTCCACTCGACAATTTAGATCCCAGGCAAGCAGTATCGTGTCCAACGCTAACGAAACTCGTAGCGATGCTAATCTTCTCCAGCAACTGGTTTGTACAGTCACCGCGTCCTAAAATTTCACTGCTGTACATAGTAATCAACAAGAGTGTGGGTGACGAAAGGAATTCAACTTTGTTCTCTGCTACTGCTGAATATAACAGGGTCACGTTCCAAAGGCGTGGACCAGTAGGAACAAATACGCCACCTGTGAGGCGACCACGTGCAACTCGTTGAGAGCAATAATAGAAACTATAATACCCCGGGAACATCGAAACGTTGAATGGAAAATGTTTCTGTCAGGACAACAACGTCGAATTCTAATAATTGGTTACACAGTCCAGATTCTTTCATGCTTCGAAACCCTTCGCAGTTAAATTGGCATATTACTAGTTGTTGTCGCGTTTGTTGAGACTCCGTCTGCTAGTTGTTGTGCTGTGACCTGCATACAGTTCTGAACTCTTTGAGGTCCTGCATCATTTGCGTGACGTTCACTTGGAGATTGAGTTTCGAAAGACATAGAGTGTGATTTTGTTGTTCCGCGGTAAAGCGACGATTCACTGTAAGAGCTGACCGATTTCTCTGGGTTGTTGTCCGAAGACCAAACCTCCTCCCTTGGCGGCACTATGATGTTCGGGGTCGCCCGGGTCACCTTCTCCTATTTTGCGAGTTTCCTTATTAGAAAATCCTGCTTTAAAACATCTTTCTCCAACTTCATGCAAAAAAAGAGCGCGACGCTTCTGGCAGTTACTTGAGCTATATGGTCTACCGTTTTGGAGCCGTAGTTTATTTGACTAAGACGAACAAGACCCGATTGAATGTTGACAGAGGCCTATGTACCTTAGGAGGTTGCCCTCAGGGAAACTCCGCAGATCTGAGTTGGCTTTTTGATAATACTCTGAGATTGTCACAGGCACTTAGAGCACCGTGACTTCTGCATCAGGATGTTTTACCTCTAGCCACTCAGTAAAGTCACGCATGGCTAATAACATTTTTGTGCTTTTAATGATCTTAGCTTAGACACTTTAGAGGAGATACTAAATATTCAGCTTACCGCTGTGGCAAGGGATCAGGAAATGCTTCCTGAGCGGCTTAGGTATGCCGGACGCGGTCATGATGGCTGGACCCGCGATCGTGTCATCATTGACTCAGGCTTCGGAGAGGGTTAGGGCTTTATTGGATAAGGATGGATGGGAAGCTTATAGCGTTGAACTACAAAAGCTGACCGTCAGATTGTTGTCTTTATTTGACTCCTCTCCCGATGAAAGAACTAAACAGAGCAGTTGGACAGACTCTCTGCAGGAAAAGCGATTAGGAAGCCTGATCGATAGAGCCCCCACCGTGGCTGACAAAGCCAGGCTTCGAGCCGTTAGCAGTCAAAGGGCTGGAGCCTGGTTACCTGCAATACCCTGTCCACGAATAGGGACGCTTTTGGATGATGAGACGACGCGCATCAGCACAGGATTGCGGCTTGGTGTCGACCTAGTTGTCCCTCACCGATGTCGTTGTGGTTACCTGGTAGACGCTTTGGCGCATCATAGCTTATCATGCGTCTAAAGTGCAGGCCGAAGAGCACGCCACTCGGCAAATGACACTTTCAGTCGAGCACTGAGGTCTGCTGGCTTTCCGTCTATCCAGAGGCGACGGAAAAAGGCCTGACGGCCTTACTCGAACCCCCTTAAATGACAAGTTTGCTAAACATGCGAATAGCCTGGTGTTTTGCTGTTAAGGTCTATTCATTTCGGCGACGATATCTTCGGAGATTCATGAAACGTTGAAAAGCGAGTTTAAGTTTGTAAGTATGTGCCGTGGTGACAATTTCGTTGCTAGAGATCTAGGGTTTTATTACCTTTGGTAGGTAATAGTCATGCATTTTTTTGTGGTCTCTATTTACCTATCCTGTTACTTTGTTCCAGTACGCTATAACTGTTGATCATTGACTAAAGGTCGTCCCCCTTCACCCCTCCCCCCATTACGCAAATAGAAGCGCTGTAAAAGGCAAACAAGCCATCATAATGAGTCTTCGAATTCAAATCTCTCGACACCTCGCAAGGACAGGAAACGGAACAAAAACGGCCTTAAAAAATTAAAACAGTTTTTAAGGCCGTTGTTTAGAGGATAGTCTAATTTTTTTATATTTCGAGACTATCCTCCGTCCCCTACGGGCTTGGCACTTAACCTGAGGTGTACCTTCAATGCACCGAGGGCCGGACATGTTAAGATATCTAGCGTTTTTCCAACAGTCCTTGTGGCAGCATGACCGCTGACTCTCAGCAGAGGTATGGTTAACTATCGTTTCGTAATGAGCATCGCTCAAAGAAAATTCGACCAACAACAGGAATCGAGCCGGGCGATCCTTGTTAGCTGAATTTATGTGGTCGATTGAATGATCGACTAATCGTTCACTTAGCTAAATGTGATTGTGTAGCATTGATTGACCGACGTTATTGACCCTAATTAGCTGATAATAAGGTGATATATGGCTCCTCCTGCCGAGGAATGCATAGATACGTAGGCAGGTAGAAAGAGAGAAAGACGAAAGAGAAGAAGAAGGGAGGGAGAGAGAGAGGGGGAATTACAATGAAAAGGAACGCTAATTTGACGGAACAAAATATGTAAAAAGCGTATGTCGCTTGGTCCGCAGCGCAGTGGGTTGTTCGACGCGCGACGCCTCTTTGCTGGACTTCGAATGAGAGCCGAGATGTGATGACGCTGACATCGGAATCGGTAGTGGGCGCACGCGGCGGCGGCGGCGACGGCGGAGGCAGCGGCAGCAGCAGCGTCGGCGTCGGCGATGTCACACGAGACGAACGAGGGGTCCACGAGGCGGTCCACGAGGGACTGACAACCACAAGGACGGAAAGGCCAGCGTTCGAAGGCCCGCCTGCCTGGCGCGACTGGCGCTCGCTAACGTCGTTCGTTCGACGTGCTTTGCGATACGACCTGCCTTGCCTTGCCTTGCCCGGCCCAAGCAACCAACCAACCACCTCAGCAGAGTTTACCGTCTACAGTCTCCAGTCGCTACTGGCTGGCGGCTCTCAATGGCTGCGCCTGCTGCGGCGCTGCTACGCCGGTCTAACTTTTTTTAATTTTATTTTTTATACAGGAGGGGGAAATGCTTTTAGGCACGCTGTGCAGGACTACGCGCCGGCTGGTAGCTCGATGACTACCAAAGCCTTTGTATTACCTGCTAAAACCCTCATACATCCTGTCATCCCCCGTAACCGGGTCCTATAGGTAAAACTAATATTGCTCACAGTTAAGGGGGGGGGAGTCTCTAATACCATCACAACCTTTCGTGTAACTATCCGCACCGGCTCTTGTTTAAAACTCTGTAAATGTTTTTTTCTTGCAAATCAGGCCTTCACACAGCTTATATCTAGACGCCATCCGTTAAATCGACCGCCGCCGAGACCACATCCACCATCACGCCAATAACTTCGCCAACCGCATCGTTTACAATGGAGTCGGTGGCGCGTCGTCGTACAGCCTCCTCCTTGGCCATCATGATTCCTGTTATTGCGCGCGCAAGTCTGTTCCACTGTTCTCGAGACTTCAACATACGTGCGACAACATCCTTTAGATCAAAAGTATCTTCTAGCAGCCCGCCTCTTGGTACTCTCCATGCCGGGCAGTGGAACACCGTATGTTCCGGTGTGTCTCGGGCTATCATGTTGCAGAAAATGCAGATGTCCGAATTCGTCTTTCCAATCATCTTTAAATACGCCTGGAACTCTCCATGACCTGTAAGGACCTGTGTAATGTGGTAGGTCAGTTCTCCACCGGGTCTATCCATCCAAGACCTGATGTCGGGGATAAGCGTCTTAACAGGAAAGCCAGGTTCGCCTTCTTGAATGGCGTCCCACTCACGTTGCCACTCCCCCATCATCTGCGAATGGGCATCGTTATGATCAAACAAGGGGTCCGACCACACAGCTGCTCGCTTGTCAACCTTGAGATCCCATGGTATGGTTCCGGCTAGAACTAGCGCTGCGAGTGTGCTGACTGTTCTATAGCCGCTAATTATTCTCAGCGCAGACCCCCTCTGTGTCCTCCGTAGTAGATTTCTGTTGCGTTGGGTTGCGGTCGCGTGCTGCATCCACACGGGTGAACCGAACAGCGCCACTGATTCTTTTACTTCCATGAGCAATCGTCTCTTTTCCGCCCGAGCCCCGTAGGTGTTAGGAAGGAGCCGTGCAATCTCATTAATCACTTTAAGTGCGCGGTCCGTGGCGATCTTGATATAAGTGGTTCCTCGTAGACCGCGATCGAGATGGACACCGAGATACCGAACCGTGTTCGAAATTTTTATTTCCTCCCCTGCCAATGTTAGTCTAATGGGTCGACAGTGTCTGCGGCCTATGAGCAGTATGGCCTCACTTTTTGAGGGGGCCATCTGCAGCCCGGCCTCGTCCATCCAGTCCTCAATCACTTTCAGCGCAGCGTTAGCTGTCTCCTCGGGGTGATTCGCCGTTCGCGCCTGTACCGTAAGTGCCAGGTCGTCTGCATAGGCTACAAGCTCTGATCCCTGGGGCATATCCGGAAGGCGAAGAACGTCGGCGTATGCCAGATTCCACAGTAGAGGGCCTAAAATCGAACCCTGCGGCACTCCGGCCGTCATCGCAAATTCTTTTCCATCACTCTGCACCGATCGAGCTTCCAGATAATCAGAGACCAGTCGGACGAGGTAAGGAGGCACTTTCTTTCTTTTAAGTGTGTCGAGTATAACCCTCCAGGGCATACTGTTAAAAGCGTTTTTAACATCGAGAAGAATTGCCATGTAGAGGTCGCGAGTCATCATGGACGAACTATGGATTAATTCTGCTTTCGAAACCACTCTGTGCACAGCTGACACTGCCGCCGCTTCGTTGTTGATATGCGACCGTGTGCCGTCGTTGCTAGTGCAGCTGTGAATGCACAGAGCCAATGGAAGTAGCAGAAAGATAATAGATCACTTTGTGTGTGTGTTCGTGAGTGTGTGTGTGTGGGCGTGAGTGTGGGTGTATGTGTGTGCGAGTGTGTGGCCTTATGGCTGTGTAGGCTGACCAAAAATAGCTGGAATCTCCGATCGATGTCCGATTTATCTCGCCCTCGACCCCGCGCCAAAATCGAACGTGACTGCTCCCCCCTGCTTTTAACAACTCTCCCACCTCGGCGTTGTACCCACTGTCATAGGGGTAGAGCCGCAGTAATGTTGCCGCTTGCCGGCGATCTCTGTTGCTCTTGTGGTTGATTCGATGTCACGCCGCAGGCTCGTTCTCTGGCATCGCCAGATTTTCCCGTTCCGTTAGTATCTGGCCGAATGTCAACTGCCGAAGACCGGAGATCTCTGCCATGTCCCCTTGCAAGAGCTCCCTACTGAACTTCCTGTTGTTAAGGAATTGGGAATCGGATATAAAGACTTCAAAACCCTTAGGGAATCTCGTATCCTACATCTCTTACACTTGCGTATCGCTGCAGTCGCACAGTCGTGGCGGGCCCTGTCGTCCTGCCAAGCACCCACAGTGGCCTCTCTAGCCGTGCTTAGTTAGAGATTCCCGTCAAGTGATCGATCGTTTCTTTCCCCGACCAGCAGGTTATACGGTAGATCCAGTAGGGGCCACTCGTATTAACTTGGCATCTGCTCCGCGATCTTCTAGCAGGAGTACGCTCACCTTGCCATTCGACCCTTAATTCGTAGGAATGGGCCATCTCACGCTCTAAAGCTGATCCGGCCCCATGTACCCGCATTTTTATCCCTGATTTTCGACTTCAATTGGGCACCGCAGGAACCTTCGCCTTTTACGCCACGAAGGACTTTACAGGCCCAGAACATTGCCAAACTTAAATGCTTTTTTTAAATTAGAAAATCGACCACCGATACATGCATGCTCCGCTTTTCGGGAACTATGGGCAAAACCGAACACACGGTCTAGGCTGGCACGTGACGACACGCGATACTGGAGGATTCGCGCAGAGAACCTGCGTCGAAACCGCCTTGCACACACAGTCGAGATAAGCGTAGTAGTGCCATACCGAGCCTGTCGAAGTGGAGGAGGAACCCGGAATTTGGAGAGTGAGGGGGCACTTAGTGCCAATACCGCTGCCGGAACCGACCGTGCAGGAGGCATTCTTTGAAGCCTCTCAGAAACGTCGCGTCGTACCCTGCAGCCACATTGTCCAGCAGCGGCACCAGTTTGATCAGCTGCTGAGCCAATGCTACTATCAGCAGTGACCGGCGTGTTAGTCGCGCGGGTATGAATGTGACCCTGTATAGAATATCGGCGACACCCTCATCGCTTGGTCTAAAGGTACTAATGTGCCTGAAATAAAAACAGTTGCATTTAGTGCACCCACACATTCCTGCACAGGTACGCATAATGGTCATATATGGTTCGCTAGAAGTGATCAGATCCGCAAAAGTTCTTGGGATTTCTCTTCAGAAAAGACCTAAGACAGTCGCTTCTAACAGATCGAATTGCTTTGAAAGGTCGAACGCCAATTGACGCTTGTCAAGAAGACGTGTCGCTAATCTTCCTTTTTCTATTAGTTCATACCTTCAAGCTTTCATAGAGCATATGCTAAGGCATTGCGTTGCAGTCTGCGGTGGTGCGTACATGGCAGTCTTGCAAAGTTTCCAGAATGCTCAGAACGATGCACTACAAGCGGTGCTTGGTGTGTGTGTGTGCACACTATCATCTCTCAAGTGCAGCAAGCTTTAAAGAATAAGTAAACACATTTACGGGGCTGATATTTAAATACGCCTAAATTAGGGGAATACCGTGAGAATGCCACTTTTTGTGTAACCCTTTAAATGGCTCAATAATATACGTTTTTAATCAATACATAACGGAAGCTCTCGAATTTCAGACAGAATTCTTCAATCACTATATTTTAAGAAACCTACCTTAGGGGAGATACCGCGAAGATGTCACCCTTTGCGTAACCCTTTAAATGGTTCATGTCATTTGAGAGAGGCAGTGCAGAGATCTCTTCGTAAGGGTCAGGCAGGTAGACGTATGATTTGTCATACAGTCTGAAGGGCACAGCCGACGGATGCACTCTGTGCACTTTCGCAACAATCTGCTATAGACGTGGCAACTTGAACATGCAAGATCAGACCACAGGTCAGAGGCACAGAACATATCCAGGTCTCTAACTTTTCATCAGACTCGTTAAGCTTTTCCCATTCCGGTGCACGGCGTAATTTTAACTACATAACGCGAGTCCTTTCCCAGATTGACAAAAAACAAGTACTGGCATCGTCTACATTGTAAAACGCCTTTTTAGCAAATTAAAGTTTGCCTGACTCCGATGACCTCATACTCTGCCGAGACATACATCAGCCTTGAAATAACCTTAAAGTGCAGTCGCCGGACGTCACCTACCCCTCAATGAAGACAGTCTAGAGCTGTGCGCACTGCTGGACGATGTGCACAGTGAAGGTCGTCCCAGTATAATAGAGCACACGTTTCTCCGCACCACAGGCAGTCAGAGATTTGCTAAGTTAGCAACGTCAAAAAATTAACCGTGACAGACGCTCACTTACCCCCACTAAGGGGGTTTCAAGCTTCAGACGCAGTTTTGACTATACTATAAACTATGTAAAATTGGCCTAGATTGCTACTGGTTTGGATTTCGTCAAAGTCGACTTAAAAAAGAAGTTACAAATATCAAGTGACTAAATAGTACATTATCCTAAAGTGGTTCAAGACAGGTAGGTCAGTTCTGTTTAGGTCAGGAGACCTAGTCAAGTAGTGATCTATTAACTTGTCTATAACAGTCCTAAGGTTATTATTTTCGACTTGAACGTGTTGTTCTCAAACTGCTATTGTGTTACCAAGATGTACAATAAAATCACGCGGTGCTGTCGCATTCTAATCGACGCTTTCACCAAGGTGGTCAACAAGAAAGTCGGTAATTTGCATGTGCCTAGACGTTTTACGTGCACGCAACGCCTGGAAATAACAAACGATTGCGATTTGTACATGAACGCCAACAAGGAATTTCACTGTATATGCCTCGACCAGAAGGGTGCCTTTGATAGAGCCGATTATAGGTGTGATTATAGGCCGATTATTGACATGATGAGGACGCGCTATGTCCAGCCACAGACTTGTAAATAAATTGCCGCTTATTTGCACAATTGGTCATTCCGAGTGAAATGTGCAGGGGGGGTAAAGGGCGTATGTGTCAAATAATGCTTGTACCAAACGCATTGCAGAAATTGCTGTAATCAATACACGTCTGGCGTGTAGCCAGAAAATTGCACAACAAGGCTGTTTCGCGAACTTACCTGCACTCCAGCTTCTTCCCACATTTTATGTAGTGAATAACGGCCTTTTCTATTCTAAATAGGTGTTATGATGTGAATTGCATATCACTTGAATGAATGTGACTCCAAGTTCTATATTTTTTATTATTTTAAATTCCGTGTGACGATACTTTTCTCACGTAGCCGATGCTATGCGTCTTGCCACAAGTGAGCTCGGTTAGAGTTTTACGTAGGCTGTTGTGATTTATTTACGGCCTTTTTTTCTGAAACCGTTTAGCACTACTGTAAGAAATTACGGGAATCCTGACATGCGCCACCTTAGCCCCAGTGTCAAATCTGGGGCTCGCAAACCTGCACAAAGAGATCGATAGCTGCGTGGGCACTGCTTTAAATCCATGGAAGCGGGTATTGCACCAACTTCTACATTCTACTCCAATCCGGTGCCTCCTGTCTGCCTTGATGCAGCTCAAACGCGTCCGCCAGATCGTAAACAACTTCCACAACTCCAACACCTAGAGATGCGTCGCCTGGAGCGCCTCTGGCTTTCTCTGCCTAATTCCAAGGCTGGTTCACTTTTGCTATTCCCCACTCTTTCCCATTTGCCTACAGACGCTTTTTTTCTAGACTGGATCCGAAATAACAGTTAAAGCGAGCTTTCCTGGTAGTTTTCTTGACCGCCTTTAAGAACAGGATAGCCTCAAAGAGGGCACTAGACTTCCTCCACATCTTCGACGATGTCAGCATGTGTGCTACAACTTCCTTCATCGGGTTTTCCTCACGGTGGTCGCACCCGCGTCTTGACCTCTCGGAGAGCCAGATACTGCAGAACTATGTGCTCGACATTGTCCGTCTCACCCGATCTGCATAACGCGCGGGTGTCGACACTCGTTTTTGCGCCCATTCTCATGCCAGGCCGATATGGTGGCACTCCTGGCCCTGGTGAGATCCAGACCTTCGTCTAGATACATTTTACTTCGTTCAGCCACTAGGAGGTCCCATGGCAGCATGGCTAGGACCAGGAGAGCTTCGGTCGAGACTGTTCGATACGCCCGGCTTACCCTGATTGCCAGCGTTCGTTAGGTCGACCTTAGTGCCCCCCTATTTTTCGCCGTCCGCATTGCCATGTCCCCCCAGACTGGGGCTGCGTATAGCGCCGTTGATTCGGCCACCGAGGCCAGGAGCCTTCCTTTCACCTCAGCCACCCCACCGACCCTAGGCATGATCCGCGCCAGGTTCAGGGAGACCCTTTGGGCCTTTTCGGCCACGTACTTAACGTGTGCCGATCCGGTCAGTCCAGTGTCTAGCATGACCCCAAGGTACTTTACCTTCTTTCTGATTTCTATCGGGTGGCCCGCCATCACCAGGTTAATGCCGGTCGTCCTCTTTCTGCCTGTTAGGTACATCGCCTCCGTCTTGTCGGGCGCCAGTTTCGAGTGATGAGACTCCATCCACTCGGACACCATTGACAAAGCCTCAATGGCGGCGCTCTCCAGGGCTCTTTCGGTCCTGGCCGTTATCATGAGTGCAAGGTCATCAGCGTACGCCAAGGTCTCCACCCCATACGGGAAGCCTCGGATCTCGAGCACCCCGTCGTAAGCTATGTTCCAGAGCACGGGTCCTAGAATCGAGCCCTGTGGGACTCCGGCAGTAACCTCGTACTCCTGCCCCCCTGCAACCAAGCCTCTGTCATCCAGGTAGGATGAAATCATTCGACGGAGGTAGAGGGAAAAGCCTTTCCTCTTCATCGCCTCCACAATTACTTTCCAACTCATTGTGTTGAAGGCATTTTTGACATCCAGGAGGATCAGGAGCACGAATTTCCTTGTTTTAGGGGTCTTCATAGCCTCCTCATCCGCCCGTTTCAGAGCCTTCTTTAGAGCCCCTAATGCGGATCTGCCTTTCAGGAAACCGTACTGGGCATCTGATAGGGTGTTCTTTTCCTGAATCTCGTCATTTAGTCTCTTGACTATAACGTTCTCCAGGATCTCACCCATGGCGTCAATGAGGCATATGGGCCGGTAAGCCAAAGGCCCCGTCTTCCTCCCGGGTTTGGGGATCAGAACCAGGCTTGCCCTTTTCCACAGCCTCGGAAATCTCCCCTCTCTCAGAAGCTTGTTGGCAAGGTCTTGGAAGACCTTAGGCCACCTTTTGGCCAGTAGCCTCGCTACCTCTGGGGGAATTTCGTCTAGGCCGGGCGCTTTACCGGTTGCCAACCGATTCCGGGCTTGTTCGACCTTCTTCAGCGTCACCTCCGGAATGTCTTCCGGGGTGACCGAGAACTCCTCGTTTTCTCTCTGCGGCTGTGCCGGAAAAAGACCGGATACAGTTTCCCGCAGCACATCGGGGGGGAGTTTCGGGGGAGGTCTCCGGGGTTTGCTCGCCACCGCGTCTATCAGCTCTTTCTCCGCTCGGGCTTTTTGGCTTTTGGCGATGAGTCCTCGGAGTCTCGATCGAGCAGCCTTGTACTCCGTCACTTGGGAGTCAGCTCTTGCGGTCTCTCGCTCCCCGTAAAATCCCACCCATCGGTTTCTTCGCGTTAACTAGCTGCGTGTTCTCGTGAAAACCCTATTTAGCCTAATGCAAGTCCTGCGGGCAACTGCGATCCCTTTGTTCAATCAATCAATCAATCAGGTTTATTGACGTGCTCAACAAGTTGGCAATCTGTCACCTTTCATTCAAAATATACATAATATACGAGTCTTTGTACCGATCAAAAGTGTGTACGCGATAAAGCAATAAAATTGAGTATAAGTAGCACAACAGAAGTTTACGAATGTATGCACAAATCAGGAGTGTAAAGCAACAAAATTGAGTATAAGTAACACAATACAAGTTTAAAACTTTAGAACAACCTAATACAAGTTTAATACCTATATAGTAAAATAAGTTTAAAACAATTCACTCGGAGTCACTTGTTTCTTCGTTCTTCAGCAGTAAGAGAAGATGTCGTTTAAAAACAGCGGCCCGGCTTGTATTTCGAAGCGCCAACGGCAGCTCGTTCCAGACCGTGGGCAGCATGTAGGCCAGTGAGTGCCGAAGTAGAGTGAGTCTAAACCCTGGCACTCTGAGTTGGTTCCTGTAGCGCTGCGACCGTACTGGGGTAAGGACGAAGTCAAAAACACAATCTGAAGGGATTCCATTGTTTTGCACCTTATAGGCTAGCACGGCTAACTTTAAACGTGTCAGCTGATCAAGCTTGAGAAGCCCGAGCCTGGTGTACCATGGAGTCACACTCGCGCGACGAGGAAGACCTATTATGGCTCTAACCGCGTCATTCTGAACGACCCTTAGCTTGTCTAGGGTCGTGGAATACGTGGCGCCCCACAGAGTAATTCCGTAAGTTAGAATTGGTTCCATAAGCGCTTTGTAGACACGTACCAGAAGATCCCGCGAAGCCTTGGCTCTCCTCAAACGCACGAGTGAGGCCACCACGGCGTAGCAGACCCTGACACTTGATCTCACTTGACTGTCCCATTTCATATGCTCGTGTAGCACAATGCCAAGACATTTTGCCTCTGAGCTGAGAGGGATAGCAGAGCCGCCTATTTGGAGGGAGATATTACCAGTTTTGAACTTCTGTCTCGATGCCCGTTGTGGGGTGTGGTAAAGAACGAGTGTCGTCTTCGTTGGGTTAACGACAAGACCAAATCTTTGAAATAAAGACATGGCCTTCTCAATACCGGTTTCAACGTGCTGAAGATTAAACCTATTATTGGACAATTGGGAGGGTGAGACACGGAACAAAAGAGTGGTGTCGTCTGCATAAACGATTGGGCGGCAATCTACGTACCTCTCGATGCCCCGCAGGACGAAATTCATGTAGGTGATGAAGATAAAAGGTCCAAGAACCGACCCCTGGGGCGTACCAGTGGATACAGTTTCCGTCGCAGACCTTAGAGCTCCCACCGCCACAAATTGCCTCCGTCCACTAAGATACGATTTAAACCAAGATGTTACTGCTGGTGCGCAGCCTAGTTGCAGGAGCATCTTAAGAAACATAGAGTGGTCGAGGCAGTCGAACGCTTTGGCTACGTCAAGAAATGCACCAAGGCACATTTTTCCATCCTCCGCAGCTTTAATGATCTCCCACCATATATGTCCTAATGCCAGCTCAGTTGATCGTGCCTCCCTAAAACCGAATTGATTTTTAGAGAAGAAATTTAAGTCATTTAAATGGCTTTCCAGCTGTTGTTTAGCAAGCTTTTCAAATACTTTTGAGACGAAAGACACTAAGGATATCGGGCGATAGTTACCAGGTTGGTCCCTCCCGCCTTTACCCTTATACAGCGGAGTTACCGAAGATGTCTTGAGGCGTTCCGGAAACACGCCCGTTTTAATGGAAATATTGAATACGGCAGCTAGAGGGGCCGCTAAGCTGTCAATGCATTTAGAGTGAAATTTACCCGGCACGTTTCCATCGCTATCGAGTGAGTCTGTCTTTACGTCTTTAGCAGCGATTCGCAGTTCCTGAGCTGTAATAGCACTAAAGGAAAATGCGTTGGGCTCGGAGCTCCATAGGTTTGAGATGAAACTGTCAATCGGCTCTTGAGGAGGGAGCAAGGATGTAGTTTTTTTACCGATAGATGAGAAGAAATCATTCAGTGCGTCCACTATCTCCTGGACCTCCTCCAGTTCCCTCTCTTCGACTAGTAGTCGACTCGGCACCGCTCCAGACTTTTTGCTACGGCCGCAGATTTCATTAAGGAAACTCCAGAGCTTGGCAGGGCGGTTACGTACAGCGGCAAACTGTTGTTCGTAGTAGGTATCCCTAGCCACTTTCAGTTCTACCTTGTACAACACCTGCAATCTCTGAAACGCCTCTTTGTCAACTGCGGACCGTGTGCTAACCCACTGGCGGCGAGCGCGATCGACAGCATGTCTCAAATTAACCAAATTATTAGTGAACCAAGGCGAGCGGTTTACCTTTTTCGAAGCCCTTCGCTGTCGCAACGGGAAGCAATCGCTATACAGAAGCCGAAGCTTACCATTGAATGACTCGAAGGCCTCGTTGGGATCAGTTGAGTCGAGAACAGAAGACCAATCCACCCTGGTGACACCGTCTTGAAACCTTCGTTGGCTGTTTTCATCGAATCTCCTATAGAGACTCGCAGCGATCGAACTTGGTTTCATCGTCAACGACGCTAAAGATGCCTTGTTACCCGTCAGTGTGATCCCTACTGGGTAATGGTCGGAAAAGACCGTGTCAACGACAAACGGAAGGATGCGGACATATCGCTCACAATTAGCAATAGCGACATGGTCTATGCACGAACCAAGTGACACTGCATCAGATCTAAGATTAGGACGAGTGATGATATTTATGGCCTGTTCAATGCCCTTGCTAGCAAGTCCAGAGCAGTATTCAGCACTCACAGCTTCGTTAGTCAAAATATCGATGTTTGTGTCACCCAGAAGTACACAGGGCAGATCCCCAGTCGTTGTCACAAGGTCGTCTAAGATATCCATCAGAGTGCCGGCTGACCGGACCTCATTGGAGTACACCCCGACGACATAGCCATAAAAACCAGGGCGGCGAATTTTCAGCCTAATAGCCTGCACACTCCCGTCATCACTCGATCGTGTTGTCGATTCCACCAGATCAAGTGCAGAGTGCGCATAGATTGAGAGACCGCCTCCATTTCCTCCAGGTCGGCACACAGACACACTAGTGTAGCCTCGTATGTTAAACAAGGCGGCGTCAGGGTCATCAAACCAGGTCTCACTCACCACCACGACATCCCAGTCCACACGTGAGCTATCCATAAGAAGCGTGAGATCTTCGAACCTCGTCCCAGATCGGAGGTCCCGTGCATTTACATGCAATCCTGCAAAGCTAGTGTAGCCATCAGATAGGTCCTTCAGAGAAACCAGCCTACAGAAACGAGAAGCCTCCTGTAGGTCAATATCTTCAAAGGGACTAGTCATGGATGGCGGGGGGATGCCCAACACCAACCGGACCTTCTGGCGGCGGTCCTTGAGCACCATCCCGCCCACGTCCTCGGAAGTCGCTAAAGAAAGGACGCGCCCTTAAGCCATGTTTTAACCAATATTCGTGAGATAGCAGTCGGCCAAGATCAGCAACTGGAACCTGGACTTTAAAGGAACAGACGGTCTGTTCCTTCCCATGTCCACCAAGTTGCCTTCCAATGTTCCACCAGTAGTTGGGAGGGTGGCGGCTCCCGTGGTGTTGTGAGGGAGCAGCTTTCTCGCATGCTGTAGAGAGTATGTTAATTATTTAATATTCATCCCCCACCGTGTCTCCAAGTCGTTTGCAACCCTCGTCTATTTCAGCCACTAGAATCTTGGCGTCGAGTTTTCGCATCTGCCATCTCTTACTAGGGGGCGGGGCGAGGGCCACCTCGGGAGTACTGATGGTGAAACAGATGTATCTGCGGTCACTCATGGTCTCCTCCGTCTCCCTCACCCTCCACTCTACCACCAGTGGAAAAGCCGCCTCATTGACCATTGTTAGGTTAATGAAGGCCGTCTGGCTCCCTCTGGAAAAGGTGGGGACCCTTCCGTCATTAAGAACCATGGATAGACTCTTTTCAGCCATCCACTCCTGTAGAGTTCTCCTGTAGAGAGAGAGGAGAGAGAGACGAATTTAAGCCCGTCTAGTTGTGGTTCGGCTACACCATGCTATGCTGGCTGCGTTAAAATCTCCGGTGATCATTACCCTCTTACCTGCATGTTCCCCCGCGCTCTGGGCAAGTTCCTTGAGAAATTCCTCGAATTCCTCCTCCTCCCTGTTGGAAGAGAAGTAGCAGCTATAGAACCCCTACCCGGTCAATCTCCAGCCAGGAGAACCCCCTCCCCGACCCCTTGCCCCTAATCGCGAGGTTTCTCTCGGAACCCGTCCACCAGATTGCGGTCTCCGCCTCTGCGTCAGATGCCCAGTCTGCCTTCCGCTTGGTGATCGCTATGTTTGGCTCGGAGAGCAGGCAGAGGCCTATGGACTCTCTGCGTACTATGTCATCGAGCATGTCATGCGCCGCCCTGCAGCGGTTTAGGTTTCCCTGAAGTATCTTTAACATTGGTCGGATGAAGGGCCCCTACCTACTAAGTTCCAATCACCCTTTCCGTCCCTTGCTGGGATAACGGTTGTCTTCTTATTCTTAGCCCTCTTGTCTTTTTCCCCTTTTTATTGCTCTTCTTGGTTATTTGGGCTTTACTTGGGTCTCCTTGCCATCTACCTGTCTTTTGGCGACGCCCCTTCGGGCCTCCCGCCGCTGCTCGACTTGCTCCATATAGGCCGGGCAAGACATCCTATCCGCTCGGTGCCCCTCTATTCCGCAGAGCAGACACTTTAGTGTCGTTGCTTTGCAATTGGCTGCCAGGTGGTCAGGTTCACCACATTTGTGGCATACCCGAGGCACCTGGCTCTCTGCTTTGCAGTCTTGGGTCTTATGGCCCGGCCTATGACACTTGTAGCAGTTGGGGAGCCTAATCCACTCCTCAGGTCTCCACCTCGAGCCCAGCTTGAGAGTCTTGCGGGAGCATATGGCTCTTGCCGCCGCCGGGGACGCCGTAACCAGTGCAAACTTCAGCTGTTCCGAGCCTTGGCTCGGTAGCTCTGATCTTGGCGCCGGCCGGAAGCTGCAAGGCCTTTTGCAGTTCCCTTTCGACCTGCTCCCTGTCCAAGAGTGGGTCAATCCCCCACAGGGCAATGGTCTGCCCCTGGTTAAGCTCTCGGCAGTCGGTCTGCATCTTTGCAGATTCCCGAATGGCCACCGCCATTTTTTCTCCTGCGCCCTTTTCACTCTCCTCTATTCTAATTATAACGTCACCCTCCTTACTTTTAACTACCCCCCTAGCCGTTATCCCGGCGCCTTCCTGCTGCCTGACTTGTTCTCTGGATTTGCTTTATGGCCCCTATTGTCAAGTGACCTTTGCAAAACCCGTGCTGGGCGTCTGACAGCAGGCGGTTTCCCTCCCTAGGGAACGAGCCCGACTAAAGCACCCCCGTCGCTGCAGTCGCTACTGTTTCTGGAAACGCCTGTATTAGGGTCGAGACCCCGGAAAGCGAGACACCTTCTGGGCCCGGCGCCTTTCCCTGTTTGAGGCGCGTCGCGGCATCCTGCATCTCATACAAAGTGGGTTCCGAATGATCATCTCCCCCCCTGGTAGGGGGCGCAATCGAAGCGTGGGCGATGGGGAAGAGCGTTTCGATTGCATTCCGCGCCTCTTCTGTCGCAGAAAGAGCATCTCTGTACCTCTTAAAGCGGGAAAGTCCCTAACCATCTTATAGGGGCGGTCCCAGGGGTCGTCTTTCAGCTTCTTAAGAAAGGTCCACCAGGAGCGTTTCTTGCACTGGGTACTCGTTCTTAGGGAAGCGGGCCTTCCCTTTGGTCCTATGAGTGCCCTGAGGGACCTCCGAAGCTGTTCAGCTTCCTGGCGTCTGATAGGCGGATGCAGCGTCGGACGATTTACCATCGCGGTAGTAGTCACGTGGAATTCGATGATAAGGTGATCGCTGAGAGGTTCCTCTTCCTGTAGCAGGAAGGTGAACGTACCCGTGTTAAGAACAAGGTCCTCGGTCGTCAACAGGTCGAGGACGGCGAGCCTCTTTCGGTAGTTCTGGCAGAGCCCCATGCGCTAACCACCCCGCTAAAATCACCAGCTATGGCTAGAAGTGGAATATCCATTTAGTTAAAAGAAGAGAACAAGTCGTCTAAAAACTTGAGCGGGTTGTCAAGCAGAGCATTAGGGCTGCAGTAGCAGAAGTAAAAACGCGCAACGTTCGCTACGTAGATCCAGGTGAAACGATAGCCGTAGCCGTGATCGGAGATACGGAGCTTGTTGCGACGTCCCAGTACGATGCCCGTTGCCCTGTCGGTGACCACGAGCCGGGCCGGAAGACGGTTTTCCGCCCACCGGGCGTTGCCGGGAAGCTTCTGACCTGCTGCTCAATCAATTCGCGCGCGTATTTGTAGTTAAATATGGGATGGAAAATATAAAGTCGTTGACTCCTTAGTGTAACGCAGTCGCAGCCAATACGATAGCTGTGTAAGGCTAATTGTTATTCAATTTACGCATTGCTTTCTTAAAAATTGAGCATAAATCGCTGGTTGCTATTTAGATACTGATTCGTTACCGTTGAACCGGAGTTGCTTTCCGCAAATTGCGGTATGGAATCATACACCAAATTGCAACGCCGGTAAAATGTGTGGGGTTCATCTAAGGATTGCTGACCATCGGTAACAAAGTCGCTCTAGAAAAGAAAGTGGCACTGATAAACGTTTGAGCCCTAAATAGAATCCACTAGCTACGATAACTCAGGCCATACGTATATTGTGTTGCTGTTGTATACGTTAATTGCGCGCCACTAATGGAAGATTTAAGTATCGCCCAAAACCGTAGGGTACGTCCGGCAAAAAAACGTAAGAGAAACCACTCTGGCGATGCAGTGCGATGCATCTGTCACGCACGTGGGACATGCGAGTTAAGAGATACGCCATAGGAGCCCACCCGCTATGGGGGCTGTCTGTGTGCTACAAGTAAAACGTCTCCCAACAGCAAGATGGAAAAAGCAGAGACACGCGCAATTGAACACAAGCCCCGTTGCCCCGATTTGACACATTGGTTGGAAAACAACACTTATGGGTTTCGTATCAGCGAAGGCTCAGTTTCATGCATTCATTGAAGTAAACGGATAATACTTATATTCATTACACAAAACGGGTATACGTACACTCAGTTGACTACAACACGGATGATTTACCAAATTAGATTAGAAAAAGTCGAGTAAAAAATAGGTGACAAACTAATCTCTCCAGAAGTCCTAAGATAAACTTAACTACTACTAGTAGGAGTCGCTTCGAAAGGCTATAGTTCTGTAAGATTCCCACAATCATCACAACTGCAGATTTGCGCAACTCGGGGGTTCACTGCAACCGCTAGATCAAGCGAGATCAGTTATGACTCGATTCACAACTCGTACGCAAGACACGAGGCCAGGTTTGTCCAGGCTTTCCACAAATACACATAGGGCTGTGTCGTTTATTCTGAGATTGAATTAAGCAAAAGTGCGTTCTGCCTGTTTTGTGCGCGATGCTGCCTCGGGCAGCAGGCACTGCGGGAAACAGGTCGCACTACAGACAGCAAGTAATAGCGCTGCAGCAGTTTGCCCAACAAAGCCACAAGAGCACAAGTTCTTCAAGCGCACAGCTCACCACACCACCGAAGAGGAGGAAACAGTCGGTAATTCCGCACGCTACAAACAGAAACGGTAGGCAGCCAAAGGCAGCCCTACTATTCGAGTCTTTTTCGGTCTTGACCGGCGCTAGCCAGCCAGCCATTATTCTCCACTGCCGAGCTCCACTGGGCTGATGACTGAGATAAAAGCCATCGAGTAGTCCGGCTACGGCCGCCGGCACCGCAGCCGCGGGCAACCGAACATGAGTTACCAAAATCATGCGATGCCGCGCACGCGCCCGGTGAGAGAAACACCACGGAATCTCCGCTAGTGTTGCTTCTGCTGCGGCGGCGGCGTGTTTAGCGGGCTTTTTCGTGTTTGGCTGTCTATTTTTGCAGCCGACGAAGTGCCGAAGTGCCTCATGAAGTTGCGCATGTATCTTCAAGCTCTCGCTCGAAGTTGCGCATGTATCTTCAAGCTCTCGCTCGAAGTTGCGCATGTATCTTCCCAGCTCTCGAAGTTGCGCATGTATCCTCAGGCTCTCGAAGTTGCGCATGGGGGTCGTCTTGCCCCACTGCCCGACTGCGGGCATGTTTTCACTCTCGGCTGTCGTTAGAAAACCGGGTTCAACCCCCCACGTGATGATGTCGTGGTTGTTGACAGCCTGCGCCCCGCTATGGGTGGCCGCGTTTACGCTTCCGGTCGGGTAGGCGACAGAAGCCATACAAACACACACATAGATACACATACAGATCAATATACATATACATACACCCACATACACACACATATGTACACCACAAACACAACCGCCGTTGTGAGTCCATGGTCCTCGTCGTCGTCGTTGTCGTTGTCGTCGTCGTCTACGAGGTGCAATCCATCGGCTCCGTTCTCTGCCGGTGCGCTTTTAGTCAGCGGTTCTTTAGCAATTCGTCTTTAGTGATCCGAATTCGAGCTGCCTTTGCTGACTTGTGGTTGTTGTTGTAGCCATTGTTATTGTTGGTGTTGGTATTGTTGCTCGGATTGTCGTGGAAGATGGTGCTGGGGCCATCTATTGGTGTCGCTGCTATTGATGTACTTCTCGTCAATATTGCTGCTACTGTTGTTTGTGTTGTTGTTGTTGTGCTTCTACTTCTTATTCTTGTTCTTCTTTTTCTTCTTGGTTTTCTTCCGTATTTTTCCTTTGTCATTCGTGCCGCTGTTATTGTGTTCCGTTTTACTGATAGTGTTGTCCATGTTGTTGTTATTGTTGGCGTTGGCGTTCGCGTCGTTGTTGTTGTTGTTGTTAATGTTGGCGTTGTTGTTGTTAATGTTGTTGTTGTTGGTGTTGTTGTTGTTGGCCTTGTTGTTGTTGGTGTTGTCGTTGCTTCTGTTTGTGTTGTCATTGCTTCTGTTATGCCTACGTTTGTTATAGGTTCTGCTATTTCTGTTGCTCTGCTTATTGGTATTCTAGCTGGTGTTGTTGTTGTTGCAGTCGTTGTTGCTGCTGCTGCTGTGATTTCTACGTTTGCTATAGGTTCTGCTGTTTCTGTTATTGATACTGTAGCTGGTGGTCTCGCTGCAGCCATCGCGTTTGCTGTTTGCTTGTTGTGTTTTGTATTGTAGCTGTTATCGTTAGGGCGTGCTCTTTTCTAGCCACACAGGCGGCCGTCTCCATCGCAAGGATCCGCGAACATCATTGGAATTGGCGAGTTTTCCATCGAAGCACGACGGTAGGGATTCGTAGCCGCAATAGGAGCGCGTGTCCGTTCTTTCTTCATCCGCTCTGAATCGTCGATTGCCGATTCCGTCAGCAGGCTGGAATCTAGCATGAATTTATCTCTGTTAGCTTGAAGCATTGAAACGATGACCAAATGACCACCTATAGCGCAGAATGCATTTGAATTGAATTGAAACATATTGGTAGTAGTAGTACTAGTATATTACGTAATAGCGTTAACGTATTATAACGGTATTTGTAACAAAATTGTGACATTGAGGCCATGCGTGCGAATAAACATTCGTATGTGTGTAAGTGTCGTGAAAAAAAAAAGCACAAGTAGTGGAGTGATGCTGTTGCTGTTGTGCAACGCAACAACACTTGAAAGAACTTTGCAACAAAATATAGAATATGTATGGGTTTTGTGTATATTCTCTTTAGCTATTCTTCAGCGTTAAAGAAAAGCGGCTGCTGCTAACGTACCTGTTGTGCGAACGCAGAAGATCAAATGGCGTAGTTGCTAGTGCCAATCCGCACAGCAAGTGCAAGGAGTATGTTTTTTCAGCATATAAACAATATGTGCATAGGCACGCGCAATGACAAGTTTGGTAAACATGCGGATAGCCTGGTGTTTTGCTGTTTAGGTCTATTCCTTTCGGCGACGATATCTTCGGAGATTCATAAAACGTTGAAAAGCGAGTATAAGTTTGTAAGTATCTGCCGTGGTGACAATTTCGTTGCTAGAGATCTAGGGTTTCATTACCTTTGGTAGGTAATAGTCATGCATTTTTTTGTGGTCTCTATTTACTTATCCTGTTACTTTGTTCCAGTACGCTATAACTGTTGATCATTGACTAAAGGTCATCCCCCTTCACCCCTCCCCCCATTACGCAAATAGAAGCGCTGTAAAAAGGCAAATGAGCCATCATAACGAGTCTTCGAATTCAAATCTCTCGACACCTTGCAAGGACAGGAAACGGAACAAAGACGGCCTTAAAACATTTAAAACAGTTTTTTAAGGCCGTTGTTTAGAGGATAGTCTATAATTTTTTATATTTCTAGACTATCCTCCGTCCCCTACGGGCTTGGATGTTAAGATATCTAGCGTTTTTCCAACAGTCCTTGTGGCAGCATGACCGCTGACTCTCAGCAGCGTATGGTTTACTATCGTTTCGTAATGAGCATCGCTCAAAGAAAATTCGACCAACAACAGGAATCGAGCCGGGCGATCCTTGTTAGCTGAATTTATGTGGTCGATTGAATGATCGACTAATCGTTCACTTAGCTAAATGTGATTGTGTAGCATTGATTGACCGACGTTACTGACCCTAGTTAGCTGATAATAAGGTGATATATGGCTCCTCCTGCCGAGGAATGCATAGATACGTAGGCAGGTAGAAAGAGAGAAAGACGAAAGAGAAGAAGAAGGGAGAGAGAGAGAGAGAGAGAGAGAGGGGAATTACAATCAAAACGAACGCTAATTTTACGGAACAAAATAAGTATTGTGCAGCAACGCAACGCATGTCGCTGTGTCCGCATACCCACGAGGCTATTAGCTTGACTCTTCAGGTCGGAGGCGATGGTGCTGTCGTCGTAGTCGCACCGTGACAGGAGCTCATCGGGCGTATGTCGCTTGGTCCGCAGCGCAGTGGGTTGTTCGACGCGCGACGCCTCTTTGCTGGACTTCGAAGGAGAGCCGAGATGTGATGACGCTGACATCGGAATCGGTAGTGGGCGCACGCGGCGGCGGCGGCGGAGGCAGCGGCAGCAGCAGCGTCGGCGTCGGCGATGTCACACGAGACGAACGAGGGGTCCACGAGGAGGTCCACGAGGGACTGACAACCACAAGGCCGGAAAGGCCAGCGTTCGAAGGCCCGCCTGCCTGGCGCGACTGGCGCTCGCTAACGTCGTTCGTTCGACGTGCTTTGCGATACGACCTGTCTTGCCCTGCCCAAGCAACCAACCAACTACCTCAGCAGAGTTTACCGTCTACAGTCTCCAGTCGCTACTGGCTGGCGGCTCTCAATGGCTGCGCCTGCTGCGGCGCTGGATTCAAACACGCACTGCCGCCGCTTCGTTGTTGATATGCGACCGTGTGCCGTCGTTGCTAGTGCAGCTGTGAATGCACAGAGCCAATGGAAGTAGCAGAAAGATAATAGATCACTTTGTGTGTGTGTTCGTGAGAGTGTGTGTGTGGGCGTGAGTGTGGGTGCGTGTGTGCGAGTGTGTGGCCTTATGGCTGTGTAGGCTGACCAAAAATAGCTGGAATCTCCGATCGATGTCCGATTTATCTCGCCCTCGACCCCGCGCCAAAATCGAACGTGACTGCTCCCCCCTGCTTTTAATAACTCTCCCGCCTCGGGGTTGTACCCACTGTCGAAGGGGTAGAGCCGCAGTAATGTTGCCGCTTGCCGGCGATCTCTGTTGCTCTTGTGGTTGATTCGATGTCACGCCGCAGGCTCGTTCTCTGGCATCGCCAGATTTTCCCGTTTCGTTAGTATCTGGCCGAATGTCAACTGCCGAAGACCGGAGATCTCTGCCATGTCCCCTTGCATGAGCTCCCTACTGAACTTCCTGTTGTTAAGAAATTGGGAATCGGATATAAAGACTTCAAAAACCTTAGGGAATCTCGTATCCTACATCTCTTACACTTGCGTATCGCTGCAGTCGCACAGTCGTGGCGGGCCCTGTTGTCCTGCCAAGCACCCACAGTGGCCTCTCTAGCCGTGCTTAGTTAGAGATTCCCGTCAAGTGATCGATCGTTTCTTTCCCCGACCAGCAGGTTATACGGTAGATCCAGTAGGGGCTACTCGTATTAACTTGGCAGCTGTTCCGCGATCTTCTAGCAGGAGTACGCTCACCTTGCCATTCGACCCTTAATTCGTAGGAATGGGCCATCTCACGCTCAAAAGCTGATCCGGCCCTATGTACCCGCATTTTCATCCCTGATTTTCGACTTCAATTGGGCACCGCAGGGACCTTCGCCTTTTACGTCACGAAGGACTTTACAGGCCCAGAACATTGCCAAACTTAAATGCTTTTTTTAAATTAGAAACTCGACCACCGATACATGCATGCTCCGCTTTTCGGGAACTGTGGGCAAAACCGAACACACGGTCTAGGCTGGCACGTGACGACACGCGATACTGGAGGATTCGCGCAGAGAACCTGCGTCGAAACCGCCTTGCACACACAGTCGAGATAAGCGTAGTAGTGCCATACCGAGCCTGTCGAAGTGGAGGAGGAACTCGGAATTTGGAGAGTGAGGGGGCACTTAGTGCCAATACCGCTGCCGGAACCGACCGTGCAGGAGGCATTCTTTGAAGCCTCTCAGAAACGTCGCGTCGTACCCTGCAGCCGCATTGTCCAGCAGCGGCACCAGTTTGATCAGCTGCTGAGCCAATGCTACTATCAGCAGTGACCGGCGTGTTAGCCGCACGGATATGAATGTGACCCTGCATAGAATATCGGCGACACCCTCATCGCTTGGTCTAAAGGTACTAATGTGCCTGAAATAAAAACAGTTGCATTTAGTGCACCCACACATTCCTGCACAGGTACGCATAATGGTCATATATGGTTCGCTAGAAGTGATCAGATCCGCAAAAGTTCTTGGGATTTCTCTTCAGAGGAGACCTAAGACAGTCGCTTCTAACAAATCGAATTGCTTTGAAAGGTCGAACGCCAATTGACGCTTGTCAAGGAGACGTGTCGCTAATCTTCCTTTTTCTATTAGTTCATACCTTCAAGCTTTCATAGAGCATATGCTAAGGCATTGCGTTGCAGTCTGCGGTGGTGCGTACATGGCAGTCTTGCAAAGTTTCCAGAATGCTCAGAACGATGCACTACAAGCGGTGCTTGGTGTGTGTGTGTGTGTGCACTTTATCATCTCTCAAGTGCAGCAAGCTTTAAAGGATAAGTAAACACATTTACGGGGCTGATATTTAAATACGCCTAAATTAGGGGAAATACCGTGAGAATGCCACTTTTTGTGTAACCCTTTAAATGGCTCAATAAGATACGTTTTCAGTCAATACATAACGGAAGCTCTCGAATTTCAGACAGAATTCTTCAATCACTATATTTTAAGAAACCTAACTTAGGGGAGATACCGCGAAGATGTCACCCTTTGCGTAACCCTTTAAATGGTTCATGTGATTTGAGAGAGGCAGTGCAGAGATCTCTTCGTAAGGGTCAGGCAGGTAGACGTATGATTCGTCATACACTCTGAAGGGCACAGCCGACGGATGCACTCTGTGCACCTTCGCAACAATCTGCTATAGACGTGGCAACTTGAACATGCAAGATCAGACCACAGGTCAGAGGCACAGAACATATCCAGGTCTCTAACTTTTCATCAGACTCGTTTAGCTTTTCCCATTCCGGTGCACGGCGTAATTTTAACTACACAACGCGAGTCCTTTCCCAGATTGACAAAAAACAAGTACTGGCATCGTCTACATTGTAAAACGCCTTTTAAGCAAATTAAAGTTTGCCTGACTCCGATGACCTCATACTCTGCCGAGACATACATCAGCCTTGAAATAACCTTAAAGTGCAGTCGCCGGACGTCACCTACCCCTCAATGAAGACAGTCTAGAGCTGTGCGCACTGCTGGACGATGTGCACAGTGAAGGTCGTCCAAGTATAATAGAGCACACGTTTCTCCGCACCACAGGCAGTCAGAGATTTGTTAAGTTAGCAACGTCAAAAAATTAACCGTGACAGACGCTCACTTACCTCCACTAAGGGGGTTTCAAGCTTCAGACGCAGTTTTGACTATACTATAAACTATGTAAAATTGGCCTAGATTGCTACTGGTTTGGATTTCGTCAAAGTCGACTTAAAAAAGAAGTTACAAATATCAAGTGACTAAATAGTACATTCTCCTAAAGTGGTTCAAGACAGGTAGGTCAGTTCTGTTTAGATCAGGAGACCTAGTCAAGTAGTGATCTATTAACTTGTCTATAACAGTCCTAAGGTTATTATTTTCGACTTGAACGTGTTGTTCTCAGACTGCTATTGTGTTACCAAGATGTACAATAAAATCACGCGGTGCTGTCGCGTTCTAATCGACGCTTTCACCAAGGTGGTCAACAAGAAAGTCGGTAATTTGCATGTGCCTAGACGTTTTACGTGCACGCAACGCCTGGAGATAACAAATGATTGCGATTTGTACATGAACGCCAACAAGGAATTTCACTGTATATGCCTCGACCAGAAGGGTGCCTTTGATAGAGCCGATTATAGGCTTGATTATAGGCCGATTATTGACATGATGAGGACGCGCTATGTCCAGCCACAGACTTGTAAATAAATTGCCGCTTATTTGCACAATTGGTCATTCCGAGTGAAATGTGCGGGGGGGGGGGGGGGTAAAGGGCGTATGTGTCAAATAATGCTTGTACCAAACGCATTGCAGAAATTGCTGCAATCAATACACGTCTGGCGTGTAGCCAGAAAATTGCACAACAAGGCTGCTTCGCAAACTTACCTGCACTCCAGCTTCTTCCCACACTTTATGTAGTGAATAACGGCCTTTTTCTATTCTAAATATGTGTTATGATGTGAATTGCATATCACTTGAATGAATGTGACTCCAAGTTCTATATTTTTTATTATTTTAAATTCCGTGTGACGATACTTTTCTCACGTAACCGATGCTATGCGTCTTGCCACAAGTGAGCTCGGTTAGAGTTTTACGCAGGCTGTTGTGATTTATTTACGGCCTTTTTTTCTGAAACCGTTTAGCACTACTGTAAGAAATTACGGGAATCCTGACATGCACCACCCCAGCCCCAGTGTCAAATCTGGGGCTCGCAAACCTGCACAAAGAGATCGATAGCTGCGTGGGCACTGCTTTAAATCCATGGAAGCGGGTATTGCACCAACTTCTACATTCTACTCCAATCCGGTGCCTCCTGTCTGCCTTGATGCAGCTCAAACGCGTCCGCCAGATCGTAAACAACTTCCACAACTCCAACACATAGAGATGCGTCGCCTGGAGCGCCTCTGGCTTTCTCTGCTTAATTCCAAGGCTGGTTCACTTTTGCTATTCCCCACTCTTTCCCATTTGCCTACAGACGCTTTTTCTAGACTGGATCGGAAATTACAGTTAAAACGAGCTTTCCTGGTAGTTTTCTTGACCGCCTTTAAGAACAGGATAGCCTCAAAGAGGGCACTAGACTCCCTCCACATCTTCGACGATGTCAGCATGTGTGCTACAACTTCCTTCATCGGGTTTTCCTCACGGTGGTCGCACCCGCGTCTTGACCTCTCGGAGAGCCAGATACCGCAGAACTATGTACTCGACATTGTCCGTCTCACCCGATCTGCATAACGCGCGGGTGTCTACACTCGTTTTTGCGCCCATTCCTCATGCCAGGCCGATATGGTGGCACTCCTGGCCCTGGTGAGATCCAGACCTTTGTCTAGATACATTTTACTTCGTTCAGCCACTAGGAGGTCCCATGGCAGCATTTTGGCTAGGACCAGGAGAGCTTCGGTCGAGACTGTTCGATACGCCCGGCTTACCCTGATTGCCAGCGTTCCTTAGGTCGACCTTAGTGCCCCCCTATTTTTCGCCGTCCGCATTCCCATGTCCCCCCAGACTGGGGCTGCGTATAGCGCCGTTGATTTAGCCACCGAGGCCAGGAGCCTTCCTTTCACCTCAGCCACCCCACCGGCCCTAGGCATGATCCGCGCCAGGTTCAGGGAGACCCTTTGGGCCTTTTCGGCCACGTACTTAACGTGTGCCGATCCGGTCAGTCCAGTGTCTAGCATGACCCCAAGGTACTTTACCTTCTTTCTGATTTCTATCGGGTGGCCCGCCATCACGAGGTTAATGCCGGTCGTCCTCTTTCTGCCTGTTAGGTACATCGCCTCCGTCTTGTCGGGCGCCAGTTTCAAGTGTCGAGACTCCATCCACTCGGACACCATTGACAAAGCTTCAATGGCGGCGCTCTCCAGGGCTCTTTTGGTCCTGGCCGTTATCATGAGTGCAAGGTCATCAGCGTACGCCAACGTCTCCACCCCATACGGGAAGCCTCGGATCTCGAGCACCCCGTCGTAAGCTATGTTCCAGAGCACGGGTCCTAGAATCGAGCCCTGTGGGACTCCGGCAGTAACCTCGTACTCCTGCCCCCCTGCAACCAAGCCTCTGTCATCCAGGTAGGATGAAATCATCCGACGGAGGTAGAGGGAAAAGCCTTTCCTCTTCATCGCCTCCACAATTATTTTCCAACTCATTGTGTTGAAGGCATTTTTGACATCTAGGAGGATCAGGAGCACGAATTTCCTTGTTTTAGGGGTCTTCATAGCCTCCTCACCCGCCCGTTTCAGAACCTTCTTTTGAGCCCCTAATGCGGATCTGCCTTTCAGGAAACCGTACTGGGCATCTGATAGGGTGTTCTTTTCCTGAATCTCGTCGTTTAGTCTCTTGACTATAACGTTCTCCAGGATCTCACCCATGGCGTCAATGAGGCATATGGGCCGGTAAGCCGAAGGCCCCGTCTTCCTCCCGGGTTTGGGGATCAGAACCGGGCTTGCCCTTTTCCACAGCCTCGGAAATCTCCCCTCTCTCAGAAGCTTGTTGGCAAGGTCTTGGAAGACCTTAGGCCACCTTTTGGCCAGTAGCCTCGCTACCTCTGGGGGAATTTCGTCTAGGCCGGGCGCTTTACCGGTTGCCAACAGATTCCGGGCTTGTTCGACCTTCTTCAGCGTCACCTCCGGAATGTCTTCCGGGGTGGCCAAGAACTCCTCGTTTTCTCTCTGCGGCTGTGCCGGAAAAAGACCGGATACAGTCTCCCGCAGCACATCGGGGGGGAGTTTCGGGGGAGGTCTCCGGGGTTTGCTCGCCACCGGGTCTATCAGCTCTTTCTCCGCTCGGGCCTTTTGGCTTTTGGCGATGAGTTCTCGGAGTCTCGATCGAGCAGCCTTGTACTCCGTCAATTGGGATTCAGCTCTTGCGGTCTCTCGCTCCCCGTAAAATCCCACCCATCGGTTTCTTCGCGTTAACTAGCTGCGTGCTCTCGTGAAAACCCTATTTAGTTTAATGCAAGTCCTGCGGGCAACTGCGATCCCTTTGTTCCACCAGTAGTTGGGAGGGTGGCGGCTCCCGTGGTGTTGTGAGGGAGCAGCTTTCTCGCATGCTGTAGAGAGTATGGTAATTATTTAATATTCATCCCCCACCGTGTCTCCAAGTCGTTTGCAACCCTCGTCTATTTCAGCCACTAGAATCTTGGCGTCGAGTTTTCGCATCTGCCATCTCTTACTAGGGGGCGGGGCGAGGGCCACCTCGGGGGTACTGATGGTGAAACAGATGTATCTGTGGTCACTCATGGTCTCCTCCGCCTCCCTCACCCTCCACTCTACCACCAGTGGAAAGGCCGCCTCATTGACCATTGTTAGGTTAATGAAGGCCGTCTGGCTCCCTCTGGAAAAGGTGGGGACCCTTCCGTCATTAAGAACCATTAGACTCTTTTCAGCCATTCACTCCTGTAGAGTTCTCCTGTAGAGAGAGAGGAGAGAGAGACGAATTTAAGCCCGTCTAGTTGTGGTTCGGCTATCCCATGCTATGCTGGCTGCGTTAAAATCTCCGGTGATCATTACCCTCTTACCTGCATGTTCCCCCGCGCTCTGGGCAAGTTCCTTGAGAAATTCCTCGAATTCCTCTTCCTCCCTGTTGGGAGAGAAGTAGCAGCTATAGAAGACCCCTACCCGGTCAATCTCCAGCCAGGAGAACCCCCTCCCCGACCCCTTGCCCCTAATCGCGAGGTTTCTCTCGGAACCCGTCCACCAGATTGCGGTCTCCGCCTCTGCGTCAGATACCCAGTCTGCCTTGCGCTTGGTGATCGCTATGTTTGGCTCGGAGAGCAGGCAGAGGCCTATGGACTCTCTGCGTACTATGTCATCGAGCATGTCATGCGCCGCCCTGCAGCGGTTTAGGTTTACCTGAAGTATCTTTAACATTGGTCGGATGAAGGGCCCCTACCTACTAAGTTCCAATCACCCTTTCCGTCCCTTGCTGGGATAACGGTTGTCTTCTTATTCTTAGCCCCCTTGTCTTTATTCCCCTTTTTATTGCTCTTCTTGGTTATTTGGGCTTTACTTGGGTCTCCTTGCCATCTACCTGTCTTTTGGCGACGCCCCTTCGGGCCTCCCGCCGCTGCTCGACTTGCTCCCTATAGGCCGGGCAAGACATCCTATCCGCTCGGTGCCCCTCTATTCCGCAGAGCAGACACTTTAGTGTCGTTGCTTTGCAATTGGCTGCCAGGTGGTCAGGTTCACCACATTTGTGGCATACCCGAGGCACCTGGCTCTCTGCTTTGCAGTCTTGGGTCTTATGGCCCGGCCTATGACACTTGTAGCAGTTGGGGAGCCTAATCCACTCCTCAGGTCTCCACCTCGAGCCCAGCTTGAGGGTCTTGCGGGAGCATATGGCTCTTGCCGCCGCCGGGAACGCCGTAACCAGTGCAAACTTCAGCTCTTCCGAGCCTTGGCTCGGTAGCTCTGATCTTAGCGCCGGCCGGAAGCTGCAAGGCCTTTTGCAGTTCCCTTTCGACCTGCTCCCTGTCCAAGAGTGGGTCAATCCCCCACAGGGCAATGGTCTGCCCCTGGTTAAGCTCTCGGCAGTCGGTCTGCATCTTTGCAGATTCCCGAATGGCCGCCGCCATTTTTTCTCCTGCGCCCTTTTCACTCTCCTCTATTCTAATTATAACGTCACCCTCCTTACTTTTAACTACCCCCCCTAGCCGTTATCCCGGCGCCTTCCTGCTGCCTGACTTGTTCTCTGGATTTGCTTTATGGCCCCTATTGTCAAGTGACCTTTGCAAAACACGTGCTGGGCGTCTGACAGCAGGCGGTTTCCCTCCCTAGGGAACGAGCCCGACTAAAGCACCCCCGTCGCTGCAGTCGCTACTGTTTCTGGAAACGCCTGTATTAGGGTCGAGACCCCGGAAAGCGAGACACCTTCTGGGCCCGGCGCCTTTCCCTGTCTGAGGCGCGTCGCGGCATTCTGCACCTCATACAAAGTGGGTTCCGAATGATCATCTCCCCCCCCCCCTGGTAGGGGGCGCAATCGAAGCGTGGGTGATGGGGAAGAGCGTTTCGATTGCATTCCGCGCCTCTTCTGTCGCAGAAAGAGCATCTCTGTACCTCTTAAAGCGGGAAAGTCCCTAACCATCTTATAGGGGCGGTCCCAGGGGTCGTCTTTCAGCTTCTTAAGAAAGGTCCACCAGGAGCGTTTCTTGCACTGGGTACTCGTTCTTAGGGAAGCGGGCCTTCCCTTTGGTCCTATGAGTGCCCTGAGGGACCTCCGAAGCTGTTCAGCTTCCTGGCGTCTGATAGGCGGATGCAGCGTCGGACGATTTACCATCGCGGCAGTAGTCACGTGGAATTCGATGATAAGGTGATCGCTGAGAGGTTCCTCTTCCTGTAGCAGGAAGGTGAACGTACCCGTGTTAAGAACAAGGTCCTCGGTCGTCAACAGGTCGAGGACGGCGAGCCTCTTTCGGTAGTTCTGGCAGAGCCCCATGCGCTAACCACCCCCGCTAAAATCACCAGCTATGGCTAGAAGTGGAATATCCATTTAGTTAAAAGAAGAGAACAAGTCGTCTAAAAACTTGAGCGGGTTGTCAAGCAGAGCATTAGGGCTGCAGTAGCAGAAGTAAAAACGCGCAACGTTCGCTACGTAGATCCAGGTGAAACGATAGCCGTAGCCGTGATCGGAGATACGGAGCTTGTTGCGACGTCCCAGTACGATGCCCGTTGCCCTGTCGGTGACCACGAGCCGGGCCGGAAGACGGTTTTCCGCCCACCGGACGTTGGGTTCGCAGCAGCAGGCCGGCTTCTGACCTGCTGCTCAATCAATTCGCGCGCGTATTTGTAGTTAAATATGGGATGGAAAATATAAAGTCGTTGACTCCTTAGTGTAACGCAGTCGCAGCCAATACGATAGCTGTGTAAGGCTAATTGTTATTCAATTTGCGCAATGCCTTCTTAAAAATTGAGCATAAATCGCTGGTTGCTATTTAGATACTGATTCGTTACCGTTGAACCGGAGTTGCTTTCCGCAAATTGCGGTATGGAATCATACACCAAATTGCAACGCCGGTAAAATGTGTGGAGTTCATCTAAGGATCGCTGACCATCGGTAACAAAGTAGCTCTAGAAAAGAAAATGGCACTGATGAACGTTTGAGCCCTAAATAGAATCCACTAGCTACGATAACTCAGGCCATACGTATATTGTGTTGCTGTTGTATACGTTTATTGCGCGCCGCTAATGGAAGATTTAAGTATCGCCCAAAACCGTAGGGTACGTCCGGCAAAAAAACGTAAGAAAACCACTCTGGCGATGCAGTGCGATGCATCTGACACGCACGTGGGACATGCGAGTTAAGAGATACGCCATAGGAGCCCACCCGCTATGGGGGCTGTCTGTGTGCTACAAGTAAAACGTCTCCCAACAGCAAGATGGAAAAAGTAGAGACACGCGCAATCGAACACAAGCCCCGTTGCCCCGATTTGACACATTGGTTGGAAAACAACACTTATGGGTTTCGTATAAGCGAAGGCTCAGTTTCATGCATTCATTGAAGTAAACGGATAATACTTATATTCATTACACAAAACGGGTATACGTACACTCAGCTGACTACAACAGGATGATTTACCAAATTAGATTAGAAAAAGTCGAGTAAAAAATAGGTGACAAACTAATCTCTCCAGAAGTCCTAAGATAAACTTAACTACTACTAGTAGGAGTCGCTTTCGAAAGGCTATAGTTCTGTAAGATTCCCACAATCATCACAACTGCAGATTTGCGCAACTCGGGGGTTCACTGCAACCGCTAGATCAAGCGAGATCAGTTATGACTCGATTCACAACTCGTACGCAGAGACGAGGCCAGGCCTGTCCAGGCTTTCCACAAATACACATAGGGCTGTGTCGTTTATTCTGAGATTGAATTAAGCAAAAGTGCGTTCTGCCTGTTTTGTGCGCGATGCTGCCTCGGCAGCAGGCACTGCGGGAACAGGTCGCCCTACAGACAGCAAGTAATATCGCTGCAGCAGTTTGCCCAACAAAGCCACAAGGGCACAAGTTCTTCAAGCGCACAGCTCACCACACCACCGAGGAGAGAAACAGTCGGTAATTCCGCACGCTACGAAACAGAAACGGTAGGCAGCCAAAGGCAGCCCTACTATTCGAGTCTTTTTCGTCTTGACCGGCGCTAGCCAGCCAGCCATTATTCTCCACTGCCGAGCTCCACTGGGCTGATGACTGAGATAAAAGCCATCGATAGTCCGGCTACGGCCGCCGGCACCGCAGCCGCGGGCACCGAACATGAGTTACCAAATCATGCGATGCCGCGCGCGCACCCGTGAGAGAAACCCACGGAATCTCCGCTAGTGTTGCTTCTGCTGCTGCGGCGGTGCGTGTTTAGCTGGGCTTTTTCATGTTTGGCTGTCTTTTTCGTCTTTGTCCGTCTTTTTGCAGCCGAAGTTGCGCATGTATCTTCAAGCTCTCGCTCGAAGTTGCGCATGTATCTATCCCAGCTCTCGAAGTTGCGCATGTATCTTCTCAGGCTCTCGAAGTTGCGCATGGGGGTCGTCTTGCCCCACTGCCCGACTGCGGGCATG
>QVRM01003710.1:0-64137 GCA_003439945.1 Dermanyssus gallinae | reverse complement strand
AAAGCCGAGAACAAGCACCCAAAGGAAAAGTACACACAAGCAAAACCAGTTTTTGACCGTTACCGTCAAAAATGAAAAGTTGCTTAACAGATCAGCACGAGACAACACTAACCTTATCCTTCGGGCGCTCTTCTCTTCGCGTTCACGTCGTTTTGAGTTCCGCAATAAAGTCTTGAAGAGGCTCTCTCTGTCGCATCTTCTCAACACCCTTAAACCTTTCATCTTTACCGTGTTTTGACCGCAAACTCCGAGAGCTGCTACGGGAGCTCAGATTCGACTCCTCAAGAAGCTCCTTGAATCTAAAATGCGATATTGGCCGACAGAGAACAAAAACGAGGGATCTCAATACAAAAACCTACCATAATCAAATGTCAGGTTTCAGTTGTGTTATATATATATATTTTACGTACTTACAAATGTTGAAGAGAAAAACTTCTCTTGAGAGCATACAAGAGAACGTTCATCAGGGCAGAACAGAGAGAGAGGAAGTGAGAAAAAAGCCAGAACGTAACGTACGATTCCTTAAGCTGTTCGCCTTGTTCTTCTTTTTCTCTGCGCTCCTCCTCCACCTTGTCTTTGCAGTACTTCTCAAACACCTGACGACGCTCCTTGGACAAGAGGAGGAGGTATCGTGGATCGAATACAATTTTGTGCAGCTCCTTCTCCCACGTGCTGAAAGCCGACACCTTCTCAGTCACAGTATGACAAGAAAAGCATTAGCGAAGAAAAGACAACAAAAAAGCTGACTGAAAGAAAGCTGACTTCGTGATTGCCACTTAAGTGTAAACAATTCACTTCATGCCATCACAGTGCATGCAAGAAACCACTGTACAAAACAGCATGGCTCTTAACAGTGGTTTCTGTGTACTATCCTAGAAACACACATCAATTAAGTCGTTCGTAATCTTATCAAGCAAGTATTCGCTGCTTGTGATGCCTTCTGAAAAGCAGCCAGTAACAGCTAAGAAGAGTAGTTTAGGGAGTTCCCTGTATTCGAGATAAACGCTGCTATTGTCATCGAAATAGAATTTATTGAACAATTCTGCTCGTGATATAGTAGCGTCCCTTCGTAGCTCGCTATAGCGAGTGTGCTGACACTACTCGATTTTCACGACCAACCACTTCCTACTAGCCATCACTATAGGTCACCTGTCAATGACAGCAGCTCACCTCGTTCTCAACGAGCATCTGACTAACTGAGCCATTCGATCTTCAAGCGGCAGCAGCGCCCTTTCTCGGGCGGCCTTCTTTTCGGCGGCCATCGGGTCCTCCTTGACCAGTTCCTCGACAGGTTTATTTAGGATCTCGTCCTGCTCGTCGGCTTCCTTCGTCTTGGGCGACTCGTCACTCTTTTGGACGCTTTCCGTACGTCGGATCGGACTCGGCGTCGGCCTTGGCTGGCCCTGTTGACGTCGCCGTTGCCACTCCTGTCGGCATGGCTGTAACTAGAGGTCGCTTCTGCGCCGCCTGAGCCCCGTTGATAGTATCGCTGGATTCATCCTTGCCAGCTGACGGAGGAGTGCTCACCAGCTTGTCCACGTCCGCCCGGCCTGTTGTTGCGGGAGGTAGCATAAAGCGTTACTCATGTGCGTATACAAGCTTCCTAACGTCAAGGCTAAAACACAACGTGCTTCCACAGCGCGGGCGATACAATACTACAGAAAATGTATTGACCACTATGCATATCCATTTATTATATAGATACGTTTTTGTAGTATAGTACTTTTGGCAACAGTACCGTGCGGGCGTATTGTCATGGCGGGTCGGCGGAATCGAGCTATGATGAGTGTGGCCGTAAGTTCCTTGTGGAAGTTATATTTATGCACAGACATTGGTCACACACACACAGTATCATCTTGCCAATAAAGTCATTCGTCTAGCAATGAATTGCAGACATTGCCCGCTTCTTGCAACCAACGCAGTTTTAAAATATAAGTATTACCTGGCAAATAACGCGAAAAATACTACAGCCCAGTCGGCAGCTACTAGCAACATTGCCCTGACAATACAAAATTGGCAGACAAACGACTCCTCGCAATATGCATATCACCTTTCAAGACCTAAAACGACAACAAGACTGAGTCAGTCAGTCATCAACAACAAGCGGCAGACGGTGCAGCATGAACACAGATTCCACCAGCTACTCACCTTGCAGTTCTGCGGGGGCGCTCCCAGACGGAAGTTTTTGTGGTGGGATTGAAGAAAAACACCTTATCGTCGCCAGTCCACACGACGCACCACGGCGTACCCTGAACGGGGGTTGAGCTAACGGGCTTCGTCTTGTCGCGAGGTTTCTCCTCGGCCGGTTTGGTCTCGCTGGTCGCCGATGTGGCCGATGCTGTTGTTGACGCCGCCGCAGCCGTGGCGCCCGTCTGTGACTGCGCGCTAGTTGCTCCAGCTGAATTCGCACTGGCCGCCAGTAAACTGGCAAGTCCCGCCGGGTTACCGGCAAGTTGGGCTAGAGCCGGGTTAGAGAGAGCGGCAGCAGCCACTTCGCGAGCCTTTTTGGCATCGATTCGTTCCTGCAGTTCCTTAACCCTGTATGTGTTCACAAGAGAAAATCCACATACGTTTCACGTGAATGCCTTCTATTTGAATAACATGCTTTCTAGAAACACACTGTCTATTCTGTATTTTTCGTTCGCACCCGTTGAGACACTCAAATAAAACTCCTCCTATTTAGTCTGCCTGCATGAGTTAGTCGTCTTAGAATGAGCTTGGAGTTCCGCGCCTAGCACTCCGACAGGATATGACACTCACTTCAACGTCTTATTTCGCAGAAGGTCGGTGAAGACACACGGCACTTAGCCATTCTACGACTCTGCGTTTTTTAACTTGCGTTGCAACATTTGCGGCACCACTGCGTAGGTATACCTACGCAGACTCCATGCGAGCTGTGACGTTCAACTCAATGACGATAATGAACTCACCGCTTTTGCTCGGCTTCAAAGTCGACCAGAGGCTGAGGTTTGTCCCATTGCGTGATGTTGGTAGAGGCGCAGTGGTAGTAGCTCTTTGCCATCAGGGGTCTTGTACTCTTTCCATTCGTCAGCTTTTTTTCGGATTTCCGGATCAATGTCAGTGCTTCCAGTTGTCGCGAGATCATCGTCGCCCGCCGAGGCAGCTGTCGTCGGGGCCATTTGTGCGTCGTCCTTCATCCCGCTCATGTCGTCATGCTTCATCCCGATACTGGTCGTCTGCCCAAAGGGTGGCGGGTGTTGATCGAGGCCCGGGCGGCATGCTTGGCCGCCCATCTGGCCGCCGAGAGCAGGATTTGAAACATGCCCATACCAGGTGGTCCCCCCGCCGGGAAAACCGCCTGGTGGCCCTCCTGGCGGGCCACCCATCATCATGAACGGAGGAGGGAGGACCGCCGGAAAACCGCCATGGTTAAAACCTGGAGGACCCCCTGGTGGCATACCAAACGGAGGACCTCCAAATGGAGGCATTCCAAATGGCGGGGCGCACTGCAAAACGTACAGATAAATCAATGAACATAGCATTAAAGCAATCCGGTTAGATATCAATTACAAGGAGAGTACAAGCTTGAAAACGCGACTCTATTATGCCAACTCTTAAAAGGGACATGTAAGTGTTCTTCAAGTAGGACATGACACCACACTTTGCAGTGGCATTATTCTTGAGTTTTTCGAATGATGATACATCGATCATGTACGATGTCCTGTGCGATATGCTAGTAAAGAACAAATCACTATGAGGATGATCAACACGCTGTCTGCATTGACTGAACATTATGGAAACTCCGGACAATGAATTGCACGGTATACGTACTTCGGTACGGCCCCATAGGGCCTCCTGGTGGGCCACGCATCATGTGATGAGGAGGTCCACCCATAGAAAGAGGCGGACCTCCCGGGGGCCCGCCCAAGTCCTCCAGGTGGCACACCCGTCGGGCCGCCAGGATGAACTCCTGGAAGACCCCCTGGATGCACTCCTGGAGGCCCGCCTGCATGTACGCCAGGGGGTGCGCCTCCGGGTGGCATTAGAGAGGTTGGCGGGCCATCCCTAGCGGCCGCAACACATTCCTCGTTACTTTCACCTGGAGGTCGTTCGTCACCCGGAGGACCATCCTCGATACTTTTAGTAGGCGATCTGGAAAAGGAATAGGTCATACAAATTAGAATTTGGAGCCAACCGTCGTTAATCCAGCATATATAGCAGACCGCGAAGCACCTAACAAAATGTCACTAAAATCGGGCATTCTGTACAATTCTAATATTTGCGTAGATAAACCAATAATTACATTTTTTGGTAACTGCTAGAAAATGCTTGTAAATATTCGTTTGCCTACTTTGGTTAGATCAACAATGGTACTTAAGCTATTTTCTTTTACCAGGTTTTTTGTGATTTAAAAAACAAGTTTTTTTTTGGAAAACAAAACTAAATATCTAAACACCGTATCAGGTGAAGATTTTAGGCTTCTCGATTGCAACTGATAACTTATACATTTGAGTAACACAGCCTATTGCTTATGACTGACAGCGGGTCCGTGAATCCATCCAAACTCAGCTCTCACCCGTTAGTCTGTGGCGGTGCCTGTTGTTGTTTTCCGTTGGTGCCAGCACCCTCCGTAGAAGCGGAATCAGCTTTCGGAGTCGTCGAGCCACCGCCGCTGCTGCTGCCCCCGCCGGCACCGCCACCTGCACCAGCACCAGGCACCAACCCCCGGCTGGTGCAGCTCCCGATGATGCGGCTTGGCCTTGCTCTTAGCCAGCTGCTCGACCTGTTCCTGACTCAGTACCTGCACGCCTTCGCCTGTCGGCCTGGTCCATGCACTAGCGCGTGTCTTTGCGTTGAAAAAGTACAGTTTGCCCTCTTTCGTTCGGGTCTCTACCCAGATCTCGGCTGACGGGTCGATTGCAGGCGCAGCGGGCTTCGCCGACGAGCCCGGCGGCCCATCTCCTCCTGCAAGGTTTCCGTTGACGCCCATCGGAGGCGGCATCCCGCCTCCAGGCATCATCGGCATTCCGCCACCACCCATCATAGGTCCACCGCCCTACATCCAAACATTAAGGCATACACTAACTAGTAAGTGCTTTTTGCGCTCGATCATTGCCAGCACCGTGAGGTATCGTGTAATCATACCTTTGTGAACATGCCAAAACGTGTATGCTAATATATAATATGCGTTTGTTAGACAGATGAGATAGTACTTTATACCTGATACAAATAAGGGTAACATGTGTATTTAGGTATACATATCAAACGAATAATAAATCAAATCAATACTATCTACTGTTGACAATCTATACGAATGAGTGCGTAACTTACTGGCAGCACAAGTGTTGCTCTGCAATTAAGCGCACATCTTGGGGCCGAATCAACTCTTGAATTGGTCACCATATCGTCCCAGTTAGGAACAGGTAATTCACTGTATTATAATACTAATAATTAAATTTTAGCTTCACTGTTAGTCGTGCCAAAGGTGCACACTAGTGACACTGTAATCTAACAACGCCTTTTCTGCAAACGCTCGATGTTATGACCGAAAAACACCGCTACTCATATATATATATATATATTGAAAAACCTGCGCCTCCTCATGTTCCCTTACAACATGCGCTGATCGGGAGCATGCCAACTCATGTGACATTCAACTTCAACTACCACTGGCTGGTTCGTCGTAGCTAAGCAACCCCCTACCATCATGTGCGGTGGATGCATGTGATGTCTCGGTGGCCCCCTGGGTCCCATAAACGGGGGTCCTCGCATGGGTCCCGGTGGTCCGTGGCGCATCATTGGCCCCATCGGCGGCCCAAACGGAGGCCGAAATGGCGGCCTGCCCATGAACGGCGATGGTGGTCCTCCGCCTCCTTGCATGACGGGTGGAACTCCTGGCGGAAACGCGGCCGCTCCAACATCGCCCGGGCGGGCCACCACTGTCTCCATTACCGCCGTCGAACATTGCGAACTGAAAGACTAACGGGCGACAATAACCAATCAATAAATTATCTGATACGCAAGATATCAAGCCAACCCTAAGAGCATCACTCGGTTAACCCCCTCATCGCGATACGGCGCGAAACTTCTACAAAGACCACGATCGAACTCTCTGCAAAAACGCACAGTGTATCATCGACACCCATCCTGCCAAATGATGTACTAAGAAATAGCAATGCTTACAGTGCGACATAGATCCAGATCTTTCGTTGATATCTTTTTACGTCGAGAGTGAGAAAGAGAGAGAGAGCGACACAGAGAGAGAACGTCTCAGTTTGACCTCAGTTCGAATATAGAGCCATCATTCCGCGATCAGTCGACACTCGTGGCCTTTTCGGTCAGCTTTCTCGAGATGTCACAGCTAGAGAGATTGAATGTGCTAGTCGATACGGCCAAAGAGCGCGAACTGTCCTAAAAACACGGGCAAAGCCAATTTCGAGTCATATTGCGCGAAAAGTGTTCCGAAGCCGTCACTACTTAAAAAACCGTAACTAAGCCGTCACAACTAAAAAAACCGTAACTCCATAGAATAAACACGTAAGAAACAATTATAACACGCGTTCGTAACGCGCTACGCCCATATACGCAAGGTTATGTACACATGTATTTGCAATAATACGTTTAGATCTCACAATTGTAACATTGTTTAACATGTAATAAATAATATAATAATAATATGTACACATGTTTGTGATGCATGCATTTCCAATATACCTAACTAAGTTCGTTATCTAATTCGTTAAGGGGACCGTCGTCGTCGCCGTCTTCGATCAGATTGCAGATTCAAATCCTAGACATATTGTATTTTTAAAGACACTAATAAATCATCAAGTTCATTACTATCCTAGATATATATTTCTTCTGCGTAGGCTTGCCAGCGTTAGAGAGCTAGCTGCGTGGGGGTCACCCGGACTGACTATGGCCGAACTGGGGTGAGAATAAGGAAGAGATGTCGAACCCCACAGCTGACCGATCACCACCGTACGTACAGTACGAACGTTGAACACAGAGAAAATGGCAGCGACTCAACAAACGACTCACCAGCTCCTCTGCTCGTCATCATCAGAGGACCAACATGTTCGAATCAAAGTGAGCAATTATGATTAGAATCTCGTCTCGAGTAAGCGTATGCAGGCAGCATCAGGCAAGCGAACACGTTCGATCGACAACATTAATTATCCTGTAGATGAGAATTTTGACCACGTTGCCTTGGGCGAAGGAAACGCGCGTCGACGCGACGATTTCATATGTAAGCATTCTTCAAGCGGATGATGCACACTTGAGCAACAGAAGGCCTGAGAAGGCGAAACGAGTCAAACACCAGAGCCGGACGAGAAGGTGTGTAGGCAACGAAGTTCATTCAGTACAGCGCGGGGGCAACACGGCCACCGATGTGTTTGTTATTTGTTTGCAACAGGTGATAGGAGGAGTACCAGTAGTAATGATTGCGTACGATTCATAGATAGTTGTACTAGCTGTTGTTGTTGTTGTTGTTGTTGTGATTGATTATTTCCTATTCATAGTAGAAACAGGTGATCAGATTCACATTCACACGCTCGTTTGCGATTGGTGATTTCATCTCTGGTGGCCACTTCTGTGTGGTCAACGTGTGGTAATAGAGACTAAGAGAGGGTGAACGAAAGGGGAGAAGAGAGAAAGAAAGACAGCAGAGGGTGGACGCTACCAAAGACGCACAGCTGAATTTTTTGCGCTCGAGTTTTTAGCTTCGAGGTGTGCAGGGTCTCGCCGCTCGTTGGCTAATAATTAATCGCAATCAATTCCAACAACGGGCAGATGAATGAACCCGAATTTCAATCAACCAACAGGTTGGCCTTGTTGTGTGTAACGTCCCATATATATATATATATATATATATATATATATATATGTGTATATATAAAGCGACTACGAAATCTCGGCTGTCTGTCGAACCACCAGCGAATTCTCGACCCCGTAGACGCACCCGAGTAGTTGTGGTTAGTTAGGTGTTTTTTGTGTGTACGTCGATGTCACCCGGCACATCGAGGTGATAAATGTGGGAATAAAGAGGCTAGTGGGCATCAATTGCCACTGTTGCCAGCCGCGATTCCCGCCGACCAGAAAGGCTTAACACGTTGAATCGATCAGCGATCGGCAATTGACTGCCTCGTCTGTCTGATTGTCAAAACAAAGCCACAGACAGCGAGCGGCCTGCTGCCTTCATTTGATGACTACTTTCGAACCACAACAGCCACGAATGATATCCACACATACGGATAACAAGAATGCACTGCTCCTCCCGCTGCGTAAGTTTAAAAGTACGAAGTTGTTCACTGCTAGCAAGAGCAAGCTTTTCAAGAACGTTCACCGCCCATGATGACGACGACAACGACGACGGCATGGCTCTACTCAAACTCTACAATGAACACTTAACTCATACTCAATCATCAAGGCAACACTAATAATACGAATAGGAACAATAATCATACATATATTTTTTGTAAATGTGTATATAATAGTACATATCGTTTTTTTTGTACACGTGTATATAATAGTACATATCGTGTTTTTTTTGTAAGTGTGTATATAATAAATAAATGACCTTGTTCAAAAAATACCATTATTATAATAATAATAATAATAATAATAATAATAATAATAACAACGCTAGTAATAATACTAGTAATAAGTATAATGAATCGTCATCGTATTGAGACTGCCAATATGAGAATCGTCATCATTATCACAGCTCATGCTACGCTACCTCTCTTTCTCTCGATCGATCGGTCGGTCGGTGTCAGTCACTTACTTCTGTCGCGTCAAAAGTCCTCGCGTAATCACGTCTACAACAGCGAATACGAATAGGGGTTGGTTAGTGGTTGTTGCGTCGCCTGTTGCCTGCCAATCGATATGCGACGGCCTGTTGCTGCTATTAAATGAACGGCGACCGATCAATCTGCAGCAGCAGTAAACGTCTAGCCAGCTTAATACGCCGCTAGCGAGCTTTGAAACAAACGAGTCTGAAGAGTGGCGACGTAAATCTCGACGACCATTTGCAGATCACCACCACGACCACTTCCAACAACAACAACAACAACAACAATAACAGCAGTAACAATAGCGCAACCGCAGCAATAACAACAACAACTACTACAACAGCAGCAGCAGCTCAACAACAACAACTGCGGAACAATGAACTAACTCTGTGTTGTTGTTGTTGTTGTTGTTGTTGTTGTTGCTGTCGCTTCTCAGTAGGATTCTGCTGGACGCCTCCCTGGTCCCTGGCTGTGTGTCTGCCTATGTGTTGACTTGTGCCGAGTTCAGCAAAAGCTAAACAGCACGCACGCATTACCACCAACCACTAGCACCACCACCACCACAAAAAGCCACTAAACTAACGCCACCGCTGCTGCCACAGTATACGATCACACACACATGAGACAGATAGAGACACAATTCGTCAATCTAATATGAATCGCAAATTGTGAGCTTCGTTATTGTCGTAGTCGTCAGCACCGATGCGGTTGTTGTTGTTGTTTACACGACCGTCTGCTATCTTGTCGCCGGCGAGCCTCCGTTGTTTCGCTGCGTTCATTCAAGCCCCCCCCCCCCCACCGGTGTGGTTGGTAGCAACAGCGCGCCAATATTTGAATCTCCCACTTACAGAGATTTTTCCAACAGCCAGGCCGAGGCTTTGAGCTTTGTCGAGCTCGGTGGCGTGATGGCTTAAGTCTGCGCCTCCCGCGTCCGGAGGAGACGGTTCATAGGTGCGCGCGGGTTCGAGCCCCACCGTTGTCCCACATTTGTATTTGCGGGGGTACGTCTATGAAGCAATGCGAAAAGCAGTCCCGTGGACGTTAAATCTTGGCTGGGGGTCCCGAAAAGTATAGGAAAAAAAGCCCGAAAAGTATAGACGCTTCGAGCTTTGTCGAGATGGACGACGACATAATTGAATGCAAGAAAATCCGTGAATCGTAGTTAACACGATCATTTTTGACGTGTCGACTTAACCTCGCCCCGCGTTAATCTAACGCCAGACGTCAGTAATTACCGAGCAAGGTGGCTTAGTGGCAAAGCCTTTGCCTTGCATTCGGGAGAACTGGGTTCGAGGCCCAGACCGGCCACTCTTAAATTGGTTTGCATGGTTTCCAATTTAGACAAGGTAAATGCCGGAGTGGAGTAAACTTAGCCATGACATGAAAAATCCGTACACGGGCAATTGCCTTGCGGGAAAAAAACGTCAGTAATAAAAAAAATAATAATACTTTGTTTCTTGAAACAACGGTTTATTATTAATATCGACGGGTATCACACTTACTAATATATTGATCATATATTATTTACAATAATATTCGTATTTTTAGTGCTTGAATGTTAGTGACTACTCTACATCATCTTGGCGTGGCCTCTCTGTAGTTGCAACGGCACCCTCTGTCGGCGACACGCGGTCGATCTGAATTTCGCTGTGGCCTCATAGAGCTTCTTCCCAAGCAATTTTGTCGGCTTGGGTGGTCATCCTTGAGTGCATCCAAAGACGCCATGACAACGTTATCTTCTAAAAGATGAGCTTAGATAGCGGACCGGCGCGGTTTGCGCATCTCCCGTTGGCGAATGATGTGGCCGACGCCCGCGCTGCCCAGTGCACGACAGCCGAGGACGAACGCGTCGGAGACAGTGACGTCCCACGCTAGCGACCAATTACAGTCCCGGGCCCAGGCAGAAGGTGCAAAGTGCCTTGGCGACATCGTCGTCCGAGCACGACCCAACCGCTGGCGAGCCGATAGGGGAAGGTGGCACCATGTTCCCTGCAGCAGTGTGCTTTGCCGTAATTGCATCAATCTGCAATTGCGGCAAAAGACTGCCCCGTTACGGGCGCAATCGTGCCATCGAAGGACAAGATTCTAATGGCACTCCGCACATTAAAATCCAGCTGGAGAGTTTGTGAGCAGCGATCTGAGCGCGGGCTTTACCGGTGGTTACACGTTTGCCTCGGCTCACGGGCTCCACGCGAGTGAGAGCGGCACCTCCGAAAAGGGCCACCTTTTTCTTGACCACTTAGCTGAGCAGGCTATGGTCTTTTTGGGTTTCTTTATCGACGTGAAGGACTTCTGGGACGAGGATAAACAACGCGGTCCAGTTTGCTTCGTCAATATTTTCTACGACATAATAATTATAAGAATATTTCCTTAACAAGCAGACACGGGCGATAGCCCTTTCTGCAAAATTACCTGAATAGTTATAATTGTTTGAATTTATGTAATAAATTTCAAGCTCAATGAAGAGTTATTGAACTTAAATAAATTTGCCGTCCGGAGAAGACGGCCCCATTAAAAAAAACAAGTGTTTATTATAAGTAATATGTACAAGTTTCATGAGTACTAATATATTAACTTTATACATTTAACAATATTATATATAATTGTTTGCATTATTATTGCTTGAATGTTGGTGATGACTCAACCTCAATTCAACATGCACTGCATGATAATCTCATGCACGGCTGTATGAGCTAGTGCACAATGGAGCTCAAGCAAACGTTGATTAAGTTGAACAAGAAATCATAATAATAATGTATGCACGTATGTCGTGTACGCTATATTCAGACATTCGCATTGGCGCATAACTTCGCAGCGACAGCGGCGAGCACGTAACTTTACAAGAGCACGTCGTGTAACTTCTCAGCGACGAGAACGACGACGACGACGCCTAACTTTACCCATGACGTTTTTTCGTCACTTCGTAGAGCTAATAATAATAATAATAATAACAAGCCGTTCGGCTCTGGGACGCGCGTCAGTCTGGTCGTCCTTCTGAGGAACAGGTTACTAGACAGAAGGGGTGGGACCAAATCGCCACTCAGGCTACCCACTTAACTCTTTTGTCGGCCTGCGAGTTAGATGTAGACAATATTAGACTGAAAGCGGTCTCATCCGATGCCGCTGGAGCGTGGCTCGACGTGTTTCTCTCCGAGCTCGTAGGCAGTAAGCTGGCCGACGACCAGTTCCGTACCGCTAGTGGTCTTAGACTTGGCATTGCCATGTTTGAGGAAGAAGAATGTCCGTGCGGTGGAACAGTGGATGAGCGCGGCCTGCACCGGCTTAGCTGCACTAAGCTGGCGGGGCTTACGCAGGGCCGCCACGATGCCATCAATGACGTCCTCGGGCGCGCTTTTAGGCAAGCCGGCTACCGCGTCACGCTGGAGCCTGGTGGACTACAGAGCGACGACGAGCGTCGACCGGATGACCTTACCAGCCGGGACTGGGACCGTATTCGGCCGCTCGCGTGGGACGTCACAGTATCTGACACGTACGTCCTCGGATATAGTGCACTGGCCAGCGCGGGCGTCGGCCACATCATTCACCAACGGGAGATGCACAAACGGCGCCTATACGCGCATCTTCTTCTTGAGGACCATGTGGTAATGGCGTTTGGTCTCGAGTCATCTGGCGTTTGGGACAAGGATGCACTCAAACTGACGAAAGAGCTTGGGAAGAAGCTCTTTGAGGCTACAGCGGAGCCAAGATCAACCGCGTTCCTCCGACAAAGGGTGTCATTGGAGCTCCAGAGAGACAACGCCAAGATGATGTTGAGTGGTCAGCGACACTCGAGCAATAACAATGATGTTATATAATTAATATATTAGTGTTGTGACACATAATAATAATAATAATAATAATAATAATAATAATAATAATAATAATAATAATAATAAAAGTCTAGCAGACGCCCACACCTCATAATTATATTTATTCATGGCCAATTACTAGTAGTACAGACAGCATATTGGTACAATGTTAATACATTATTTCGTAAATGCGTGCGTACAATGAAGATGATCAATTCGTTAGGCATGATAATTGTGATAGCGATGAATGTTATAGTTTTTGTGTAGAAGGAACAATCGCCCAAATTAGAGTTGGTAAAGAGTTTACTTTTGTTGAAGTAACAAGGGTAATCTGAAAATGTTCCATAAACAAACCCTCCCATAATCAAAATATATAACATCAAATATACATATATAGACAATACAGATGAAGAAAACCCTTCACCAACAATAGTTTGGTATGTACTAGGGTGTGCATATATATATATATATATACATACGAGCGTATATAGGGATATAAGCACATGATCCTCGTTCTAGCCCCTGGGCAACCTTTGCAGTACAGAGGCTGTATGCTTTCGAGTGTATTTGCAAATACTCAATAATAAAGGTATGTGTTTCATTCATTCATTGGGCTTTCGCTTATACCGAAGTAAGACAGCTTACCGATTCAACGCATGCTAATTCTCTTTTTCATGGCATTTGAAGGAAAATCCCTATTATTAAATATAGAAACTAAGATCGAATAACAATAACCATTATGCAGCGAAGTAAAATATAACCAGAGTACATATAGATATATATATATATATATATATATATATATATATTAATCCTTCTTTGTTCTGCCTAGGAGTTGAGCAGCTAGTACGTTCACTTTACAGCCCTCTGAATTTTGCCACCCGTATAACACTCCTCGTTGTTAAACCTCCACTGTCGCATAATCGTCGATTTCAAAACTATAGGCGGCTTGACTCTTAACTCATGCAAGGGGAGTGAAGAAGAAAGCCTCGGTGAGATTCCACCAAGTGAATGCGTGACATCGCATATTCTAGATTTTCCAGCCATTTCTCGAGGGCAGCCGGAACTCCCTGCGGGAATTGAGGAACACCTAGCAACTCTAGATCAGTCGGTATTGCACCCTGGCAGAGCCAGAAGCATCTCCCACGACATGTACTTCACACTTTGCAGGGTTAGGGCCGGTGCACTCCGCTTCGCAAACTTAATGACTTCGTGCATGTTCCTCAGAACTGCATTAGGTGCCCCGCCCAGAACACTGTCGTCCAAATGGCATACGTAGCCAGGAAGAACAAGGGGGCAACGGGTCAGTAAGGCAACTATCCCAGTTCGCGACATTATGGTATCATGTGGCAGAAAATGGCAAGATGTCTCCTTATAAGCTCTTTCCACCTGGCGGAACATCCTTGTGGCCCAAGCTTTGACCGCACTCAACAGGTGGTCCCTCCGGACACTGCTAAAGGCGTTCCTAAAGTCAAGCTTGACCATAAAAGTGGCTCCAGAGCGTGACCCCAGGAGGGGCCGAGTTGAATGCATCGCAGCCTCGCATCCTCCCTGTATAAAATAAACGGTCTCGTATCGGAGAGAGGCGAGTCCCAGCAAAGAGGATCGACGATTTTGGCCAGGGCAGCCGTGAGGTGAGGAACCCCCAGCGACTGTCTTTGAGTGCGGCAGTGCGTCTTTTTGAGCTTAAAATTATGTCAATGTTGAGCTACAGCCTTGGCAGGGTGTGGGTCCATCTACCAGCAGCAAACTTTGCGCAGCTAGAACTAAAATGCTTCACATTTTATATGAAGCGTGTTCTTTATTTGCTGCAGACGGCAAAAGCCACTTCCTTTATCTGCTAGCCTGGTTGCGGATCGGCAGTGGAAATAATCAGAGTCAAGCTTAGGTCACCTATTACAGGATCACTATAGCAATATTTGTTGGAGTGGTAGGGAAAAGGGACCGAGGCCTCGGCAGAGGTAGCGCAATTAGATGTGTACCTCGCCAGGAAGCTTTGGGATTGAATGGCACGCAGTAGTCAGTACGTGTACACAAGGTACATTGTGCATGGCTATCATAATTTAGTTTGTTCGGCCCAGTGGCTCGAGCCCTACCGTTGCACATTTGTAATTAAGGGGTCCATCTCACGAAGCAATGCGAAAGCAGTCCCGTGGATGTTAAATGTTGGCTATGGGTCAGTCTAAAAAAAATATGTTCGGCACAAGGATTTTACCAAGTTAGCGATCAATGTCGTTGCCGGCTCTGCACGCAGATCTGCGCTAAATACCATGCAGCGAGCTGCAATTCGCATCGGCGGTCTTAGCACTTTTTGCCCAGTGGGACTTTCGCTGACGTGTTCAAATTGTATATAATGACGACTGCATTGTAATTTTGTACCATCTTGAAATGCAAAGATATTGCGAAATAAACACTGTGTATGTGTTTATACTCTTTAGGTATTTTATCCAGACCGCAATTGACTGGGTATCACCTGCAAATTTGCAGCCTGGTGACACAGCGTAGGTCTCTTTGAAGATTGTAAACATTGAACCATAATGAAATAATGAATCGGAATCAGCTGAGTTACAGGAATGCCCCCATTAGATTCTCCATTCGACACCGGCTTGCGTAAACAACGGTGAGCAAAGCTAAATGCCAGCTTAGCGCTGTCTGCAGTGTGGTGCCGAATAAATGAAGACGTCCCGGCGTCGCATTGCCTGAAGCGCATGCTTTGCTGCAATAGACAAAAGAGAGTACGGGCGTGTTATTTTCGAGTGATCTAATAGAATAGGGTGTTATATTTTTCTTCATTTCGTCTTTAAAGGAATACAACCTTGCCTTGGCAACCCGCATCACGTATATACACTTGCTAAATGTGCATACCATACCAGGACGAAGTGACTGACAGTGGTGGCGTACATACTGTTTTTTTACGCACATTCAAAGCGGGTAGTGTGGGACTCGTGGCCGATGTTGTTGGCCGATAATACCCACCAGAAACCTCTCACCTAGCAGCCTCAGGAAGAGGCGAGGAGCTGGAAGCATTCTTTAATACTACTACTTCAACCCCTACTTCTTCCTTAGGGTTGCGTGAACAGAGCGCACATCACGGTCGGCACTAAAACTTTTTGTTCAATAATCGTCGCGGCAAGATCCTTTATGATGTGCCATCTTTGGATGTCTTGTAAGAGGGCCTGAGCTATTTGTTCACATGTTTCCGGGAGTTCCCGGTCGAAGGGGCCGCGCCAGCTTCGCCCTGTTCGCGCTGAAAGTCGCGCATACTTTGAAGGCGTGTTTGACGTTGTTTTCTTCTCCTGAGTCGCAGAGAATGCATGCTGGGGACGGAGCACGCCCTATACGATGTAGGTATTTTCTGAGGGTACCGTGGCCCTTCAAAGATTGGGTCAGAGGACACGACAGTGATCCGTCTCGCCTTTTGAGCCACTCTCGGCGTACACACTGGCCACAGATCTCACACTAGAAGTCGCGTTTTCGATCACCGCACCGCACATGTTTCCACCAAGATGGTCTGCTTGAGATTTTCAACTGTTAGTTAAGGTCATACATAAGTACATAAAACCATGTATGTATATAAACATATGTTCATAACGATAGCTGGAAGCTTGATTACAGTTTACAAAAGTTTCGAATATGCAAATATCAGGTCCCTCCTTTCAGGCAACATGTTTCCAACATCACTTTTAGTAGCAATCAACATCAGTACGAAATGTTCGTCCCTTATATGTTGCAGTGTCTCTAATTTTAAACGTACTTACTTCGTGTCATGTTGTTTGGTTTTGCGCGTTCTAAAGCGCGTAAATAGCATTGTCTGCTTTTGCTTACTTTGTCTGTTTGCGAGTTTACGCTGGCACTTCTTTTGCACCCGCAACACTTTCTGATTTTGATCCATTTTTAGGGGTCTCCATCTGTAAAATGCATATGGTCCTATTTACAAGCCGGAAACAGTGAAATGCACTATGTAAAGCATCGGGCCCCTCAGGGTAAAATTTTGTGCTGCTCAATCGGGTTCTTGAATTGCTCGCAAAGCCACGTCGGCGGTGTGTTTGGAGTACTTGGTTGTTAACCGATGCGATCACAGTACTTGTGTGTTATTTTTTATAGTTCAGTGCGTGTCCGTCAATGCTGTGGCTTTGGTCTAGAGTACCATGATCGTATTCATTACCAGACGGCTTTGGATTGAGAATTTTGCGCACTATGTGAAATGATTAGCCGTGTCTTGGCGAAACGCGTCTCAGGCATCTCAGTGGTTCCATTTATTCTAATGTTATCCTCATATTTATGTTGAACCCGTTTTTAGAGGGCATAGCATATTATTTGACATTTGCACATAAATGACATGCATGATGATGCAAATTCCTGCACTCGACATGTTTAGTCGTACAGAAGGTCACGTATCTACAGGATAAGTATCTCACCGACATCGTGTCCTTATAAACTGGCTGGTATTTCTGTTACGCCAAACCGATTCGTTGTTAAGGGGCTTTGCTTATCCGCATTGTTGTACGTCAATTTAGAAATTATGAAGATGCCGAACTAAAGATGCCGAAACAAATCCCTTTGTGTTATCCTTAGCAGAATGAGTTAATAATGTCATCCTTGATAGGTTAGTTAATAAATCAACGTTTCACTTATTCATACAATAGACGCACCATACGAACAATGACATCGGTCGTACTGGGATTCGTAGGTGTGGCTGATGTTGATGGCTAAGAAGCGTATCAGCTAGAGGAACTATTTTTTTACGGCTAGTTTTAGTGCCTTAACGCTCTAGTGGTTGTTTGAAATTCAATGGAACGAATATTTCCGAGCAATAACAACAATTCAAGAACGGGTCTCGGACCAAAATAGCGTACGAACATAAGTGAAGATGCTGCTCGTGTTGAACTTGTCCTTACGGCACATATTGCGTTGTCTCAGAAATGTCCTATCGAGTTGCCTTTAAAGTCTGGGGATTTAGTGTTCAATCGTCGCTTTTTCTAGGGCAACTTGTAGCAGGAGAATTTATAGTAGTTAATGCAATACTTAAATATATAATAGCAAGAAAATAAGAGCCATTTTTATGCTATGGTCTGGGACGGTTTTTTTCATAAACAGGAAAACTCGACAAATAATTGAGGCGTAACCACTTCATATATGAACAGAACCCATATATATATATATATATATATATATATATATATATATGTATATATATATATATATATATATATATATATATATATATATATATATATATATATATATATATATCTGAGAACAGCTAATCTACGAAGTGGCGCCAACAGTGATTTCAATAACTCATCGCGTGACAGCCACAGTACAACCAGACACCGCTTTGCTATTATTTGAGGAGCAGTAATAATAATAGTAATAATAATAATAATAATAGTAATAATAATAGTAATAATAATAATAATAATAATAATAATAATAATAATAATATAATAATAATAATAATAATAATAATAATAATAATAATAATAATAATAATAATAATAATAATAATAATAACAATAAGTGAGAACGGTGACAGAATACACACGAGTAACTTTGCCGGATCCTTCAGAAGAATCTGGCCCAAGCTTCACACCTATGCAAAACCTTGCGACGACACCAAACCCCCTGGGGCCCAACAAAGTAACATGTCACCAATGCGGCCAGACCTTTGCTAGGCGAGGTCTCCGTAGACATGTCACAGTCAAACATGGAGGCGGGGGCACTATACCACTTCATGACGAAGCCGCGAATGAAGTCAATCCCGACCTCACGGAGTGCATCCAGGCCTTCTTTAAACATGGGAAGCTGGTTCGCATTTTGCCCAAGGTGGTTAGGAAGTCGGTGGCTGACGCACTGTCAGAGGTGTGCTTAAAAGTTGCCTTGGACAACGACGACGCCGCCTGGCTTGGACTGTTTTCCTTTGCCCCAGTTGTGCTAAGGTTGCCGGTAGGCTGCAGAGATACACGTTCTTTGGCAGTGGTCATTAGGAAGAATTTGGTGGAGTTCCGGCGCGGTGTTCGACTTACAGATTTGACTCTCCTGCTGACCGCGGGCGAGTCCGGTGGTAATGTTGAACGAAAACATTCACTCACGCGAGCCGTGTCGGCCAAGATGTCAGACGGTGACGTGTCAGGGGCAGCCCGCCTTCTTCTGTCTGACGACGTTATGGTCGATGAACCAGCCGCCGCAGCGTCGCTACGGGAAAAACACCCCCCCGCGCAACTGAACTTGTGTTGGCCGTCTCCTCCGCCCTCACAACTTCTACCTTCTTCTACTTCAATCAAGGATGTTCGCTATGCGGTGGGATCATTTTCAAAGAGCTCTGGCGCCGGTCTGGATTTTATCAGACCTCGACTTCTACAAGACCTTCTCTCACCGACTCTCGGCTGCTCATCCGACGGACTTAGCAAGGCCCTCGCAAAAGTAATCGATCTACTGCGATGGGGAGCTCCGCATCCAGGATGGTGTCCCCTAATCTTCGGAGCGAGGCTGTTCGCACTAAAGAAGATGGACGGCTCGTTTAGACCTATTGCTTGTGCATCAGTACTACGCAGGATCGCGGCAAAATTGGCAGTGAGGGACGCTAAAGATGTTATTAGCCTAGCGGTTGGGCCTCACCAGTTGGGTTTCTCCACCAAGGGGGGTGCTGAAATAATGATACACGCTACAAGGGCTTTTATTGATTCCCGACTCGAACCATCTGTGCTAGTCAAGCTTGACTTTAAAAACGCGTTTAACACCGTCAGGAGGGATCACTTGTTAAAGGTGGTCGGAGATGAGGCCCCTTCCATTTATCATCAGGTGAAATTGGCTTACGGTAATTCATCGCACTTGGTCTTGCCCTCGGCACTGCTCACTTCGGCTGTAGGGATTCAACAGGGAGATCCCCTTGCTCCCCCTCTGTTTTGTCTTGCCGTTAAAGACCTGGTTAACACACTTGAAAGTCCACTCAACCTGTGGTATTTGGACGACGGGGTCGTTGGAGGGAACATAAGTACGGTCTGTGAAGACCTAAAGAAGATACTTAGTTTTGCCGCATGCAGCGGTCTGGAGCTGAACCCAATCAAGTGTGAGGTTCACATAATCGGCTCAGATACAGCTGATATCTCCGAAATACAGAATCTACTTCCAGGCTGCCGCGTAACAGACGATAACCTGGATCTACTTGGCGTACCCCTGTTTTCTCGCCAACTTGGACCGACTATCGAACGCGGGAGAGAAAAACTCGAGATTGGTCTCAACCGTCTTCCCCAGCTGGGTGCTCACCGGGGGCTGTACCTTCTGCGTTCATGCTTCTCCGCGTCGAGGCTGAACTACCTGTTCAGGGGAGTCAATACTTCAGCCTTCCCGGATCTTTTGGAGGAAATTAACGCGAAGATGTGTTGTGCGCTGGAATCTATACTCAACTTGAAGTTGCAAGACGATTCCCTAGTTCAGGCCTTCTTACCCGTAGCCAAGGGTGGACTGGGCTTGCCTGAAGCAAATTCGCTTTCAGTCGCAGCACACATCGCCTCCCTGCATTCGGCGACACGTGGCGTTGAGTCTATTCTGGACCCCCAGGCGGTTGCGAACTTCAAGGCCACGCTTGAACAGATCCAGGACGACGCCATTGCATTCTGCGGGTCTCAACCAGAGAATCCTTCTCTTCAGCGCGCGTGGTCAGAGCTGGCAAATGACGGTCGTTTGAGCGGCCTATGGGAACGAACAACCACGGCCGCTAGCAAAGCGAGGCTACATGCAGTCTCCTCGCCCGGTGCAGGTGCATGGCTGCACGCTCTCCCGAGCCCTCAGCTGGGTACCCTCCTAGACGATGAGTCTACACGAATACTTGTCGGTTTGAGGTTAGGAGCAGAGCTAGTCTCTCCACACCACTGCAAATGCGGTGACGAGGTCGACTCCCTAGGCCACCATGGGCTTTCCTGTCCGCAGAGTTCAGGCAGAATTGCACGCCACTCGGCCTTGAACGAAACGTTTAGCAGAGCGCTGCGATCGGCAGGGTACCCATGCATCTTGGAGCCCCCTGGTTTAGTCCGAGACGATGGAAAGAGACCTGATGGCATGACTCTGACTCCCTTTGAGCAGGGCCAAATGCTGGTGTGGGATGCAACCGTAACCGACTCTTTAGCCCCTTCAATGGTCGGTGCGGGCGCAGTTCGCCCTGGACACGCGGTAGCCCTAGCGGAAGCAGCCAAGTGCCGAAAGTATTCAGGCGTCTCTTACCCACACTTGTTCTCACCCCTTGCGTTTGAGACCTTGGGGGGGGCTGGGCTGCTCACGAAGAAACTGCTTAATGATGTCGGAAAAAGATTGGTACTCGCTACAGGAGACAAGAGGGCGGGCGAATACTTACTGCAACGTCTGTCATTAAATGTTCAAAGAGGGAATGCCGCCTCGATTAGAGGTACCCTGGCTAGGTGGACCAGCCCTAGCCTGGACCTAATGCTTTGAGTTATGCCCCAAGCGGGCTGTGCACATGTTCTTACATCACAATTGTATATCTTATACACATATATATATATATATGTATATATATATATATATATATATATATATATATACATATATTTTTAAGAATGATTATAAGTGAAAGAAGTATATATATATATATATATATATATATATATATGTATATATATACGTCAAGTTCAAAATCATACAAAACGCTTGAGTATTCGTAAACATCTCAGTTTAAAAAATCAACGGCAGTTTAAATTGAGGCACCCTTACTTATTAATTATTATGTGTCTGAATTATGAAAACTCCGGGGCAGTAGCCCTGTATCCTTTGTATCTGCTTCCATTCACAATAAAATTTTATTTTCAGAGTACTCTAATTAGAGTTCCGTATGTTATCATGGTGTTTTTTTTCGCGCGACTACTGGTATTCTTTGAACCCGAACGTCAAATGACACAGGTAAAACTGCGTTTTGTATTAGTAATGCTTGATGTAATAAACTGTCCGATATTTAAAGCATTCTAGTATGTGAATAAAAGTTTAAGGCAAATATTGTACTACCCTACATTTATACAGGGTTTTCCAGAACATCTTAGAAACCATGTAGGAAATTGTAGAGTTCGTTAAAGCAATTATTTTTTCCAATGAAACATAGTCTCGTAGAAGCCTTGTTTCGGAGTGAGAGTGAAATTCTACATTTCGTGACACCGGTGTTACTGCCCGACATAGGAGCGCAGCATACATAACTGCGAGACAGTCCTTCTATGGTGAAACTAAGCACACCGTCATATCCGTGAAAAAAATCTGCTGCTTCAAAAGGAATATGATGTCGGCTAGAAGGTGCGACGCGGTCGTTTAGAAGAGAATTCCCAAAAACTGAAGTTCTATTAATTGCTTAGTGGCTAAGCCCTTCGTATGTTCTTTGGGTTTTTTATTACAGTAAAAATCATTTTTATTTTACGGATGACAGCCAGAGGCGATGTCTGCTGTGATTCTCGCCGAAGTTTTTTTGAAAACATTTGTCCATAACATAGTCTATCCACGGAAATATTTGGTTTAATAAAATAGTCTACCCACGTGTGCCCAGGTTACCGAAAGCAGTCGAGCTCGGTGGCGTGGTGCATTCGCGTGCGCCTCGCGACCGGAGGAAACATAGGTGCACGGGTTCGAGCCCCATTGTTGCACATATGTATTCTTATTATATCGGGTCCGTCTCACGAAGCAATGCGATAGCAGTCCCGTGGACGTTAAATGTTGGCTGAGGGTCAGCCCGAAAAAGTTAGGTTACCGAAAGCTATCCAATCCTGGGCAATCGGTTCTTTAGCGGGCATAAACCTGCCCACTACTACAAGTATAACCTTGCGTTTCTATATGTATATAATGTTTTTGGCTGTTTAGCGCTCACTGATTAAAACGCTTATTTATTGATCATAAAAGGGGGTTTGATAACATTTACGTCAGGTAAACAAAATACTATCATTTAACACATTTGCCTTGACACTAATTTTAATTCTCATTCATTCATTCATTCAAGTTCTATACAAGTCTCCATGGACACAGGTGCGACACGCTGGCGTTCGTAGTCTAAGTTGGAGGCCTAATGTTGAACCCTACCCAATATCATGTTTAGAGCTAACTTCCTTTAAACAGCTGTCCTGAAAGGCCTAAAACAGTTTGAAATGCGAACGGGTCTGCGCAGTAAAGTAAGTAAGTAAGTTTTTCGGGTTAACCCTCAGCCAAGATATAACGTCTACGGAACTGTTTTTCACTTTGCTTTATAGACAGACCCCCATAAATACAAATGTGCAACGGTGGGGCCCGAACCCGCGCACCTATGAACCGTCTCCTCCGGTTGCGAGGCGGAGACTTAATCCACCACGCCACCGGACGGTTCTGTGCGAAACTAGACAGTCTTCTTCAGAAAATCTGTCTATATGTACTTAGTGCGCCAATTAACCTTTAGAACTAGTACGTCAAACAACAACTGCAAAAAATAATGGAAATATATATTATTGTTTCCTCTTCAATAAATAGGCCCTCTAAGCTCGCACACCTATTACCACGCGCGTCACGGGAATTTCACTTCATAGTAGATTAAACCATACTACCAATAGCTGGCCTTACACGTAATTTGGAAGTTTACATTACTGCGAACCTTGATTTAAGTAGCCATATTACTGAACTAGCCAAAATATTACCTCTACTTATCAACACTCTTCCTTTTGTTTTATTGTCAGTTGCCCTGATGTCTGGAGTTGAAGGCACTCAGAGTACTACTAGAGAGAGCACAGAGTAGACAGCACTTTGTTGATATCAAATCAAATAACAACACTTTTTGCATCCGTTTTATAAATTCTAAATTGAGCCTATAAACTTCATTATTAAAGCTTTCTAGATATTTTATATACTCAGTGATGTTTATACTTGCCTCCTTTAAATTTCAGGCCTAAAACTTTAGTAATTGTTGCTGACTGGGTAAACTATATATATATATATATATATTTATATATAGTGTTTATATTATAATACATCATGGCAGGTTCCCGTCCTTCTACGCAGAAAGGCGCTGCGTATACATTTATGCTCAATGTTGCAGTTCTTGCCTCGCGTAGCGTTGCGTGAATCACCGTTCACTGCGATGATCTGAGAACATATGCACCCGCGGATGCTTCAACCAAGCAATTTTTTCGACGGCTTCAAGCTGCATAAGTCGGCGGCTTATTCATATCGGTAGTGTGAAATACACGTAACGTCAACATCTACTACGCCCAAATGTGGCCATCCTAGCTTCAGAGTGGCTAGTATACTTCACCCGGAACTAAAGGCTTCGGGGCGTTGACACATTTGCTGATTTAGAAGTAGTGAGCGGTATCACCCAACTGAATAGTCTTCTTCTTTTCCTTCTGCTTACATAGCACAGGCTTTACTCAAGCCCTTCCTATGCAGACGTGTGCTCTATAGATAAGTTTGCGCGTCTTTTACTGGAGACACTTCATTATTGACATTTTATTGATAATGGTGGTTCCTTTCCTGCATGGCTAGCTGATTCATACTCGACCAGCAAAGCAGTAGTACGCGTGTCATACACAGATCAGCGTCCATTTTATTTTGATGAGAACAAGACAAAAATCATTATATCGTTCACAGCAGCATTGTGCAGAATGAAGCAGTCTATCTCTGTTCGAAGGAAGTCAGTGTTGGACCTGGAGGGTGTCACAAATCAAGCATTGCTTCGGTCTGTTTCGCAACGCTAAGTAGCATCTCGATAAGAAACGTTGTCAACCACGGGTCCGTCACAAAGCAGCGTTTTTTTTTTTGTTAGGGTACGTTAAGTGCGCCAGAGCCCTTTCGGGGTTTCTTTTTTCGAACCAGTATTTGATTTGGTAGCGTCTGTTTCTTACGCAGTTACTCAGCGCTTGGATAACTTCTGGTTAGTTCAAAACTAGGGGGTATTAATTTATAAACCTGCTTACTATGTTGAGCTGGTCGCAACTGTTTGGAATTTGACGTTACGTTCATAACAATTGCGTGGCGTTAACGTTGATGTTGTAAACAACCCACACCGAGATAGGCTCGAGTTAAATGATGCCTTCGAAATGAGAATCTACCAAAAAGAGAACATTCTTCCAAGGACGTTTCTTTTTAAATATGTTTACATAAAGGTACCCTGTAAATAGCAAACGAGACACACACTGCACATAGTGGCCACAATCGGCCGGAAATTACGCGAAAACGCTTCTCATTAATAATTTGAATACTGGCATTGTCAATGATCGTTGTCTTTTCTCGCTTTTGCCGTGTGTAGCCTCGCGGTCGAGACAGCTATATCGTTGTTTCCCGCTTAAATATCACTTGTGGCTGTGTATCGACTCACCGTAGTGAAGAAAGATCTAATAGCTAACTAGATTGAGGCCCTGCATAAGGTTAAGGCCACGTTTCAAGAACGCATTTTCTTTCGGGGTAGATCTGTTTGTCATCGGCTTGCTTATTGCTTTGCCTTACCCTAAAATCTGCTTTTCAATAATTCCAGGAACGGTACCAATGCGGCACATGCGGAAATCTCTCACGGGGTTCTACAGCACCGCTGTATTACCTATCGTTCTGCTGAAGAACAGCTGCTTCATGAAGAGTAGACTAGATACGTAATGCATAGTGTGCAATGAAGAATCACAGCCGCAAGACGGGCAGCACCCCCAACTAGAAACGAAAGCAAAGACGTCCTGTTGTGACTACTAAGGCCAGGGTATGGTATCGTCGCATAAATACTACATTGGTGCAGACCACAAGATCTTACAAAAATGAAAAACAATCGGTAGAGATAGCCGGATGGACAACACGTTGGAAGAGGCGGTACGCGAATGCCGACTCTGGGCGAAATACGCCAAGACGGCTGTAGCCACCAAGACCGAATCTATGTAAGCAGCATTGATCATTAACTGCCACTAAAATGGGCTTAGGTTTATGCCCTAAACCATTGGACGGCCATCGTCGAAATGCAGCACTGACTGTTCTATAGAGATGGCCTCCTGGAAAGCGAAACAACACATGAACGGATCCACAGTTTCTGAGCCACGAGTTTTAAGAACTTCTGAAGAGGCTAGCGATTGGTCATAAAGCAACGCTCCACTATCATTCCCATCGGGGGAATGCATTGGTGAAGGGATTCAATAGATGACTAGGCTTCATGATGACGGCCAAATAAATAAACGGCACATCAAATAGCCTGATTGACGGAAATGATTGGAGCATGGTAATACAACACTCTAGACAACAACGGGCAAGTCGCCGGCCTCCCGAATGGACGCCCAATACGAGAGGAGCTGTACGTAGAGTTGCCGCTGCCTGAACGGCCTGAGCCGACGGATACAGAAGAAACGCACGGGGCGCAGGCGCTACAGGCTAAATATAGGGAATATACATAAAGATGAATGGCGGACTGCAACCAAGCTCACACTAGCCGCGGTTGACTATGTCAGAATACGCAAACCCTAAACTACAAAGGATGAATTCTCATTGCAAGTCACTTGCAATTCTACCTCTCTTGCGACAGAAGTGGAGAGAAAATGTAGGCCTAGCAGGCGCGGCTAGTATGGACCGAGAGTAGCAAGACAAGATCAAGGGACCAGCCCAAAAATCCCATTACGGCAAACCAGACGCCTATTCATTCAAGGGACTTCATACAAGGAAATGGGACCAAGTTCACAACTTGACGGTCGAAGTGGGGAATATGGGATGTCGAGAATTATAGCCGCTGTTATGCCGAAGCCACGATGCGGGCGACTAAGAAGAGAGAGTGAATCTCGATACGGGGGAGCAGGCCAGGCCAGACAGCGTATGAATGAGAGATTAATAAAGGCGCGCAGCACTCCCGGCTAGAGACGTAACCGAAGACGCACTGTAGTTATTGTCCTGTCAGTGATCGTTAGGGCCAGCGTTATAAGTCTCACGATAAGCCTGGTCGGAGAGGCGAATTCCACCAAGCTAAGCAAGATGCTGCCAATGCTGCGTGTTTTTTTTGTGACAGCCGTGTCTGTGGGATTGCACATCTGATCTCATAGAGATGCTTACTCACAGTTTATCAAACAAGTTACCGTAGAAATCTACAGACGTACACAAGATACAGCTCGTCTAACTGCATACCCGTAGTTCTCTTTTGTAAAGCGTCGGTCCTAAAGGGTGCAGTTGGATAGACCATTCTTTAATTCTTGTATGTGCTTGTATTCTGACTATAGAATCACCGAGCCCTTGGCAGGTTGAAATGCTCGATCTCTCTTGCCCCTGAGTTTAGTCTCGGCAATTGCTTTGCTTTAACAGCTTAGGGGTATCATTAAAAAAATGCAAATCAAAATGATCACTTTTTTTCCTTATATCTTGGAAATTAGCTGGTAAATCGAATTAAAGGCAAACTTTTTGGCCCTAGCTTTTTAACGACCACTTTACAGGAGCTAGCCAAGCCGCACAGATCCATCTTAGGATCATGACGCTTCAGGATGTAGTCAGGATCACGTGGATCTCGAAGATTCTAAAGGTAAATGACTGTTGAAATCGTAAGACAGGACAGTCAATCTTGTTATTACTGGCCTCACTATTTAACTTAACTCTTTCTGTAAACCCTATTTTTGTGCTTGCGTAAGTTTTGTACAACAAATTTTTGTTTAAACAAGCGAATCGCGTCTGACGTTTAGTAAAAAAACCAAACAATGAGCGTTAGACGTTTTCTATACGGATACGTTTGCCTTGACTTTTGGGAAAGGGCGCTTGTTTTTCCGTTTCGCACAGGTGTGAAATGCTTTTCCGAATGAATTCTGCCGCAAAAAAACACATATTTGTTGGTGGGCTGACTTCGCCCTTAGTAATAACGGTTGGCCACCTTCTGTTCAATGAGGATGATGCATCAAATTGCTGCGAAGAAGGTATGCACGGTCAAATTAACATCAGCACATACATCCCTATTCCATAGCCTATTATGTACATTCGTATTTGAGCATATCCGTAACAGTACTCGTACCACAAGGTACTAGGGTAGTGAAATGACGTGACAAACCGATTGCTCTTTGGCAACAATGCATTAAGCTATGAACGCAGACATTTCACACAGAAAACCACCAAGTGCACTTGGTGGTCTTTTTACGTGGCATCAGTAAAATGGCTACGTTCGTAGCGTCAGAACGAGAGTAAACGTGCGCATAGTAGAGGATCGAGAACAACTTAATTGTGTCCTTTGTCGTTTGGATCGCAATAGCAGCAAACTTTCTCGAACATGCCGTTCAGAGAGCAGTCACAGCTAAATCACCACAAGTGGTTCATTCTATGCGAGTCTATAATCCATTAAGCAATCATATATTCGCATTCCGAAATAGCGGACTAGGGCTGGGATTGTGTTGGCCTTCTGCAAATAACACCAAATAAGGATATACGTGTGTCATGCCCCTGGTGATCACCTATGCACTATACATGTTGTTGTGTTTGAACAGCTGAAGTGCTACATCCTATCATTTCTGCTGACCTTCTTCCAGCTGTTGACCTGCAATCTGAACAATGCAATAAAACTGCATTACCGCACTCGTCCAAACAACTGACTAGCGCTTCGTAACTTCGATGGCTGCCACCCGTACGGAACATATTAATGATGGCACACGATGGAATTCGAAAGGTTGTAGCCTACTTAGCATTTAACAAAATACTTCTTGTGTCCTCTATGTACATCTATGCTTCACACATGTATTACATACGCCTTTATAGAGCATATGTATATAGCGTATTACTAACCAGTGTACGACGCACTACTTTGTGTGACAATAACGGTGTCTGTTAGAGCTTTTCCAACCAGCTACCGTCGTATCGTTCCCGGTGTGTATTGTTGACCCCCCGTAAGTGCATCTTAGATAAGTTCTTCAGAGTGCTGGAGAAGATTTAATAATTTTGGTTCAATAGGACTTTCCATGCGACTTGTTTTACCGTCCACTGATTTGTCAGCTTCTCCAGCTTTGTTCGGGTGTAGCCAATCGGTATGTAGGCTTTTTGTAAAAACAATAAATCCTTGTGACAGCGTAGAATGACCTAGCACAGAGCCCAAGTGCGGCACCCAACTGAGTTATCTGTTTTTTTTTTCTAATGAGTTACATAAATAATATGTTCAAACACAACAAAAAGATGCTCGCATCGGGATCGAGCCTGTGATTGAGCACTCCCGAAACTATGGAAATGTGGCGCACGACCAACCCAGACCACACGGCCACTCAGTAAAGGCGCCGTTATGTTCAGTTAAGCTAGCCTCTAACAGAGTGAAGGAAAAATGTTCTGACCCAGAGCGTAAATTTAGGACATGATGTATTTTTTTTAGAGAGACATGTGCCGCTAAATATCAACAAATATCAGTGTTGATTATCCCAACTGGGTAACGGTAGACTATAGAGACATAGATACGAAAGTTATGTTGAAAGACACGTTGCCCCCGCCGTTCAGCAAACGCGACGTGTATGACCCCGTTGGGAGGCTGGGCTTGTTTAGCTGTTTTCAAACAACAACAGCAACAACAACAACCACCACAACAACAACAATAACAACACCAACAGCGCGGTACCCACATAGACGTACCGTTGTTGGTAATTCCGTAATAACACTGGGGCCCTTTCATGTTGGCACGAATTCGTGTGCTCCCTGACAGAGGAACGTTTAAACAGGCGTTGGTAGCTCTCGCCTTTGCTACGGGTGTGTCAGGTTGGACTGGCAGTAAGCTGATTGCCATATATATATATATATATATATATATATATATATATATATATTGTAACGTGGCTGTTGGAGCCACATAAAGAGGACACGCTAAGCTACTACCTATGCGTACACTAGAATGTGTGCACACACAGACGCACACACACATATATATATATATATAAAAACATATGTATATATATATATATATATATAAATACACACAATATATGCATGTGCGGCAAAAATATATGCATATAAAAATACTACTGGCCAGTATGCGTACAGCCTCGCGCACGTGTATGCACCTACGTGTGCAAAATAAGTGTACGTCTGTTCAATAGGAATAGGAATAGGTGTTCATGCATCAGCAGCCGTGCATGCTAATTAGTGCTCGTTTTGTTTTAGTTAGCTTAGTTTTTGTTCGCAAGTCTCGCGTTATGCCCGTGTTTGGGCACAGCATAGGCGTCAAGCTGAGATTTGGTTGGGATTAGCTGCCAGTCTTTCCCGCTGTCTTTCTCCTAGCCAGCCACCGTCTCCGTCGCGGCTGCCATGATTCCCGCCGTCCCCCCGCCACCCCCTCCCCTTTCTCCCCACTGGCCCATAACGATCGGGCTGGACGGCGTTAAGATGTTTTCGTCATCGTCGACGTCGTTGTTGTCGACGACGAAGACGACGACGGTAACGGCAACGATGGCGACGACGGCAACGACGATAACGACGACGCTCTCCGCGCCGGCTAAATCTGCTTTGTCGGCGGCGGCGGCGGTGGTGGTGGTGTCATCCGGCGTCGCCATGGCAACCGACGTTCAACATTCGACGGTCGCCCTCGCTGGGTTTGCTTTCCTTCACCGCCGTCGTCTCCGCGGCTGACGCTGACGCCGCCGCGGTCGCCGCCGCCGCTACCGCCCGTTGGCTCGCTCGATGGGTCGACGTTACCGTAGTTCTCGTTGCCGTTCTTCTCTCACTCGGTCAGCAGCGCGACGAGCGGGAATCATTGTTGCTGCTGCTGCGACTGTTGTTGTTGTTGTTGTTGTTGTTGTTGTTGTTGTTGCTGTTGTTGATGCTGTTGTTGTTGTTGCTGTTCGGAGAGCTTCGACAACGGCTGTCAGTGGTGGTGGTGGTTGTGATGGTGATGACGTTGTGTTATTGGTCAGCATACCAGCAGCAAGTCAGCAGCAGCAGCAGCTGTCTCGTTGTGGACCAGCATAGCAGAGTGTGGTCGGCAACTGGCTGGGTGACTCGCTGGCTGGTTGGTTGGCTGTATCGAACTGTGTCGAACTTTGACAGATCAGACCTCAGACAGTTCTGCTGGCGAGAGTCGGTCCACCTGGCGGCGCCAGACGGCGTTTCGGCTACAACCATCACCACAACAACCACCATTACTACCGCGATTCTACCGCCATCATCTCCACTTCCACTACCGTCGTACAGAGAGAGGAGTCGGTTCGGTGTGCGTCGTTGTTGATGGCCTGTGTGCGTTTTGTTGACCGGCTGACTGGATCGATGCTTAATTAGCTAGTTAGATACCAGTTAGATAGTTAATAGGTTAGTTAGGTGTTTGTGTTTGCTAGTTTGTTTGTTTGTCAGTGGCTCGATGAGTGAGTGGCTGATTGTGTGTTCAATGGCTGGGTGAATGGGGTGAATTGCTGTGTTCGTTATCGCTTGTGTACGCTCTGTCGCCGCACGTTATGTAGTTCGTCGTAGCGGTGGTGTTTCGTGTAGTCTATCCTATGATGAGTCTGTCGTGGCTGTCGTTGTCGTGGTCGTTGCCGTTGTTGTCTTGGCGGGTTCGTCGTTGATTATTCGTTGTTGTTGCTGTTCGTTGTTCGTTGTTCGATGCTATACGTTGCTTCTCCCTCATCGTCATCATTATCATTATTATTATCACTACTATCCTCATCCTCATCAGCACCGCCATCATCATCATCATTATCACCTCCATCGACCGCCTCCTCCAGCTTCTTCTCCGGCTTCTACTCCATCGTCTTTCCCCTCGCTTACTCGAGTAGCCAGCAGTCGTTCGGTTGGTCGATCGATTCGGCTGTGTGTGTCCGTTTTCTCTGTTCTTCTGTTCGTCTTCTGCGTTGAGAAGCTCCTCTCTCTCTCTCTCTTCAGTCGTTCGTCCCTCTCTCGTCGTCGTCGTTGTCGTTTGCTCGAACGTCGTTTGCTCGAACGTCGTTAGTAGCTGACGACTACGGTGTTTGTCGGTGTGCTGTGCGTCTCGAGTGCGACCCGTGTGTCGATACGTATGTCGGATGTCTGATGTTCTGTTGACGTTGCCACAGACGTTCTCCACCGGCGTTTTTTACGCCGCCGGTGCTTCTGCCGCCGGTGTCGCCGTCGCAGCCGCCCCAGTCGCTGCTGCTGCTGCTGTTGGTTCTGACGGCGGCGGCGGTAACGCTGTGTCGCGCCGCGCCGGTGGTTCGCTCGGCGCTTGTGGGCTCCGTGCGTGCGTGCGTGCGGTCCTGGCCATTGTGTCAGTCGTGCCGACGTTGTCTTCGAGCCAAACACTGGAAAAGCCGGGGGGAAGCCGGGCCACCACCACCATGGATCTACCACTCGTACCATGTCGGTACGACCATAGTCGGAAAGGATTGCAGAAGCCGTTGCAGAACATATAGTCTCGCTAGTGTCGCAGTAGTACCGGAGGAAATCATTCCGGTGGAGCTTGTGGTGTTTCTGGTCGTTGTCATCATCGGTGTTGTTGTTGCGGTATTGTTCCTGTTGCTGTATTGTTCCTGTTATTGTTGTATTGTTATTGTTGCTGTATTATTGCTGTTGCTATTGCTGTATTGTTCCTGTTATTGCTGTATTGCTCCTGTTGCTGTTATTGCTGTATTGTTGCTATTGCTATTGATGCGTTGTTGCTGTTGCTATTGATGTGCTGTTGCTGTTGTTATTGTTGCTGTTATTGCTGTATTGTTGCTGTTGCTATTGATGTGTTGTTGCTGTTGTGTTGTTGCTGTTGCGATTAGTGTGTTGTTGCTGCTGTTGTTGTTGTTGTTGTTATCTTCGGCTATCTGCGTGAACTAAGCGTATCACTGCCGCCAACAACAATAGCAACAACAGATACAGCAGCAGCGACAGCAGAAGCAACAGCAGCAGCAGCAAAAACAACGACAACATTGCATGACAACGTCGTGTTCGTAGCCGTCATTTCTGTTGGCCTACACTGCTGTCAAATGCCTGGCAAACATGATGATGAGTTGCCGTTAATGCGGGCAGTGGGCTACTACAGCAGCGGCGGCTACGCGAGTGAGCCAGTGAGAGCGAGGTTGGCAATTCGCCGCTGGTTCTTGACCGACAACCGACGACCCAACTGCTAATAACGCCGTTAGCCACTTCTGGCGTTGTTGTAATTGTTGTTGTTGTTGTTGTTATTGTTGTTGCTGCTGTTGTTATTGTTGTTGCAGCTGCTGTTGTTATCGTTGATGTTGTTGTTGTCATTACTGCTGTGGCTGCTGCTGTCGGTGTTGCTGTGCTTACAGTTTTTGTTGTTGTTGTTGTTGTTGTTTCGGTCATTTCCACGGTTGCACTTGATATCGTGTGTACCGCATCGTTACCGTCCTTCTGCCGTGGCAGCCTCACCATCATGTTCTATAGTTCTGTTCCGTTATTACTGAGGACCAAAACATTTTTTTGTCATCCCAATTGTTAAGGTCGCGACTAGTCACTGCGGTTGTTGTTGTCGTTGTTGTCGCTACAGCTGTTGTTGTTGTCGCCACAGTTGTTGTTGTTGTCGCCGTCGCAGCTGCTGTTGTTGTTGTTACTGTTCTTGACCAAAAACTAATATGATGATGCTCTCTTCTACTGCTATTTATGATGATGGTGATGATGATCCAACTCCAACAGCAACATAGTTTCTGTCCAAGACAAGATTCGCCGCGCCCGGCAACACGTTGTCTCGACGAGTCGACCGTACACTACCTCCTCCTCAAAGCACCCGGTGTGCGAGGTGGGAGAAGAATTTCTAAGCTCTGTCGCTGTGTTCACCTGTTCGTAGGTCTTAGTTGTTGTTGCTGTTGTTGCTGCTGCTGTTGTTTGCTTTGTACTTACTTGCCTTTCACGTGCGCTAGCTGGCTGATAAGCTTGACCAAGTTGTATGTTGACGACGCCGTTTCGACGACGACCGACCAGTAGGAGACGTTTGTGAATCGCCCTGTCCCCCGCCGGTCGGGTCGGTGTTTCTGCCGCTGCCGTTTTACTGTTACAGCCGCCAGCCGTATCCAGTATTGTTGTTGTTGTTGTTGTTGTTATTGTCCGCGCTGCTCACCGGGCTATCGTTCTATAGTGCCCGACCGGCCGAGCGACCATTGTCCTAGTCGCTCCCTTATCAAAGTTTGCTGCTCTCCCTGTGTGTTCGCTTGGCGGTATTTAGACTACGCCCTACTGGAACTGCTGGCTAGCAGCCTATTGTCTTTGCGAGTATTGTTGTTGCTGCTGTTGTTGTCGTTATTGTTGCTATTGTTGTTATTGTTGTTGCTGTTGGTGTTAATGCCGTCGTTGTTGTTGTTGTTGTTGGTGCTCACACCGGCTTACAGCTTATCACCGGCTACATCTTCATTGTGTGCGTCAGCTACGAAGACGACACTCTCTACAACTAGCCTCTCTCGAATTATATAGTTTCTAGTTTTCCACGGTCTCTCTCTTTCTCTCACTCTCTTTCTCTCTCGCGGGCACTCTCTCTCCCTCGTCTCGCACTTGCTCTCTCTCTCTCTCTCTCTCTCTAGGTGAGTCTCGTTTACAAACACTCACGTTCATTTCGTGTTTCGGCTTTATAGCTTCATCGGGACGCGGCCATCGTCGGTGAGACCGTCGAGCATGGACTGCGATTTACTGATGGTACTGCCGACGCACGCTTTGCGCGCGTGAAACCCCGAACTAAACCAGCCGTTTACCGGTTGATTTGACGCGTTTGTTCTACCGCGTCTCATCTGTCGAGAGGAAAACGGGTACGCGCAATTCCAAACACCAGAGGAATATGAACATGGCTATGGAGGGTCGCAATAGGTCGTATCGTATAGCACGTACGCACAGGTGGACGAGAGAGCGTTCAGCAGGCATTCGCAAGGTATTCTTTGGAAGGTGCGACTTTCCTCTTCCTGACGGGCGGATGGGCGAGGCCAGGCGCGGGCGAGATTGTGTGTATGTCGTAGTCTCCACGTGATCGAACTCGAGAAGAACAGAGCAAAGTGCGAACAGGGTGAAAGTCATCAGAAGCAGTAATCAGGCTGGAGCGCGTGTGTATGTGGACACATGTATATATATATATATATATATATATATATGTGTGTGTGTGAGTATATGTGTGGGCGTGTAGATCTGTCTTAGAGGAATGAAACTCAAGACGTACCATCTGCCTGGTTGTCGTTTGTTCGTCGCTGCTCGTGGAACGTTAATGTCGTGAAAAAGATGCTTGCGAAAAGCCGGGCCTAGTCTAACAGTAGTAGTTGTTGTAGTTGTTATATCAATAAAACCCTAATATATATTTTAAAAAGAAAATACCCACCCAGAATCAGGACAACGATCATCTCAACTCGTAAACTCGAACTGATAGTAACTCAGTAGATAATGACCTAAGCTGATCAAAATTAACCTCAGTCATTAGGGTTGTGGCAATAGTGACGGTTATCGTAATGTAGTGTTGGTTGGTTAGTTAATGCATCATCATCGACATACGAATCATCATCATCGTTGTTGTTTCTGTGCTTTGCGTTTTCCCCCGTAGGTCTTGGTGATGAAGCCTGGTGAGGAGTTCTAGGGACGACCCCATTAGATTATCATCGATCACGAGCAGCGGTGGGGTACAGTTCAGCTTGGTAATCTTCATACGATCATCAAACTCACAAATCGTAACGGTTGTCTGTTCTGTTCTGCTCGCGACAGGGGGCGGTGGATGGATGGGTGGTCGGTCTACGGGTGTGTGTGTGTGTGCGGATGTATCTGGATGGATGTGAGATAACGATACATTAACGTGCGTCTGCCTCTGGGTCTCTGGGCTGGTCGATTGGTTGGTTGGCCCATTGGCCAGCCAATGGGCCGGTTGACTCCCCAAAAAAAGATGACTTCGGAAGGGTGTCAAGCAGAAACGGCAACAGAGCACGAGGCGAGCCCGACGTCACCGGCCATAAAGGCCAAGACTTTAGCAGAAGCCGAAACAGAAGTTGAAGCAACAACCATCGCCGCCACAGCAGCAGCAGCAGCAGCAGAAGAAGAAGCTGCAACAGAAGAAGAAGCCGCAGTCAGCTGAAAACGAGCTATGCAGAAACAGCAGCGACAGCAGAAGCAGCGGCAACTCCAGCAGCAGGGAAGTGGATGAAGAATTACGACCACGATCTCGTCCAACGACGGGCGGCGCCATTTTCCAAGACGAACAGCACGAAGATTCGCAACAAGGAAAAGAGCACAAAGCGAACAACAGTCAGCTGAGCAAGAAGTCGGGCAAGGCGAGGATCACCACCACGACCACCACGACCACCACCACGACCACCACCACCACCACCACCACCACCACCACCCCTTGTCCACGAGGCCCACCACGGGGTGACCACCGTCATCGTAACCTCGGCCATCACCGTTACCATCTCGTACCATTATTACCGCCAGCAGCAGCAACAACAGCAGCAAAAAATCATCCAAACGTCGCATATAAGACGCCACAGCAGCAGTGGTGGAGATGGTGATGGTGGAAGTGTTGAAATGTGGTAAAGGTGATGATGCCGACGAAAACGCGAAGTGTCACATTGACAATGATGTCCAGACTATGGTGATGATACGCAGTCCTCGGTTGATGGCCGTCTGATGACTGCTGCAGCTGTTGCCGAAGCTGTTGTTGTTGCCGGTGTTGAAGCCTCAGCTTCATGTGCAGCAGGTGCCGATGTTCCCGGCGGTGCGGCGAGTTCAAATCTAGTTCTAGTCAATCTAGTTTTGGTCGATGTTGTTTGTTAGGTAGAGAGTAGTTGAAAGGAGCAAGCAATTGTAGCAGCATTACGCAAGACCAGCTGTGTGTATAAGTTTCTTCGCCAGAAACGGCAGCAGCAACAACAACAATAACAAGAACTACATCAGCAACGACAGACACTTCATCATCAACCGCAACAACAACCGCGAAAACAAAAGTGAAACAACATCACAGGAATAACAACAGAGTAAGAAGCAATATTGCAGTGGAGTTACAGGTTAGCCGGCTGATATGAGGAAGCCCTAATCCCTGTCTGCAGTGCTATCATTGGTGATGAATGGTAACCATCGAATCGTCAGTATGACTGTGGGGCCGTCTTCGTTGACAATGCCGTAGGTGTCCCATTTGAATCGTTGGTGTCTCTCGTTGGTTGGTATCGCTTTCGTGTGTGCATCGACTTCGAGTTGTGCGTAAGTGAAGTGCACCACAAAGATTCCCGCACACGACGATCAGCGGACACTGCCTATCAATGACACGTTGGCAGCCGCCGGCACCCATCGCGGTCGCCACCTATTCGTCGTCACCGGCATAACCAGTCATAGTCAGTTAATCACTCGATCACTCACTGGATCAGCGTCAACATCATCATCGACACCATCATTATCAGTATGTCTCCCGTCTACATGGTTCCTGCCTTTACCTGTACCTGTGATTTGTCCGGACGACAGTGACGATGTGGTATGGCCCCTGTAGTAGTGGTAGTAGTAGCAGCTCGTGTATCGAAACAATAGCAGCAGTAACAACAACACCATCGCTGAGAGGTGCGCTTGGAAAGCGTGGAGGTTGGGACGCCCCGCGCGGGCGGGATCGAAGTTGAAGCCCATTCGGTTGGCACAGCCATTGTGCGGTGCGCGGTTCTTGCGGCTGATGCTCTCGTGAGGTGTCGTGGTTTAGGTTACTTCGTGCAGTCTTGGTGGTTTCTGCAGTCTTGGCTGTCGCCTACGGATTGAAGCTTCAAGACGTGGGAGCTTGTCACGCTGTGTGCTCCTCTGCCCTTCCGGGGCAAAACAGAAAATGTGTGCTGGATACAGTGACAATACGTGGCTGCTGCGGCAGCAGCAGCGGGGGCGGCGGTGGCGGCGGCCTCGGGGGTGGTTCTCAACCCCCGTCTGTGACGGTGTTGTCAGTGTTATCACAGTCGTCATGATGACCTGCATCGTGACGGTCGAAAGTCAACTCCGGTCGGGTTACCTTGGCCCGTACGACCGACCGCGAATTCTTGACGGCCGGCTGCCGTACGAAAACCGCTATCCGGGAATCGACCTCGAGAAACGGATACGTGAGGATGGCGACTCGCGATGCAGTCTGTTGCAGGTCGAGAATCTGCCTCTAACCAAGAGCGTTGAAACCTATTATGGAACGTACGAAGGTGAGTCCGTCTGTCAGTTGTTAGGAAGCCTCTTTGTTATCCAATCTTGTTTGTCTCTCAGCGCGTCTCGACGTTTGGGGAGTAGCGAAACTATTATGGATAAAACTTCACAATTCGGAAAAGCAGCAATTCATCGTTCGAACTGCCGCGCGTCACTTCTGCTACAGTTCGGTGGCTGCAGATAAGCTAAAAACGAATCAAGACTGATCGTTTTGAGTGGTGCAAAAGGCCCGAGTTGCTTCGATACAAAATTAAGCAGCTGACACGTCGATCTACTGACTGGCTCAATTTCGATGTCCGTGTAGCCTACTGGGAGCGTTACGCGTTCCTCCAATTATCAACCAAAGCCAAACTGCCATCAAGGCAGTCATCTGCCGCTAAGATGCGCGACTCTACGAAACTTCAATTTTACGACATCATAAAATGAACTTTGCTTAGTCGTCTTTGCAGATTTGCAGAGATTAGCAAACGGAATAGGAAGTATGCGTATATGTTTGTCGTCATCGTTTGCTGGCCTGCGCCCACCTGTCTCTACGAGGTACGAGATCGAGAAGAGACAAAGAAACGCAGCGACTTTCGGGCAGCGGCATTGTCTGCTGCTCCATGAGTCACCTGTGGCGACGGGTGACGCATCCTCGTTGAGCATGATGGTGCCGAGTGTTCTTTGCCCCTATTTCTCTCCCTCTCCTCCCCGGACTTGCTCTCGTTCCCTTCCTCTTTTTCGGTCTATTTTCCCCTCTCTGCCGTTTTCTGCCTCTCCCTGTCTCCTGGATCTGTTTCTTGGTGGGTCGATCTCTGCCGGAAGCGTCCTTGTGTACGTCAAGAAATGGTCAAATACATAGATGATTGACAGGGTGGTGGAGACGCGTATACGTCCGTCACTCGTTCACTAGAAGACGTACAGCCGTCTAGTAGATCTTTCGCTTTGAGCTCTTCCTCTGCCTCTCTCTATATCTCGACGCTTGTCTCGATCTACCTGTACGTGACTCCGGTACGTGGCTCTGCCAACACAACCATCAATAGGAGCGAGAACAGCGGCAGTAGAACAGCAGAGGCCGGGCAGAACTAACTATTATGCTCATCTTAATACACTCTTCGTGTAACAGGCCAATTGACCATCGTCACAGGCGGGCACAATCTTTAAGTTGATTCGATGCCAAAATATCAGATTTTACGCATTTACTTGCGATATATATATATATATATATATATATATATACCATACTTAAAGGCACAAAAATATGTGTGCACATGCATATATATATATATTTTAGTGGCAAAATACGTCGACTAAAATTACCACATTGACTGATGGCCCTGCGTCAGCGGCTTCAATTCGTATTCGTTAAAACGACGCTACCTACGGCGTCGCCTTAGTCTACCGTAAAATAGATGGATAGTCATTTAATTTGGGTACAGAGCGAAACTTATAGAGCCACAGACGGACGTAAATAGGGCTGCTGCCGACCATCTACGGCTGGGTAGTAGCGTGCGAGAGATGTATCTATAAACTAGTAGTTGGATTCCGGCGGCGCGTAACGGACGGAGACCCATTCGGTCTTCTCTCTGGAAACTCGGCGCAGTAACAGGGGATCGATATACACAAAAAGCGATCAAAGGGTTGCTCAAGCGCTAAGAGGTAAAACCGGAGGGCAGCATAACGAACTACCAAGTCCACTAAACTGCTGGATGCTAAAGACATGCCGTTGTTTTCTCGAACTCGATGCGTCAACGCTAGATAAATAAATAGACACTCATATTCTGTTCATCGAGCATATAAATATATATATATATATACCTCTCTAGCGAAGGACACACTGTGCATATTGTTTGTGTTTCCTAGTAGCAGCAGATACATATTTAGTTTCTACACGAGCTGGAGACTTCCTTTCGGCATAATATGCTTTTACGAAGACCAGAATTTAGCATGTATGGAAGAGATTGTACGTATGTATTTGGTTTTATATTTTATACATTATCATTCATATATTATTATTACGAATTATTCAACACAAAAGTATACTTGAACACATTCAAATTCGTTTTATTTACGTTTGTTGCCTACAAGTAGCTTTTCTGTATCGGCCGACTGTTCGAGCTTTTTACGGCCAGTAGCCTCGTATCCATTATAATTTTATTATCAACATTTTCATTATAAACACGTTTAGCTTGCTAATACTGGTTTTACTTATTATTATTATTATTATTATTATTATTTATTACATGTTAAACGATGTTACAGTTGAGAGGTCTGAACGTATTGTTGCAAAGTTTTTTAAATAATTAGTTCACTCCATGGCGCCTAAAATAGATGCCGCGTTTCCTCTGCAAACGGCCAAGGACAACGCTTGCCTCAAGAATTGACCCTCTCTTCGGTCGTTTGTGACCTCCTGAATTCGCTTACTCAAATCTTTGAGAAATGCTTCGGTTCTATTGCTTTATTACTATTATTATTATTACCATGAACGATGATAATCTAGTTTACGTTATAATACACAACGTGTATATATTTTTTTCCAAATTGGCGTGTTAATGGACTGAGATTTTCACTGCAAACAGTAAAGTCAGAGTTTAGCATTTTTACTCGCTTTAAGCGTTTCTAACGCTAGTCGTGCTATTAATCCTCCAGGCTCTATTATCTACCTCTCAGCCGTACCGCACGGGGTACGAGGCGAAAGTTTAGGCGGTGCGAAAGTTTACTACGTTATCTGAGTTGATCGCCGTAAATGCCTTCGGTCCAGGCTGTCAAGTGGTTTTTGTCGTTAGCAGTAGCGCTGAAATTGTGGCAGTTGAATCACAGGGATCTATCTCAGGGTCAGCCCTACGGTAGTGTAAACACGGTTTTCCGCGTATCCTCTTATTTGAGATCTATCGGCGCACGATAGAGTACCGTTTATTTTCCAATGACCAATACGTCGTGAGTGTGTGGCGTTGTGTCTATATGCACATGTGTGTGCATGATTGCGTTATATGTCTGTGTGTAAAGTAACACAATTATACCAGTTAAATGCTAATAAATGTTTTCAATTTTGCATCTTATATATATATATATATATATATATATATATATATATATAGAACATTTTGTGATGATTTATTAATTATTTACAATACGTTTTCACACTCAACAGTGTTCGTCTCTCTCTCTCTCTCTCTCTCTCTCTCTCTATATATATATATATATATATATATCAACATGTGTATAGTATATACATGTTTATCTTCGGATAGCCGCACTTTTTTTGAAAGAATGTTGATGAGCTCTTTGACTAAAATTATTTTCGCTTGTTTGCACTGTTTATTAAACACGCATAGTAGCTGAATACTGATTAAGTAGTTGAGTAAGTTTTGACCTAATAGTCATAAAATCAAAAGCATTTATTTTATTTGTACAGCTAAAACTTCCGTACTATTTGCATGAGCAGCTGCAAACTGTAATTCAGTTGTGAAGTTTGCACGTGCACCCTCTGTATTATGGATACACGACATTCCGCTTGTTGTATGGAGTCGACAATAGATGCGACCCATTGCAAAAGAAAAACGCTTGTTGCCTTAAATATTTCTAGTTGTGTTAGTCATTCGGCAGATCACAAACACGATGTACCTTGGTTTACGCCGCCCAACGTTTTTCGTATATAACAATCGGTACGAGACGGCATCTAATCTCGACCTTTTATCTTGGTTTCAGCATGTTATTATTATTATTATTATTATTATTATTATTATTATTATTATTATTATTATTATTATTATTCTTATTCTTATTCGTTGGTTACTCGTATCTTAGCGACATGTCGACTTGTGCAAAACTATGTAGAGCATTTTTTTTCACACAAACCAAGAAACGATGCGAGATTTCTTCAATGGCCGGCATTTCAGTGGCACACGTAGAAACTCAACGCTCTTTCCAAGCTTCTACGATTCAGTTGTTGGCTTCAAAAAGAAAGAGGGAAAGGCGGCTTTCAAGCCGCACGCGGAAACAGCATCAGCTGAGCTGTAATAGTTGAACGACTACAACTACAATGAGTTGTACTACAACGCATACCATTATTCTCTATTTCTTTTTCTTCTCCCTCTTCGTCGTGTTCTGCTTGTTCTTCTTCTTGTTTTGCTTCCAGGATAGACAGGCTAAGAACGCAGCCCACAGGACCTACGAGAATGATGCTGTGGTGGCATCTTTGTATTGTGGCGCGTCTTCTGTGGAATCATTTTTTTCCTCCCCTTTCTTTTCGACCGCCGTCAACGCCGGCGGGTGGCTTCGGCGTATCGAGTCCTCGAGAACGACATCCTCTATCTGGATGCTGCATCGAACAATCCCGCCTTTTATATGACAGCCAACACACATCAATTCTTGTTGTCGTAGTCGTCGTTGAAGTTGTTGTTGTTTGTGTTGTTGTTGGTGGTGGTGATGTTGGTGAGTTGTTGCTATTGGTGTTGGTGTTGTTGGTGTTGTTATTGTTGTTGCTGCTGTTGTTGTTGTTGTTGTGTTGTTGTTGTTGTTGTTGTTGTTGTTGTTGTTGTTGTTGTTGTTGTTGTTGTTGTTGTTGTTGTTGTTGTTGTTGTTGTTGTTGTTGTTGTTGTTGTTGTTGTTGTTGTTGTTGTTGTTGTTGTTGTTGTTGTTGTTGTTGTTGTTGTTGTTGTTGTTGTTGTTGTTGTTGTTGTTCTTATTGTTATTAGTGTTGTTACTGTTGTTGCTATTATTGGTATTTCTATAGCTACTACTGCTGCTGTTTGGTATTCACCCTGTCGCTATTGTTAGCACTGCGATTGTTGTTGTTGTTGTTGTTGCATTTACTTCGTTAGCGGTTTGGCTGGTTCTTTTTAATTCGCCTGTTTTTGTGGTGCTTGCTTACAACAGCTGTGCCTGTTGTCCTACCACCACCGCCGCTCTAGATATCACGCCTGTACGATATTACCCACAATAGTACCTCACCAACCCCCGATTCTTACAGGGGGTTCATACACAGTGTTCTTACTACATGCTTGATTGTTATTGCTATTGTTGTTGTTGTTGTTGTCGTTGTCGCATATGAATCAGGGGCACGCTGTTTACCCGGCGCGTGTGAGAAGCTACGGTAATTGTTAGGCAATTGGCGGTCCGTATCATCATTAATTATGTTCATTATGTTGCCGCTTCTTCTAGTGGTGATATCGCTATTCTAGTATTACTTCAACTGTACTACTACTACTACTACTACTACTGTGATTACTACTACAACTATTACAACGACTGCTGATGAGAGTAACTTTTCGTGGTCTGCCGCTGTCTGGTTAGCCTGGTTGGCTGCAGTGTCAACGCGCGGCTCGTTCGCCCGTGACGGTGCTTAGAAGTGGGGAGGAGGAGGTGGTGGTTAGGGAAAGCAGCCCGGAGATTGGCGAGGCCTACAACAATGACCAAGCCCCCCCTCCCCCCCATGAATGCACCCCTCACCTCCGACGTTGACTTGCTTAATTATGGTTCACATTCTTGCCGCGTTGGAAATTTCTCTCCATTCCGACACAGGCCGCAGATGACAGCGTAAAGTAATAAAAACAATGCAACAAGTAGGAAGACGCGCAACAAGACGTGTAACAGTTCTAGCTGTGTGTATGTAGTTCGTGCCGATTCAGTGACTTTAGTAGGTGGTCTAATTTAGTGAACTGCAGTATGTTAGTATGAATGCTGATTGTAGGAGTGTTTTTTTTTTAGCTTTTAATAAGATTCATTACGACGAGTGAACTTTGTCCAAAATTCACACATGTTTGCTAGGCAGGTAACAACGGCTACTGGTGCGATATATATATATATATATATATATATATATATATACAAACATATATAAAAAGACGAGAGGTAGCTGTCGGAAAATCAGTACGGTTTCCGAGCCGGACACTTCACACATTCAGCTGTCAGCAAAATTCTAAAGCTGCCATTCCATAGCTGAAATACAGAGAAACGTGTCGAGAGGAAACCGGTCGCATTATCAGAGCGCGTTGTTAGTACGCTTTTGTGGGACTTGTAAAAAGTGGCGTAGTCTTCTACTTATGGCATATATTAGCATCGAAAGTAGAGAGGATAAGTAAACGACAACTCTTAGATCCTCCACACAAAAATTCGCACCTAAAATATCGAGCATCTACCTACGAAGGTGTGGACTATGCAGTCCTAGCCGGGGTCCCCCAGGGGGTCCGTACTGGGACTCACGCTGTGCAGTATAACCTACAAGTACTTAAGACTCCCACATCCCCCGGGAGTTCTCATCGCCTACGCAGAAGGTCTGGCACTGATCGTTACCGCCTTTCACGAAGATCTGCTCGAAGGAAAAGCCAACAGAGCGGCTATCCAATAATAATTTCACACATTAGGTTTCAAATTGGCTTTACCAACAAAAAAAAAAACACGAAAACAATTGCACGGTTTCCACACGAGCCATAAAAGTTCTCTTTAGACCGATTCCCTGGGATCTCAGAGTTAAATGATCTCAAACAATGGTACAGCATTAAACACGGTTTGCGCACTTACCCACTCGCGCAACTGCTAACGGGCCACGGTGGCTGCTTTCACCAATAGCTACACCGCATTGGCAGAATTAACTCCCTCTTATGCTAGATGTGTAACAATTCAGGGGAGGCTGGCAATGTCACGCACTGCTAAGAACGCTGCGCCTTTTTCAATACTGAGCGAGAGCTTTGTCTCGAAACCTAAGACTGGGAATTTCCCTAACATGCCAAGCTTTTGTAGAGGCGCTCCTCAAGAATTATGAAACCTCATTTGTGGTAAGAAGATTCACAGATATTTTCCTCCTGAAGCGAAAATAACCGCCACACAAAGCCGAGTAGCCTAAGTGGCAAAATAACGTGACATTAATGTCGGCAAGACCGCACCGCGGCCATTTCCGACAAGGGGCAAAGAGGACGACTTGATTTTAGTGGGCTTGTAAGTTCTCGCAATACAGCACCCGTTGCATCATGCATTGTACCGGTTAAACTCTATTAAAAATTATATATATATATATATATATAGCAGAGTAGTCAATTGTCGTTGTGTATTTATTACAGTCTACGATTTACGGCGCTGACGTCGTATTAAGTAAACAATCGGACGAGGCGCAGCCCGTTCGTTAGAGACCCAGTGCTAGCGATCTAAAGGTTGTTACTGTAGAATTATACCCGTGAGTTCGGTAAGCTTTAATTCCTAAATAAATCAGACCATGGGAATAATGACCATGGGAGGAGACAAATAGTATCACATAAAGGGGTGCGTTGTACAACGGTTTTGATGATATTATATATATATATATATATATATATATATATATATAATATCATCAGATCCGTCAATAAGCTTAGCGTTTATCATGCGCTAGCGGGAGGTATATGTATTTATATATATAAAAAAAAAAAAATATATATATATAGTAAAAAGGTTAGAATCGTTATCATGGTAAGCGATCCTAAGAAGACATGTTAAGCGCACACATTTATAACCCATGAAGTGCTTTCAATTAATGCTGTATGGTGGAGTGTGGAGAAGTTGTTAATGTCGCGTAGGTGAGCTGTCAGGCCGTAGTGTGCTGCGCCTAGCCGATTCTGTATCTGGCACGGCACCGTCTTAATAACCGCGTAACGTTGGAGAGGCGACGTCCACCTGTGCTTCTTCACGACATTATATATATATATATATGTATATAATGCGTTTCATATTTCATTAGTTGCGACACAGTCGGTTATTACACAGTACTATCGACAACAAGTAGCGGTCAATAGCCAAGCGCGCCGTATGTCTCTCGTAGCGGCGAGAAAATCGAGAGTTGCTTGGGCCTTCCTTGTTTGGCCGTAATAACAGTAGTCACGCGTTGCCAGTCGTCAGTCGGCAAAGGCCAATTGATACCTAGCCTTGCTTCTTAGAACTAACTATTGGCCGGCAGAAGTGCCTGGCAAAAAGCTGTAAAAATTATATATATATATATATATGTATATATATATGTATATATATATATATATATATATATATATATATATATATATATATATGTATATATATATATATATATATATATATATATATATATATGTGTGTGTGTACTTTTTAACAAATTTAATGTCATCTTTCATTTCATACAAATAGCCGTCTAAGATGCTAGGCGCAATTCAGCCTTTTCAATTTGCCTGCTACATACTACAATAAGCCGCTCACCAAACTGCTTAACTATTCTTACGGCAGTGGGCGTGTTCTTTATTATATGTATTATACGTTACACTATATATACATATAGTGTGGTGAATCAAAGATCACGTAGTGCTTTTTTTTTATCCTAATGACTTTTTTATCGTTTAAAAAATAATTTCGCTGGTTCTATTATCATCATGGTTGTGACAGTGTAATGCTTGGTATAGACTTGTATGTCCATAAGTAGCCTTTGCCTTGCATTCGGGAGGACTGGGTTCGAGACCCAGACCGGCCACTCTTTAATTGGTTTGCATGGTTTCCAATTTAGACAAGGTAAATGCCGGAGTGGATTCAAATTTGCCATGACATGAAAAAAACCGTACACGGGCAATAGCCTTACAAAAAATCAAAAAAAGAAAATATTTTTCTTTCACATCAGTTCGGTTGTTCATTATTCTGGCCGTATAGAAACATGTGGCGACGGCAACGGCTGCCCTCTGCTCTACCTATAAGGAAAGGGATCCACATACGACTGTAAAAGAACCGTAAGCCAAGTTCGTCGCTGGGGAACTACCTCATGTTACGTGCGTATGGCATAGCTACGACAGTGCCATGCCAATTGCATTGCCATTCATTGACGAAGCGTGCGCTGATGGATCCTAGCCACGCGATCTGTGCAGCTTCCTCGATCGGCCAACGAACTCGCCACACCTTGCACTTGCTTGCGAAGAGCCATCACGAGGTTGAAATATGGAAATCTAGTGCATTGAATGCTCCGTACTTCACAGAGTCAGCGGCAACGTTTAACAATTGCGAGCGTGGTCGGTCGCCGACCGGAGCAAGCCTCGCGCGGTAGATTCCCATCGTCAGCGGTCTTGTGCCAGCATTGCTAATAGAGCTTGGTCACTCGAGCGGCAACTTTACGTAATTTCCCATCCGGAGGATGCACCTCTTCCCCCGCCTCCTAAGCTCGACCCGACCGTGACGATGGGTCACGCAGTTGTGCTAGCGGAAGCCGCAAAACAGGGATTCTGGAACATCAATAGTGCCAGTAGCCAACGTTGTAGCCATAATTTGTTAACTATCAACAGCAACAACAGCAGCAGCAAAAACCTACAACAACAACAATAACGACGACGACGACAATCAAACGCAATGATTAACAAGAACAATTATGAAGGGCACGACACAACCACGATAGCAGAAACGCCATCTATAACAGCAACAACAGCAGAGGCAGTAACAACTTAGCGATTTCGACCAACGTTACGAATAGCAATAACGGTTGTTGTCATTAACTTCTGACAAAGCAGCAGCAGCAGCAGCAACAGAAACGGCTGACAGCAGCGGTTGAAAAACAAAAAAAAAGAAGAAATAATGAAGAAGAACAGACAATAGCGCAGAAAGCAGAGAAGACCAGCGTAAGCTATTTGCCTTCACTATTCGCCTCTCGGTGAAGGGCTGCTCCAGCGCTGAAGCACCGAGAGGGGACGTGGGGTTTGAATGTTGCGCGCAGCGGGTCCGTCTTAGGAGAACGTCGCCGACGCCGCAGACAACGAAGACGCCGATAGGGATGTGGATTACGTCAACAACAACAACAACAACAACAACAACAACAGCCACAGCCACGGCGTGCAGTAGCTCACATAGCTCCCCAGGAACCCCCGTGGGCGGGGTGGAGACACGAAGCACAGAAGGAACACACTGCAACGCAAGTTACATCAGTTAGTAACAACACTACGGGAGCACCGGTAGCAGAGGCGCCAGCGTCTCCAGAATAAAAAGCGCCAGCATCTCCAGAAGAAAAAGCGCGCTCAAGCAAGCATTCAAAAACCGAGGAGATTTAGTTGTTGCGTGCCTTTCTCGTTCGAGTTCGCTCGCTTGGCCGCAAGCCCTATCGTGACCGGCGTTGCCTTCGCGGCGAGGACCGACTGTGTCACTGACTCACTGAACTCAATTACGGTTCGAAAGCATTCAGTCTTATTTATGATGATCATCTGCGGTTACCGTTGTTTGTGCGCTGCTCTAGTTATTACCAGAAACTTTATCGCAGTTTTGTCCGCTGTTGTTGTTGTTGTTGTTGTTGTTGCTCATTCGGCTTCTGTAGCTGTTGTAGTTATTGTTACGTTGTTACTGTTGGTATTTCCGTTACTGTTATAAAAGTTATGCATTCGTTTTGTTGTTGTTGTTGTTCTGGTTGTTGTTGTTTATGTTGTTGTTGCAGCTGCTTTTGTCCACATTCTTGTTGTTGCTGCTGCTTTTGCTGTGGGCATTGTTGTTGCTAATAACGTTGTTATTGTTGTTATTGACGCCGTCGTCGTCACTCTGTTACTACCTTCTTCATGGCTCACTAAACACACAACACACAGAACTACCGTGACCGTGTCCCGTAGCGTCATGATCGTTGCCAAAACTCGATGATAGTAAACTATTATTGCTGATGCCAAGATGCACCAACAAAAACAGATACGCATTCTCTTGAATCGGCGCCTGTTTGACACAGGGCACATGGCATCTTGCGGTTTACCGGTAACTGATACCAGTGGCTTCTTTGCACCGCCCGTTTTCAGATTCCAAATCCTGGCAGAGTACAATGCGAATCAAAGAAGAGGCAGAGGTCAACCAAGTATTGGTTGATGACCGTTGTGTTGTACCGCGTGCTGTGATTCTCTATGATTTCTGTGTGACCGCATAAGGAAGCGAATTGCGCAAGGAGCTGTCAGACCTGCCGATCCGATAGCCAGCAATCTGGGTGAAGGGTCATTGTAGACCGAAACAGCCGATCAAAATGGTCTATTTGCAAGTTAAGTGGACATCAGCAGGTTGTCTATTACGAACAGTCGTGAACAAAACAATCGGCTCCATTTGACGATTTTGATATTTTAGCTGCTGATTGTCGCAGATATCAGGGCGACACCGCAATGTCGGGTTCTCCAGATCAACACATGGTAGAACGTATGGCGGCGTGGTCTAGGGGGACTATCTTGCTTTCTTCTGAACGCGCAAACCTAGAGCTTTCTGCAAATGCGGGCATCTCGATAACCTCAGGGTTCTAGCCAATACGTCACTCATTCAGGACAGGACGTCGCGAACGCCGGTTATTACATCAGTTACAACACAAGTCGTAATAACTCACTAGTAGCCCAACGAGAAGTGTCCTAAAGCCTTACCTGTCCGCAGTTCTTACGGCAAATTTGTTCACTGTGAAATCCTCTCTAGTAATTGTTGTCATATACCGGGGTGTCGCCGGTTCAATCCCCGTCGTTAGTGGAACTTTCTTTGAGCTATGTTCATTGAAAGTAGATGGAAAACCATTTGGCGGCGTGGTCTAGCGGACTAGTGCGCTAGTCATGGTTGTCATCTACGGGGGTGTCGCCGGTTCGATCCCTGTTATTGATCGAATTTTCTTTGAGCGATGCTCATTGAGAATAGAGGATAAACCATAACGCTGAGAGTCAGCGCCCATGCTGCCACAAGGACTGTTTGGGGAAACCCCAGATAACGCAACATATCCGGCCCTCGGTGCATTGAAGATGTATCTCACGGTAAGTTCCGTAGGGGGCGGAGGATAGTCTAGAATTAAAAACAACTTCCTAAAAAAAATTAACTTTATATGACAAACCATACCGCTGAAAATCAGTGGCCATACTGCCACATGGACTGCTAAGGAATCCCCTAGATATTTCAGCTTGGTCGGCCCTCGGTGCAATGAAAATAAGCCTCACGGCGATTCCATGCCCGTAGGGGACAAAGAATACTGCAGAACATTGTCTGTGTCGACAAACGTCCAGGGTCGTCGCACACATCCACAATTTTGTATACGATTTCTTTAAACGAGTTTGATTATTCTACTATTCTTTTGTTGTGTATGTGGATGGATTTAGTTACATTGTTTAGATTTTGGATACTGTGGCCTGGTTGACAACGTTTGTCGCGCGTTGCACTATTTGCCGCCACTGTGGCTGAGACAATGTGCTTTGTTTGTGGTAATCAACGTCGTCTTCGTCGCTGATAGAGCAACAGACGACTGTTCTGTCGGACTAGCGGCGGAACTAGCTAAACTTCCTCCCCATTATTGAACTTACGCGGCCTTACGAGGCAAATTGAATCCACACAAATGTTTGACTGATGCGCGCAGATGCGCCCATTTACAGAAGCATAGACACATCTACAGACACATTAGACGGCTGTAGTGTAGTCTAGGCACACCGTTTGAGTACAGGGCGCGTCTATACTTGTCAGTCATGTATCTATTTGTTCTGCTACAGTTGTCTTTTTCAGTTTTTCCTCTTAAGCTGTATATGCGTAACCTGCCATGTACATTTGCTGTAACGCCACTTTAAAGATGGGGTTGATGTTGATAATGGTCGTTGCGATGGTTCTCGTGATAGGTTTCACTACAATCTGCTAGTAGCAGTCAGGATTTATAGTCGTAACACATAATTTGGCGACATACTAAGCGTCTCTTTCCATGGCTATATATATATACATATATATATATATATATATATATATATATATATATATATATATATATATATATATATATATATATATATATAAGGGCGACATGTGTCTTTATTTTATAGGTATACATGTCAAAAGAATAATAAATATCTATCTCCCTCTCTCTCTTTTATATATATATATATATATGCTCCAAGTCAGGGAGTCAAAATTTCCCCGATGGCGGTACTTGTTTAGAATTGACAACAGTTTTAGGGAGATTGTTTTTAATATTAGACCATCCTCCATTCCTGACGGGCTTGGAATGCATTTAAAGCATTAATTCAAGAAACCGAGTGCTGGACATGTTGAGATATTTAGGGTTTCATGAAACCTGTTTCGAAAGATTTAGAGCGAACTTGCAAGAGCTGAACGCGCATATGCATCCTACGCATTGTAGTGGAAAAACAAGACGCACATTTGTGACATTGATATAGATTTTTATTAAATCAAAACGCTTACTAGTGGTACTCCTCGCGAGACCATGCACGGATTTCACCACAGTGTTTATATCAAGACTGGTTTTTACACTCTACCGCTGCCGATTGTGCTGAACGTTGCTCACCATACCATTAGCTACACTGCCGGAACCAGCCCAACCAATAAAATTCAACATTTATTGGTTTTACTTTTTTTTAAAACTAGCTTAACTTTTAACTAGCTTATCAAAATGAACACATTACACACCCGACCTGAGTAGTAAACGTATGTTTTCAATAATTGCACAATTGACTTGCCACGACATTAATGAAAAAATGTTCTATTGGTTTTGTCAACGATAAAATCGTACTATAATTATATTCGTGGTAGCTGGGGCACGCTAGGCTATATATTTTGTGCGGGTTTTATTTATGACTTTTTATGCGTATGGTAACATTATGGTCGTATAGTTTGTAATGCGGAGGGCCCGTGCACGCAGCGGTGGAACATCCAATACACTTAATTCGTATTTTTCATTCTGCGCCGCAATAGACATTTGTTGGACACTATGAATCCAGAAGCGGCCGCAGCTGCAAGGGCAATGAACATCCCGAAACGATGGGTCGATTTCGGTTAGCCGGTAGCGAGCAGACAAATGGCACGTGTCCACCTTCGCGTTGAATCGCCTACTGCCCTCAGTTTTTGTCCCTTCTAAAAAAGCAGTCGGGTTTTTTAGACGACGCGTGCGGCCTGCCAACCGTCTGTACGGAAGCGTAGTAGTAACCCTATGTTCTTTATATGCATATACTTTAAAGTAACATGGTATTAAGCTAAGATTATATATATATATATATTTTTTTTTTTATGAGACCGTCTTCTCCGGACGGCAAATTTATTTAAGTTCAATAACTCTTTATTGAGCTTGAAATGTCCATTATTACATAAATGTAAACAATTATAACTATTTAGGTAATTTTGCAGAAAAGGCTATCGCCCGTGTCTGCAATATATATATATATATATATATATATATATATATATATATATATATATATATATATATATATATATATATATCTTTATATATGCGTGCTCCAACGACCATGCATTGATGGTTGATTGTTCGTCAATTACAGGAAAGGTCGTGTACCTCTGCGATACTCCATCGACGAAGCGAAGTGATCGCCCAGTACGCCAGGGGGGCTTGCTGAGACCGATGCGCGATTATCCAGCTTCGGCAGTCGCATATCTCGGCATTCCTTATGCCGAACCACCGCTTGGATGGAACCGTTTTCGGGTAAGCATGACGCTGTTTTAAAAAGCTACATAATAATAATAATAATAATAATAATAATAATAATAATAATAATAATAATAATAATAATAATAATAATAATAATAATAATAATAATAATAATAATAATAATAATGAGCAGCCTAAATACCTTTGTTTTTCCCTGCTTGTATAACGAAGCTAAAACAAGCCGTTACCGTTCATCTATATGTCTACTGTAGTTAAATCCATTCATGCTTGTTATTATCACACAGTAAGATTAATACTACGACCATAATTTGAGCTTTGCCACATCTAATTTTTAGTGGTAAGTAGCTTACAGCAGAATTGTGACGGCGTTTTCGATTTGCAGGATCCCCAGCCGCTCACGTTTAAAGGCAACGTCGAGGCGAAGAGGTTTCGGCCGGCCTGCTTGCAGCACACAAATTTTACGGGATCTTCGAAGGGCGTCGATCATGTCAGCGAGGATTGCCTCTACCTCAACATTTACACGCCAAATGTGTGTCCTTCGCTCATGTTAATCGTCTAGGCCCTCTAGCGGCGCCAACAGTAGGACATCAATAGAACCACGATCCACAATTCCAATCATCACAGAGGGCGGCATTACCACCAGTTAGCCCAATTAACGGCAAACATTCCGCTAGCAATGTTCACACGAATACGACACAAGCAATGATGCAGCAGTGACATCAACAACAAGACCAACAACAACAACAACAGCGAGCAACCACAACAACAACAACAACAACAACAACAACAACAGAGAGCAGTTACAACAACAACAACAGAGAGCAGTTACAACAACAACAACAACAACAACAACAACCACAACAACAACAGCAACAACAAACCATGACACATAGTACCGCCGACAGTGTATTGTGTGTTGTTCACCTTGCTTTCTTGCAACACACAAATACTATGTGTTGATATATGTATGTTAATTATCAAGAGTCTTGCATCCTGCATCGTTACCTACCGTTAGTTACTTGCCCTTAGTTTACAAATATCACTTATATGATATATTCTCAGATGTTGCATGTAAATGTGTGATGGCTGTCGTCGTCTGTTGCGCCCCCTCAAAAACCAGCACTCATTAAAGCATGCTATTTTCGTGCTGATCAATTGAAGACGTGGCTGTGCGTATTGTCCTTAAACTCGTTGTAGTTTTGAGCACTGCAGGACCAGCCTATTGGTTGCCTGATTTGGCCCATGGCGTCGGAGTAAGCACGCTGGCTCATTGTCCGGCAAGTTAAGGTCTTCACTAAGAACCTTCTTGAGCCATCCTTAGCAGATGTGTTACGCCTACGGTAAAGCGGTCTTGATCTTTTGCACTAGCCAAGTTTCTGCCTTTGCACACAACAGCCTATTGAGCACCAACATGTAGAAAGAACTTTAAAACCATCGACGAAGAAGCTCTCGTCACCATAGCACAAGACATGGCTGGCTTTGTCTATTTTTTCATTAGGTTTGGTGTTTCTACCTATGAGCTGGGGCTGGGTATTTCTGTTCATGTTTACATAGCTTGACGACCTGACACGCTCTAACTTGGCCATTTTTGTTGTTTTTATTTCTACTACTTTGAACGCGCGACGAAAATGTGTGTTTGTGTATGGCCTACCATCAATGGCAGGATGAGCTCAATCGGGGCCAGCGTTTTGCTGTGATGATGTATATCCACGACGGCGAATTTAGTTATGGAACCGGCAACACGTTTCCGGGCTATATGCTCGCCGCCACCCAGGAAGTGGTCGTCGTTACGTTCAACTATAGGCTTGGTGCACTCGGCTTCCTCGCCACGGGGGATAACTCGTCAGGTGAGCAACAGTAGTAGATGCATAGTCGTGAGTAAATTCCATAGCTAAAGAAAAAAAAATATATATATATATATATTTTTTTTTTCTTTCTTCTATATATATATATATATATATATATATATGTATATATAGATACGAGGGCGGATCGGCAAATTCTAATGCTTTAAATTTTGCGGTCAGACTAAAACCATGGTCTTCCGGTTTCACTTGCTTGGAGACGCCATTGACAAACATATTCCAAAGTAGTGAAAATGTTACGAACTTCTTATGCTGATCAAGCAGTGTCCAGAAACACTGTGTGTACGTGGTAAGGCCTGCGGCGTTAATAACGGAAGAGAACGATAAAAGTGCGTGATATCGTACTCAACAATCGAATTACTATCAGGGAGATAGCTGAGAGATTGGAGACATCTTATGGATTAATTGTAACAGCCTTCGCCTATATTGTCTGCATCAGAAGACTGACAGCAAAGTTCGTTTCAAAAATGTTGAAATCCCAAAAAATGAGAGCCCGTCGGAAGTCCGAACTAATGATGATGATGAATGATGAAAAATAGTACCAGTGTGGAATATAGCGTTTCGATTTTAGAAAGGCAATTCACCTCCTTAGAAAAGGGATAATTAGAAGTTCATCAAGCAGTTAATAAGTTTCTTTCTCGTTGGCAGCCTTTTTATAAATCTAAAATCAGACAGTGCTTCATGTACCAATTAGCTAAACGCGAATAGATTGCCTGTATGAAAAGTATATGGGCTAATGTTCCGTATACCAGATACGTATAGTACTTCATTTTACATGTTTTGCGTCTAAATATATATATATATCGTTTGACATCGTTAATAACAAACTATTCCCATCCCGCTGCAATGTGTTGTTGTATGCTCTATGGACTGGTCTGCACGGAATCCTTCAGCTGGAAACTACGGTCTCATGGATCAACGAGCCGCAATCAATTGGGTCTACCACAATATTGAGCGCTTCGGAGGGGACCCTGACCGGATCACGCTGTTTGGACCGGGCGCTGGAGCAGCGGCAGCCGGCATACACTTCATGCAGCAGATCTACGGCGAAGATCGTACGTGGAACTCCTGATCAGATTAGCGCTAATACACTTGTGTTATTTTGGCGTTAGTTTGTCTGTGACGGAACCGACAGGCCTTACAGGTGTACCAGTTAGGAGGAACTTGCCAGAACAGTTCTTAACACGCTGATATAAAGTACAGACGTTATTTGTCAGAGATCTATGCTATCATATGAACAGAAGGATCCAACGGTCAACGAACAAATGCATACTAAACCTGTGTAAACTACTTTTTTTTTTATTAGCAATGATTTTAGCTGAGTCATACATGAGCTGATGAAGAATATAACCGAACTTAATCATCGTAATTGTTTTACTTTGGTTCTGGATGCTGTGGCTTACTTACAATTCGGTTATAATAATATTTCAGTACGAATCAGGCGAGTAATCGCGATGTCGGGAAGCGCTGTCGCCGAATGGGCATCAATCGATGACGCAATTTTCGTGCGGAATATCTCGCGACTGTACGGCGAGCAGATCGGCTGTTGGGCTACCGACAGTTATAAACTTGTGGAATGCCTAAAACGGTAAATACTGCTCACATTACTCACGCCTGGTCTCGGATTATCACTCCCACCCTTCACGAAAGCGGGCATTGCACTATCTCACTAACTGTTCCAAAATCTAATAACACCTCCTCTACTTAACAATCGTGGAGTTTTGCAATTTGAACACCATAATTCCCCTCACACGCATTGCCGCATCAATTGAACACGATACACAACTGCCGGCTTCAACCACGCCGGACACTCCATTCACATCCCTAGGCGCCTCACTACGTTAAAGCGGTATCTTCAAATTTCAACCGGCTTGATTGTTATGACGTTTTGTGGCTTTTTATTCGAATACCATATATATATATATATATTTTTTTTTTTGTTAAGACAGTATGTGGAGCGACAATTGTCTCCTGGGAACGTGTATATATATATATATATATATATATATATATATATATATATCGCTCTTACCTAAATTGCCTACGTGAATGTATATATACATTTAGTTAGTCTACTTATTTTCTACAATTAGAGCTAAAGCGGAACCAGCACAATCGTATTGTGGAAGCATCGTCTTAGAGTTAGACACTTATTAATAATGCATATTATTGGTACAATTATTAAGATAATCGTATTGTTTCGGCCGAATAGCATGTGCCATGTGGCGCGTTACAGGGCGTAGCATTACTCCAGTATAGTGTAGTGTGTGTGGCAAAGTAACGGCCCAATCTAACTAAAGCTAGTTAGGACTGGGTAAGTTGGACGACGGGACCTAATTAGGTTATTTAACCGACTGATTACAGGAAAAGTAACAACAGCGTTGAGTTCACCCTGACGACGGTAAAGCCAAAACGAGGCTGGCTACCGTGGGGACCCGTTTTGGATCGAAACACCCGATACAAATCGCCCGGCATGCCCCACACCCCTCTCGAATACCTCGAGAATAAAGTAAGTGGTCGACGCAGCGTTTCCGTACGGCGCTGTGCTATATGACGCTTTTCTACTTTGGTGCCAACTAAGGGCAGTTAATGAAGGCTGCCCACAGCTGCCCGTAGGTAAGTGAATTTGTGATGATTTGTTTAGCCAGACAAGCAGGACAAAATAGTCAACGTCCATATTGTATGCTATTATTGTACGGTGAGCAGGTACCGCTTCCCGGCCGAGTCAGTCAGTTAGCGTATATGACGGGCGTGAGCCGAAATGACGCGTCATTCATCGCCAAGGATGATGAAGAGCTGCGCAACATCGGCTGGCAGCTGACGCGCGAGATGTTCGAACACAAGATCCGCGTCTACGCGAAAACCTACAACTACACCATCAACGAAGACGCCATCATCGAAGCAATTCGGTTCATGTACACGCCGTGGATGGCGCCGGACAACACGTCGCTCCTCATCGAGGAATACGTCAATGTAAGCTGCTTTGCTACGGACACTCAATCCGCGTGATACTGTGCGTTGAAGCCTGGCGTGGGGCGGTCGACGCCACGGCATTGTGTATCCGACAGCCTATAGTAAAAATCTTGGAAGTCTACAGACATCTCGTTAGACGGGAAAGGTTGTTGAGTAGCGACCATCAAGTTAGATTGATTATGAATCAATTTTGACTATTTAAAAAAACGTAAGTCTCATTGAAATAATCCGAGCTCTGTTAATTCCAACGTGCACCGTTTTTGTATACTCCGGGTTTTGGATACTACTTTATAAGGAACTGTATGCAAGCTACTAAGTTTTACTTAGTAGTGTATCTAGAAGTAATACAATTAAAGCAAGGCTGCGATGATAGAGTTGCAATACTTTTAAGCAAAATAATTTATGGACATACGACGGCAGTATTTGTCAGAGTTGTCGTAAACCGTTTGACCCGGCTACGGGCGGATATTCTTATCTCAGCTATTAGACGGAGATTGAAGACGACAAAATTAGTACAACTGTCAGGCGGACTTAATCTTGTTATTTATTTCATTTCACCCCTGTGTCGAGGCCTCCCGATGATCTATCTATCTATTACGTCCCGCCGTGTTCCCGTTCGCCCAGGAGGTCCGCCCGTAAAACCGAACGGCTTTAACCTAGCGTTATGTTGCTTATATGCGGGGGAGCAGCGTGCACGGTAACAATCTGCCATTCTGTTAACAATTGATTTGTTCCCTAGATGTTCACCGACTCGCTGTACGTGGCGCCGATGGACCGCATGGTGAAGCTGCTGCTCGAGATCAACGTCCCGGTGTACCAGTACGTGATGAACTACTCCCTAACCTCGGACTACTTTCTGAAGTCGCAGCGCGACTGGGATCGTGTACCGCACGACCTCGAGTCGATTCTCGTCTCGGGTGCGCCGTTCATGGATCCCAAGTTCTATCCGAGCGACTACGGCTTCGAGTCGGTCGTGTGGAGCGATGCCGATCGCAACATGAGCCAGCTACTCATGGAAGCCTGGGCCAACTTTGCCAAGGAGGGCAATCCCACGCCGACGGCACTTTTCGGCGTCGTCGACTGGAAGCCTATGTACAAGGGTAGGTAGCGGTGCAACAGTCAGATGGCCACAAAGCTCGACGATTAGACATTTTAGTGCTTGCTATATACTGCCATATGTATATGATTATATTGCTGAAAATGCTGCCTGCTAAACTGTGTTCGTGTTATTGTTGCGACGATTTTTTCCGACGGTGCTTTCGCTCCTCTGCCGCCGTGCTACAACGGCTTCGCTGCTTCGTTGACGTCGCTGTTTGTACAGGCAACCTGCAGTATCTGTCGCTGAACGCTACGTACTACGAGGCGCAGAATTCGTCGTCGTTCATGTTCCGCGACTACCGCCAGAAGCAGGCGCAGTTCTGGAACGCCTATGTGCCGAGCATCTTCGGCCGCGCCGAACACTACTGGCCCTACTGGAACGAACTGCCCTGGGAGTACGAGAATCGCGTCTACCGGACGTCGCTGTACTTCGTGTCGGTCGTCGCCGTGCTCTGCCTCCTTCTGGCCTTCGTCGGCTTCTGCTGCTACTGCCGAGCGTCCAGGTATGACGACAACGACGACGGATCGGCCATCGGCCGCTACCGACGCTGACGGTGACAAGCGTCGACACTCGAGAGCGACCCAGTCCCCGAATGCTATAATCCTGCCACCAGTACCGCTTATTTGTAACGTTTCTCTATTACACGCACATGCGTATATGTATATATATATATATATATATATAGATATATACATACATACATATATATAATTGTATTAATTTTTTAGAGGGACACATAAGTATACATCTAAATAGAGACCGTTAATTGAACTACTCACAATTAGGCCGCTGGCCTATATATATATATATATATATATATAATGTTGATTGAAAAACGTTTGTTAGCGTGACGTATTTGCGAGTTTATACATGGAAGTGCTGCAAGCAACACAGTATTTTTGTTGCTTCTTTGAAAATCAAGTTCGCATTTTGTTATAGTTCCCAGTCCACATATATTTATATATATATATGTATATACGCCAAGTATCTTCAGTACTTGGAAGAAGTTTATTATTGTTCTTGTTTGACATTGTTGTGTAAATAATGACATTGAAGTGTTTGTTTCACTTTGCAATGGACGGCGATGAAGCTAATAACTGCCACAGTCGTTACCTTATCTCTGTTAAATTTATGACAAAATATATTTATTGATTTTACAAAATATCATATTGTTTATTTTGCAATTACATTGCATTTCAAGATGTTACATATTACAAAATATATGTATTACATAGAACAACGTATGCATATTACGACACTGCCGTTTCTTATTTACGCTTCGAAAATAAACAGCTATTGATGTTGTCGCCGCCAATAGATTTGGCTAGCAGGGGGCCTAACAGGCTATCCACCATTTTGCTGATAAGTACGGATTCATGTGTGGGTCAGATGCATCGGAAACGGTAGACGACCAGTAGGCGATATGTTACTGTTTTTATTCGATCTATCTAGTGTGTTGACGGGCGTATAAGTAGTTTCAGTAGATTGACTGCCCCGAAGCATCTGTTTGCGATCTTGTTGAGCTCGAAATCGTTGATTATTCATTGGCGTTTAGCCACTTACTTAGAATGAGTTCTATAGTTTGTCACATCACAACAAACACGTGGGGTGGTCCTGTCGAGACAGGACGCAGGAATCGCAATCGCCCCCGTTCTACTGTCTCTCTTTAGCGGTCAGACAGCCCGAATCTACATTTGGTGAGCTCGGCCACCGTTTTCTCATGCGAGTTAGCCCAGCTGTGCCGCTGTGGCGATGCACCGAGTTAGACGGTTTGCCGCGTTTCTGCGTTCCCACGATCTTCCCACGGGCACGACGAACAGTGCCGTAGCAGTGTCTAAAAGGTGCTCGTTAAGAACGGGGCCTAGATGGAGGAAGCATTTCGAGACGACGGGTAGGGAGGGGAAGTAGAGGTTCAGAGAGTTCTCAAGAGTTCCCAACCTCGCTTAGGAACTCATCAAACTTGCAGCGAAACGAGCGGAGCGCGCCGCAGCCATCCATGATTCTTCTACTATGTCTCATTTAGCGGTCAGCGGTAGCATAGAGCAGCCGCACACGTAAGCCTAATAATCGTCTATGTAGAAGCAGCACAAGTAAGCTTAAAAGTCGTCTATGTATAGAGGCAGGTTAGCGTATTATTGCCCTATTCATGTTATTGGACGTAATCTTGGGCGGCGTTTTTGCCCATATCGTCGCGGGCTAATGTTTATCATTATCGCCGTCGTCGTCGGCATCGCCGACGGCAACCCCGACACTGGTCACGTGAGTCTGAGTGTGTATTTGCTGCTTTGGCATGGCCTGCCTGCACAGTAACGCAGCATCAGAGCATGTATTTCGTTGTCAGAACGCGCTGACGCAACTCATAATTTTATTAGTGCCTATAATGTTTTTCATAATAATAATAATAACCGTACTTATACTATCTTATAATCATGCACACATGCATGTACCCTACACATAAACGTTTGTCTATATATATATATATATAAATATATATATATATATATATATATATATATATATATATTTTTTTTATGTTTATTAGGTAGCTAGAAAAAGTTGCTACATAGATACGTTACTGTTGGAACATTCTGTTCACTGATATGGCGTTGACTGACTGTGGATGTACGCGGTGCTCGTACGTCGAAGCTAGTTCGCTACATTAATTCAAAGTCATTACTAAAATGGCTAGGCTATCGAAGTTGATTTCATATCGAAGCCTACATCTACACATATTTGCCACATTTTGTGTACTGTTCTAGTAGTTGTACTGGCTAGTATGATTAATATTGGCATCACTCTGCACTTCTTAGTATGCGGCATGTGACAAATCGATCTATGCATGCATGCCTAACTAATTGCCTTAATGATCTGATGAAATGCACGAGTGACTGAGATGACTGCTGGTACGGCAAACCATGAAGCAGCAGGTATGCAGTGCCGCAGCGACGACATGCTTCTTTACGTAGCTCAAGGCCAATACCGCAAAATGCCTCGGCGAATAGCTGGCACTAACAGTCTGCACTGATAAGGCGGATCGAATCTTGCAGTTCAAAATAGAGATGCAACCCGAATGCCTTCTATACTCAAGAATAGCGTGTGTCCTCCGACTCCGAATGTTTAATACTCCCGTTTAGCTTTACAGCATGTTACGCATTATTGTGCCGCTGTGCCCATAAGTCATCGCCATGTGAATTAACGTTACCCTTCGAGCAAATGTTGCTAATTTATATATATACCCTTTGATTCAGTGCTATTCCATATCGATATCCACGTGTAGCTGACCGCTTTTCGCCGCTTTCTCTAATTATTATTATCAATCTAATTCGTCGAACGAGTCATAGAAACAACTGCCAAAGGCTCAGTCGAATGTGTGCAAACCGACGCTAAGTCCGCTAATTTGTGCATTTATGCCTTACGCGCCACTCATTTATTCTTCGCGCGGCAACCGTTATGGCAAATGTTGCTGCTGTTGCTGCCGTTGTTGCTATTGTTGTTGTCGTCGTCAATCGCGCCTGCACTTGCCGGTCCCATTGCGTGTGTATGTGTGTGTCTGCGAGCGTGCATATGTATGAATGGATACGTACCTATGAATGTGTATGCCTGTATGGCCTGAGGCATTCTTCTTCGAGCACGCCATTCGTGCGCACCCGTGATACCCCGATAGCACGTGCTCTCGACACACGAATCCGCCGCTCTCTTTCAGACGACACTACCTGCACACCGACCCGCTGTACGACGTCTCATCGGCCTCGGACTTCAGCGACGAGAAGGCGTCGTCGCTGATGTTCGCCCCCGGCGCGACCACCCCCGACGGTCGAACCTCTGGCGGCCGCGCGCGCTCCGGCAAGCTGACCACCCCAGTCGGTGGGCCCCCCCGTATCGCGCTGCCAGCGGCCACTGGCCCAACGTCTTCAAGGCACGTTCGTTTTGCCACGGACCACTAACAACTTGTTGTTGTTATTATTGTTGCTTTTCTCTCTCTCTCTCTCGCTTGTTGTTCATGGTACCAATGTATATTGAATGTCATCGTCACACTGACGTCACACTAGCATGGCGATTCTCGACGAACGAAGCGAGCGCTTAGTCAATCACTACCGCTGCTCCTGTCCACTGCCAGCCAGCACAAGATTGCGATACAGCGATGCAACAACTGCTAATAGCAGAGAATACTCTAATTACTGCTAGTAGTATCAAACGAGGAATTACAACTTTCCCCTCTTTTGCGCTTGAATGGTTGAATTGGTTAGCCACCTAATTAAAAACACAGAGAAGGGGGCAAGTGGATACGGTAAATTGCTACCGCTATCGTACGGAGTTTGTCAGATTTTATTGACCGTTGCTTATTTGAATTAAACTTGAATACAGCATTTTTTCAACGTTGAAACGGCGAGGCCGCGCGGGAGACAGTCAATCACCCAACACTGAATCAACACGTCGTCAATAGTGCAAATGCCACTTGTCTGGCTTATTAGACGTACCTTGATGATGAACATATACGCCTACCTTTGCCTACAATAACAACAGAAATTCTTTTACATTATATGTGGGTTATATTTGATCGATAGATATAGTGCCGTCCTAATTCAACGACCGTCCGGCAAGCAATTAGTCATCATCCTAATGGCTCCCTTGTAAAAACCGTATATATTGGATGTCTATGCTAACGTGTGTAAATCGTGATCTGAAGATGCAGAGTAGTCTCCTATCAATCAATCAATCATATTTATTTCATTCAAATAGAGTATGTACATAATAGTTCATGTGATATAAAACATAAATACTTGTTGTCCTGCCGTTCAACCTAGAGAAGAAGTGTAAACATCTTTGTTTGCGGTGTGCCGGACATTCCACCGCGTGGTACTTAGCGGATTGCTGCGAGCAGAACCGACAATACACTGAGTACGATAGTGTTCATGAAACTCCCTACGGGATCATAACGGGATAGTAGTTTCCTATATGCTTCAAGAGTTCTCAGCTCGGGCAGCCCCAATTTTTAAGGCCAAGCCGACTCACAACCCATAAGATCACGCTCCTTGTATCGGTGCAAAGAGTCATCAATCAAACGAATTTGATGAATTGTTGCTTGAGTTAATGTGCGAATTGCGAACAATGCCGGATCAGTGTCTCCAAGGTGCCTGCTCCCTTCTAGGCAACACACATGCGACAACAAGCCGTTTAAAAGTTTGTGTTCAACCACGGGCACCATATGGATGGACAAGCTATACATGCACACGCACACCGTGCCTGTGGTCAAGCACAGAACGATGGAAACGCTAGCAGAGCTATCTTTGCCCCCCCCCTTCCACTGGTTGCATGACAGATTCGCATGCTTGTGAACACTTGACTAAACTTTTAGCCGACCTTTGTCCGGGTGATTTTGTTGTTGTTGTGTTGCTGCCAACGCCGCTGTTTGCTTGCTGTGTTGCATGCCTGCTGATGGTGAGCGTTCGTACAGTATGCATTCGATGAGCTTTGGCAGTGGTCCGCCGACTTCAGCGACAAGGTACGAATCGTTAATCGTGCCTGCGCGGGGACACGGCCGTGTAGTCACGCCGCGGTCGAGATATGAGCACTTCTTACCTCAACGCATGCCTCACCTACACATAAGAGAGTGGAGAGGGAGAGCAGAGCAAGACAGCGCGCCCGCAAACATGAGGGAACAATGGAGCAAACCGAAAGGTAGCTTCAGGAGGGTCACCCTGAGGAGGGCCCCTCCTCATGGCACCAGCATCACTCTCATCACTTCGACACTTCACCACCACTTCATCAGTTAATTTTCGTGAATGGTCCCGCCGGGTGACGAGGGTGGCGGCGGTAGGAGTGGTACAGCACTCATTTCACTGCGCTCACCTGTATTTTACCTCATTTATCTCATTGACGTACTGGCCGATAACAAAACCGAGACAACAGCAACAAAATCACCACCACTAACAAACAGCAACAATAACGACAGCACAAAACAACAACAATAGTAACAACAGCTACAATTTCTCTATCCTAATGACTCTGACTACTTTACAGCAGATTAGCCAGCACTTTAATCACCACTACCTTGATGACCTTCACGGTCGATAGGGCAACGACCTCCGAGTCCGTTGGACCGATCCGTGAAACGATGACCATCAGTTCAGACGTAAATGCGCACACTGCTTTGCACTTTTTAGTTTGTCATTGTTGTTTTTGCTGTTGTTGTTGCTGCTGCTGCTGCTGTTGCTGTTGTTGTTGGCGTTGTTGTTGCGGCTGCTGTTGTTGTTGCTAGTGTTGACATTGTTGTTGGTGATGGTAGCGTTGCTTT
>QVRM01003709.1:0-77762 GCA_003439945.1 Dermanyssus gallinae | reverse complement strand
GCACCGTGACAGTGCACGAACAGTGCAGTGGCGGGTTGTGGCCAACGGTGCCGTTGCGGGCGTCGTGCTAACATGCAGAAATCATCATCATCATCATCCTCATGGCGCGCAAATTCAAATTTCTACCACGGCCTTCCAATATGCAACAATTACAGCAGCAGACCCATCGGGTCCAAACTCAAATCTCATCCAGTGCGTTCTTCGCTGCGCCGGCCATCTCAAGTCACGACTGCGACTACAGTGGATTCCAGCTCACGTTAATATACGAGGAAACGAGCCAGCTCAGAAGGTCGCCAGAGACGCCCAAGAGAAGACGAAGAAGAAGGCGGATCGCGTATGCCTGGTGCCGCAATCCTTCCCCAAGTCATGTCAAAGCTAAAGTGTGGAAACACAGTTGTCAAAATGAGATGAATTGGCAAACTGGATCCCACAAAAGCGTATTAATATGGGGATCGGGATTAATTTTGCAGGACCACATGACGTAAGCGGGGCTTCTCGTAGATGTGCTGTTGCGGTTTTACCGTCTGAGATTGCCAAGGGTCTGAGCGGACGCACGCTCAACCATATTGGAGTAAAATCATCACTCATGTGCGAGCAGTGTAACAAATATGATGACGTTATACACATCCCTACGAAATGCAGGAAATTCGAAATGGAAAGAGCACAATAGATTACTAAGGCCGTCACTAAGCTTGGCGACGATGGAAACGTGTTATCAGCCCGAATGGCTGGCAGCAGACTTGCCAATCTGGTGAAATTTGTCAATTCTAGGGATATTGTGATGTAAGTTAGCATGGGACAAGTGATGTAATTATCAGCGAAACATGTACAAGTTGTGAGCATAACGGATGTTAATAACGTCTAAAACGTAAAATCTACACCTGTGTAACGGGTCTCTGATGTGAGACTCTCCAGATTATATATGTAATCAATAAACACCTATCAAAGAAATTTATATATATACATATATATATATATATATATATATATATATATATATATTCATATGACCTCCTCATCCTCCTCCACCGTTGGCTGATTCCTTAACTAGCTAACTAACAAACTAATCCACTGCTAATCGTGTGGTGTGATACAGACTGGTTGGTTAGTAGCTTGACTGATTGGTTGGTCGGTGGCTGTTGTTGACCACCGGTGTGGCGACGGTGTGCAGAGCCAAGCACCACTGGTAGAAGAACCACGTGCACGATCGCAGCCTTCAAGCTGAATTTCCACAGCAACAACAAAAAACACGAACCACTACGAACTGGCGGTCATTTCCTAGGCACCGTCGTCGTCGTCCTCGTCGCTGCTGCTTTGCTGTTCTTCGTAGAACGAACCAGTTGACTTCGTAGACGAGGCGGCAAGACGCCGACGATGGCACGTAGAATTCCCGGGCTCAAGACACGCGCGTGTCGCTTGATTTTTTGTAGGAAAGCAGCGTCCGTTTAGCAGCGCGGGCATCGGTTGCCTGCGGCAATGCCTAAAGACATGGCGCCAAATAGAGGATGCCACCACCATGCCAGTAGCGAAAACGCGGAAGTGCGCACTAAATGCGCGGGCAATCTGTGATATAAAAGAAGGATATGCAAATAAATGAGTTAATGGTCGGTTGGTGCGAGCCAGGCGTGTGTTGTTTGAGCGAGAGAATGGCGAACTCGTAACGGTCGCCAGCCGGTCATGGGGGTGGTGGACACTACAATTTTCAATAATTTGTAAATTGTTTAAATTGCATTGATGTCAGAAGATAATCGTTTTAATATAAATAAATATATACACATAATGTATGACATCACTTTTTGTATGTTAGCACTTTGGAGCGAACAATTGTCTCCGCGTTACCGTGTAGTTGTTATAGGATCTCAAAAAAAAACCGATGCTCTCGAGTCTCCCGTGGAAAGATTAAGGCTTTTGGCCACGCACTGGATCAACTTCAGCGTAAACGGTCCTGGTCCTCCCATTGTTTCAAAAGCCAACGAACAAAATTGGTGCGGATAACCAACGCCAGAGTATTTTCTACATTTGTTAGCCTCTGCTAACCTAGACGCCTGATGACCTGCCTGGTCCGCACCTGCACCAACCATCGAAGGGGCTAATGAGTCGGCCACCTGTATATAACCTACGACTACGACGGCAAAAATCAAACTCAAACTCTTCAGAGCTACAAAACTCAGCTCACATCTAGTGTCAAGCATCTTTAAGTCAAGAATACAATGACAGCGTCTGCGTGGTGAAGGTAATGCGTTTCGCGTGAGTTCCACAGTCTTACACGTCCACGTTCGCCCCTACGAATGGTGGTGACATTTTGATAAACCTTAGCTGTTTTGGCACTTGTTCAAAACTTTGTGCAGCCAAAGCACTTTATTATGGCCTTTGTAAAGCAACAAGGAAACGCACTGAAATTTAAACTTGACACATCTGGACTCCCCCCCCTCTTTCCGGAGGAACTAACACAAAGAGTAATAGAGGCCGACGCCCCGCACAGCCACGGTGGACACCCGAGGTAAGGGAGACCCGGGCCACATGCATTCAATTCAATTCAAGTGCTCCTTCATTGCTTTCAAAGGGTAGATAATTACATACATAATTATTCAGAAAAATCCTGTATTCAAAATATACAATGCATAATATAAGAGACATAAAGAACAATTTATATATATATATATATATATATATATATCGTAATAGACGTAATACGTGGCCTAAAATAGTAGCAACAGCACACACTCAGAAATATGTATATGTATATATATATATATATATATATATATATATATATATGGACGGATTATACTAAAATACGTTCCAAGCGTACACAATATGCGTACACGGTGCTAATGCTGCGGAGGATACACTAAATCCGTCGAGACGCATGTATTCACACACCCTTTAGCAGGGGGGCTTTATTACAACCACAGATAAGTGCTCCATTACCAGAAAACAACCCTGCCAAAGCCGGCGGCTTACGAGGAAGCTTGAGTATGGTTATACCTACAAGCTAGACCCCATGCAAACATCCTGTTAACAATCGTTTTCTTTGCAACAGTTGTTGACTGGATATTGAGCCCGGTACGAGTCCTTATTGTGGCAGTGTTGAAGAACTTCGCCGCTCTCTCAGGCTGCTTACATATCCAAGTAAACGTGGATTTTTCAATTCTTTCTAAAATGGATGCAATATCTTCACATTTTACGTCATTCTCATGAATATTGCAGCTAGACGCAACACGCCTGACAAATTTCTTGTGAAGTTTAGTAAGCGTGTTATTGTCACGGAAATAGCCTAGATTCCGCACCGGCGAGGCATACAGTAGGACCGGCAGAACATATTGCTTATACAACCTTATGTACAGGGAGGGTTATTTAACACAATACAACGAAATATCCAGTTCAGCCTCCGTGTGGCCAGGGCTGCCATTTCTAAAACGTGGGGAGTATAGCTAAGAGTACAGTTTGTCAATATGCCTAAATCTTTAATAGACGTCTTAGCCATTAGCACCTCTGAAAGACCTATTGGTGAGGAAGGCCTTAATCCAGTTAATAATACGACTTCCAACTCCATAACGCGGCAGAATGTTGAGCAGCTTTGAGTGCGTTGTGGTTTCGAAGGCGGACTTGAAGTCAAAGTAGACGCAGTCAAATGGTCTTCCCTCGTTAACCATAAAAGACCAGTCATTTTCTGTCTCAAGCAGCTGCAGGACCGTAGAGTGGGCGGGACGGTACGCAAATTGTTCCTTGGAGATCAGACCCTGTGCATTAACATTGCTGTAGATCGCTTCAGTGATGATTTTCTCGAACAATTTACAATTACGTTTATGTACAGGGCAGACAAGAGCGCAACGAAAAAGACTCGGTACAGATCCCTCCTCGAGGGATCGACGAAATATGATTGCTAGTGGAACACATACCTCACAACCCTTTGCTGCTACGGCGACGAACGGTCGTGTTCCGTAAGAGCTCTGTGAATATTCGCTTCGTTTTGGTGATCCTACCTCGTTTTCCCGGACAAGTTTTGTGTGAGTGCTCCACCTCGTTCTCAAGTGCCTGGTGCGGTGTGCTTTCCCATTTTTTCCGAGTTTCTTCGGGTTTTTTAGCCGTTTTGGTGTTTCCGACCAAACGCGCTGATGGACGGCGATGCGGATGCGGACGGCGAGAGCAGCGGTTCGCGCGGATATCCACTCGAACTGGCGTCTGCTACGCCGACATCGTCCGCTGCGCTGGCGGCGTTGTCTGCCATGGCGGTGGAGGGTTGCCGCACGATGCGGTCACGTTTAGAATTGTTGTCCGATGCACCTACGCCCGACGTGCGCTGCACGTCGCCTGCGACGTCGGCGACCGTCTATGGTGCAAGCGATGCTGCTGTTCGACCGATAGAACAGCCTCGCCCAGCTGACAACGACACAACGACGGCGGAGACAGTGGCTACTGAGACCGCACCAGGTGTCTCAGCTGCGCAAAAGCCTGCTGTCAAACGGGCCCGTGCTGCCTCAGACACGGAGGACTCTTCTAACAGTGCGGGGGTTTCTCGGAGCGCCGGCGATACGGCGAATGACGACGGCTTTGTGACAATTATGAACAAGAAGTCGGCTAGACGGGTGCTTAAAGCTGAAGCGGAACTCTCGCGTTTCCGTGAATCGGTTGACAGTGGCGCCGGTCCAATTTATACAGTGCGATTTCTGCCACAGGATTTGTCGGCTTTGCCGCCCGAAGCCCCCAACAAGCAGCAGCAGAGCCAGCGCCCGGAATTTTCGGCTGAACAACTGTTGAAAGTGTTCAAGGCGCTCCATGACCTTGTGCCGGCGGCAACGTTGGGAGGGGGTCCCAAAGGGATAACGGCCACGGTGCCCACTATCTCGGCCGCAAGTGAGTTGGTGTCACTCAAGGTATTAGGAGGCGTGACGGTCGTGGGTCTATGTTCCTCAATGGATCAGTTTTGGGGCGTTATCAAAGACGTCAACCCGGCCTTCTCTGACGAGTGCCTTCTATCCGAGCTCGCCTCGTACGGCGCGGTAAAAATAAGGAGGGACACGAGGCCTGGGTGGAAAGATAAGCAGAACATCCGAGTGCCGTCTAGCAGGATACACGTTCTGTTCAAAAGGACACCACCTAGTAAGGTCTTTATTGTGTGGAGGGATCACGATGTAACGGTCGAAGCATCGTCGCCGATTGTTTGCTTCAATTGCCAACGTACTGGCCACACGGCAACTCGTTGCACTCGCGCCCGTGCATGCAGGAGATGTGGTGCGCACGACCATCTTGCCGCATCATGTCGAAATCGCGCTCGCTGCGTTGACTGCAGGGGCCCTCACCCTAGAGGGGACTCGTCTTGCCCCGTATTCGCGTTAGCTCGCGAGAAAAGCAAGGCCCTGCTTGGGTCGCGTATGCTCCAACATGCGCAGTTGTCGGCGCCGGCAGCCACCCTGGTCACCGCCCCGGACCCCGTACTCCCTGGACCACGCGAATCGGCACCTGGGACCTACGCGGCGGCGGTACGCCGTTTGGTGATTCCAGTCTCTTCAGGCGTGGCCCCGGAAGCTTCGGCAGCGCCCGTCGAGGTCGTGCTCCCCCCCTTCCGGCCGATCCCTGCCCCCCGGAAATCTTTGCTCCGTTCGAAGACGCCGCCATCTACTGAAATGGAGCCCCCTAAACAAGTGGAACGAGTAATGGACGCTGCTCACCGCCCTCCCAAGCGCCGTCGCCAATTGGTTACGAGTAGATCCGTCCCGCGCGGTCGCGCCGTCCCCCGCGTTCGGTCGCGCTTGCCTAAGTCGACAGACGACTTTGACCTTGGTTGTTTGTCCAAGGCCGCATCACTGCTCGCACGTACCAACCCGAAGCTAGCCGACACGCTTCGAGGCATCGTTAACGCACTGCGTCCGCTGCTAGCTCTGGCACCGTTGCTGCAAGGTCTGGTGTCCCCCGCACCCACTTCCCAATGACGGACCCTGGCTCAGCTTCCTATCCCCCTCCCCAGAGCGCTCCAGTAGCAGATAACCCCTCTATAAGGGTTACTTGTCCCAGATGCGGCCGGGACTTCACCCGCCGCGGTCTCCCCATTCATCAAGCTAGATGCCGTTCCACGTCTGCGACTGCCGCACCGTCTCCGACTGTATCCTCCGCGCCAACACTCCCGTCGCAGCCGAGACAGCCGCTGGTCGACAGGCTCAGCATTGCGATCCAACAATCAAGGGTGATGCGCGTGGTTCCCCGGGCGGTGAGGCCTTTGGTTGCCGAGCTCCTTTGCGACGTCCTCGACCTTGTGGCGGCCAACAACGACCTCCCCTCGTGGGAGTCGCTCCTGTCATTCGCTTATGTGGTACTTCAACTGCCACTTCGCACCTTGTCGTCAATCTCTTTGGCAGCGACTGTCCGATCGAACCTCCGTGCATTTCGCGATGGCTGGCGTTTTGAGTATCGCGTAGGAGGTATTAGAAGAGCCAGAACGGACCCGTGCGACTCGCCTGAGGACTCGGCACGCCGCGTTTCGAGCAAGCTATCTGAGGGAGACGTTTCCGGGGCGGCCCGACTATTATGCTCTACCGACTCATTTGCCTCGGGGGACGGAGTCCTAGCTTCGCTTGCCACCAAGCACCCACCTGCTCCGCCGCACTTGGCTTTTCCTGCCCCTCCTGACTCGATGTCGCAGCATCAAACCTCAGTCGATGACGTCTTGGGAGCTGTAGCCGGCTTTCCGGCCAGTTCGTCCGCTGGTCCTGACGGTCTCCGCCCGCGCCATCTAAAGGATCTCCTTTCCCCCGGGATCGGACCGGTGGCCGGGAGACTGGCCGCATCACTCGCCAGAGTGATGAACGTCCTGAGATGGGGCCGACTGCCGGCTGAGGTCAGGGCGATCGTGTTCGGCGCCAACCTATTCGCACTGCGCAAAAAAGACGCATCAATTCGCCCCATTGCCTGCTCTCTTACGTTACGGAGGATCGCAGCAAAGATAGCCTGCCGCGAGGCCAAAGAACTTATTATGGAACAACTTGGCCCGCACCAGCTGGGATTTGGCATGGCGGGCGGAACGGAGACTGTCGTACATGCAGCAAGAGCCTTTATGCAATCAAGTCCCCCCGGTACGGCACTCCTGAAGTTGGATTTTCGCAATGCATTCAACACCATCCGTAGGGATCACCTCCTTCGTGCGGTTCGGGATACAGTCCCGGAACTCTTCACCTTAGTAGAACACGCGTACAAAGAGCCATCCGTCCTGTTGTTTGGCGCCGAGACGTTATTTTCGGCATCGGGCATACAGCAGGGGGACCCCTTGGGACCGGCCCTATTCAGCCTGGGGATACGTGAGCTGGTTAACTCCGTTCAAGTGCCATTCAACGCTTGGTACCTAGACGATGGCACACTTGGTGGACCGATGGTGGACTTGCTCGATGAGGTGCGCAGAGTCCTTGCTTTCGAGGCAGTCAGTGGTCTGGTGCTGAACACGGCCAAATGCGAGGTGTTCGCTCCGGGGACAGACCCAGACGATCCCTCATTGAGGGCCTTGCTCGAGCTGCTACCGGGGTGTAGAGTCGTGGCTGACCACGAAATAAACCTTCTTGGCGCACCGGTTCTGCCCTCTGCGCTGCCGGGACAACTCGACCCCTTGATGGACAGATTGTGGGCGATGCAGGAACGTCTACCGCTTGTTGGAGCCCACCAGGGACTCTACCTGCTTCGCTCGTCGTTCTCCGCGTGCCGCATCGTACATATTTTACGGTCCATAGACTGCTCAGGCGATTTGAACCATCTTCTCCAACCATTCGACGACCAGGTGGTGGAGGCCCTACAGACAGTGCTGAGTCTAAACTTACGACCACGAGAGGTGCGCCAGGCGGCCCTCCCCACGTCCATGGGCGGCCTTGGTCTCCCCTCAGCTCGATCCTTGGCGGGCCCGGCCGTGGCTGCCTCGATGCATGCTACGTCGGATAATGTCCAGCGCCTGCTCCCGCCGGCGGCTCAGGCAATGTTCGAGGCGGCTCGTGACGATATAGCGACTGGACTTCAAGCTTCATCGCCTGGTCCCGATAGACTAGCCTGCCAGAGGGCCTGGGCCGAGAAGGCTCACGAAGCTTCGCTTAGTTCGCTGCTTGAAGGAATGCAGGGATGACCAGGACAAGGCACGCCTTTTAGCTGTCGCTCGCCCAGGAGCAAGCGACTGGTTGCATGCACTACCCGCTGACTCACTGGGTACCCGCCTTGATGACCAATCCACCCGGATATGCGTTGGCCTTAGATTGGGGGCTGATTTGGTTGAGCCACACAGATGCTCTTGTGGCGAGCCCGTTGGGCGACTCGCCAGACACGGCCTGTCTTGCGCTCACGCAGCGGGCCGGCGCCCAAGACACACTGCCCTCAATGAAATGCTTGCAAGATCGCTGCGGAGGGCGGGGATTCCGTGCGTCCTGGAACCACCTGGGCTTTCAAGAGACGACGGTAAGCGCCCCGACGGTATGACTTTGATACCCTTCTATAAGGGTCGTTCCCTGGTGTGGGATGCGACGGTGACCGACTCTCTGACCCCTTCCCTTGTCGGTCCCGGCGCGTCCCGCCCGGGGACTGCCGTTACGCGAGCTGAGACCTCAAAGATGAGAAAGTATGCGGACCTAAGTCGGGCGCACCACTTTTCGCCATTCGCGTTCGAGACGATGGGTGGCCCTGGGCCCCTCACGGTAACATTGATCTCTCGGGTTGGCGACGCATTACGGCAGGCGACAATGGACAAGAGGGCGCACGCCTTCTTCTCCCAGCGACTGTCACTGGAGATCCAAAGAGGTAACGCGACCTCAGTGCTCGGAACTATGAGAGACTGGATGGACCCGGACCTTCGTGCCAGGGGGCGGGCAGGACTTCCTCACGGGCATGAGCGATAGAGCGACTACGGCGCGCAGAAGGAAGCAACTAGGTCGACGAGCAGCAACGCCTTGAAGCATTTTATATATTCTTCTAAATTATAATGAAATAAAAGTTGATAATAATAATATTAATAAACCCTCACAACCGCAGTTTTTATATACAAATGCAGGGATTCCCTCAGGGGTAGCACTGCTTTTGTTGGCTAGCCCGTGAAGATGCTTAGCAAGGTTTTCAGGCGATGAGTCAGCGTCATTCACAACAATCAAATTGTCAGGCGTTGGCACAGGGAGAGCGGTGCAGCTTGTGTTTTGGAGAACACAAAGCCACCTGGGGCTCATGTCCACATAGACTAAAGCGCATGGAATTATTACAAAAATCGTCTCAAAATAGCATTGGGAACCGCTTGGATGCCCCGTTAGTACCACTCTGTACACCTGTGGGCCACATACAGGCATCTGATAACTTCTCAAGGTGCACTTGGTCCTCGGTAGAAAATCAAAGTCAACGAGGCGACATCCAAACCTCAAAGACCCGAACCACCGAAGGATCCAGCACTAACAAGTGCTCCACCTGCGACCGTCAAAAATAATTTGAGTGAGCAGCACGTGCCGCTACTGAAAGTGGAAGAAATAGTGCAACAGGTGATTTCAAAGATTATGCCGACGTTGAAAGATATCATCGCGCAAACAGTGGCTAGGACCATTCAGGAAGTTATCCCGAGCATTCTGGGAGGGCTGATGGGCTCCCCGTCAGCCGCCTCGCCTTTACTGCAACCCACTATTAATGACGCTGATAGCGCCAGACCTACACGACAGGACAGAAGCGCAGATCGTGCAACGACATATTCCTCATGCTTCAAGTCGACCTGACATCTGAAGACAAAGGTGAACAGGCCCCTTGCGTACGAGAACCGGCAGAACCAGCAAAATCCAGTAGTGGGTGCGCGTATTCAGATAGTAATGTGGAACTGCGAGGGGAGGGGAGTGTTAGATCTGCTAGGGGACGACGCATACAGAGGGATAGACATTCTTATTTTGACGGAGACCTGGGCGCGAGAGCGGACGTAACGGAAACGATGATTGAGCACCTCTTGGTGGTTATAGAAGCGTTACCGAGAAAGGCTCCAATAATTATAGGAGGGGACTTTAATGCGAAATTAGATAGAATTGATTCGGAAAGAACTGTAGCCTTGCTAGACGTACTGGATGAAATCGGCTGCTGGGTAGTCAACAGCGCGAATGTGTTTACATATGAATGCCTTTCTGGTTCGTCAGTCATTGACCTATTTGCAACAGATATGGATAGAATGGACATAACGTTTGAAGGGAAAAACAATCCGTTACAGGAAGGAGCGGGACTTAGAAAGCATATACCGATGGGCATCTGGGTGAAAATTAAGGGGACTGTTCAAGAGCGGGGAAGGGGGGAAAACTCAGGAAGAAGGCTTAACGTTAATACTCTATTACAGGGGCTTAACAAAGTATTTCCGGTGCCAGATGCGATACACATAGATTGCTACGAACGCAGCCTTGTAGGGTTATTAAATTCTGCGATACTACCGGTACAGAAAAGAAGCGAAAGACCTTGGTTTAGTGAGCGGTGTAGGACGGCCAAGCAGGCCAATAGGTTGACGCAGGAATACGTAAAAATCGTTCCGGCTATGCGGCCGTTGGCCTTGTTGGTTAAACGGTTGGTTAAGGCATCGTATAAAGAAGAAAAGCAAAGGTACTGGGAAAAGAAAGAATGGGCAGCAATAAGGGAGGCTGAAGTACGGCCATATACATGGCTGAGGCGAAAGGGGAGGAAGCAATGTTTAGTAGAGACGGGCAGGCTAGTCGAACATTTTGGGAGGATTTTGGCCAGGTCGGATACAACCCCGAAAACGGTGGTAGAATATGAAGGCCCCTGGGATCGAACGACAGAGGAAGCTAGGATTTGGATAGTGAGGACAATCACTCTTAGGGAAGTAATGGAAACAATCGACAGAGCACTACGGGGGAAAACGCACGGAAATGATTGGATAAGGAATGAACACATGAAAGATACCTTAGTTCTCGCGCCATGCTGGCATGCTCTATTCAATGAATGCTTAAACACTGGGGAAATTCCACAGGCCTGGAGGGAAGCGACATTAATTGTCATTACCAAAAGAAATGGTATAGAAACGGAACCAGATGCTTGGAGGGGAATAGCAATAAAGAGCTGCCCATACAAGATATTTTCAGGAATAATAGCTAGGAGATTGGAGTCTTTCTTAGAGGAAAGGGGGGTAATACCAGGGCAACAGCATGGATTTAGGAAGGGAAGGTCAACTCACTCAGCAATTGAAGGGCTGCTCGGAGCAATCTGGATTACTCTGTCCAGGCCGAAGAATTGCCTGCATGCTGTGTTTGTAGATTTAAAAGCGGCGTTTGACATAGCGCCAAGGGACAAGATAGTTAAAGAGCTAGCTAAAATGGGAGTGCCGGGAGCAATGCTAAGGTTGCTCATCAGCATCTTCAAACAAAACACGGTGCTGATTGACAACGGGGTTGGCATTGCGGGGGAGGTAATTCGAACCACAGGTGTCGCGCAGGGCGATGGACTGAGTCCACTACTGTTTTCCGTTCTTCTGGGTGGGCTCTCCGAACGGATAAGGACGGGCTGGACTCGAGAGTGGGCCAATATTTTAATGTACGCAGATGATGCAGTAATCTTTAGTTGTAGCCTTTTCAGAGTGAAGCAAGCAATGGATCGGCTAGTTACATTCATGGATGAAATGGGCTTAAAGGTTAATTGGGAAAAGACAGTAGCCATGAAATTCCGAAGGGGCGGCCGTCTGGTCAGGGATGAAGTACTTCAAATCAGGAAAGGAATTAAAATTGGTAAATAAATTCACATACCTAGGGCTTACCTTAACAACAAGGGGCAGTAGTTTTCGATCACACATCCAGGAGAGGGTTAGGAAGGCCACTATCGCAGCCGCGGCAATTAAATGTCCACATAAGCTTTCGGTCGATGCAGCAGTAGCCCTTTTTGGGATACAGATAGCGCCCATCGCCACATATGGCATTTCACTAATATGGAATAAGGTGGGAGTAGACAAATTGCGTTTAATCGATGGGGTAAGGTTTTTCTTTCTAAAGAGGGTTTTTGCGCTTTCAAATACATGCTGAAATAGGGTGGTCCACGTGTTGGAAGGTGGCCCACTGCTGACAGAGGAGCTACAAACACGATGGAATCTGAAGAAGACGTGCGCCTTTGACGTTTATATGCAAAATTTGCGAACCAAAATTAGCGAGGTAGACAAAGGAATTTATGGGACAGCAGCAATGAAAAGCACTGGGTGGAGCGCTAGCGGGGTGAAAGATCGCCATTTAACAACGGCTTTTGCAGCCCACGGATTTCATTACGTTATATGCAACGTGGAGGGCTTTCATGAACCACAAGACGAATGTCGATGCAAAGAATGCTGGAGTAAATGTGATAAATACCACGCCGCGGTTTGTCCGGCGGTTCGGTCCATAGCAGAACTGGCAAAACGCTAGATCGATTGTTGTGTGGAAAACTGTGATGTAACATAAACACACTTACCCAGCCCGGGTGTTAATAAATAAATAATAATGCATACATGTATATGACACGATCACGTTGTGTCACACGAATTAAACTACAGTCAGTTTTCGACCATTCTTCGCTAGCCAGCCAGCCAGGTACTTACTACCTACTACCCGTATGCTCTCTGCGTAGAGCTGCTCCGCCCCCCGAAAGATGCAGGCCATCACAGGCGACGCGCAAAAGCCAGGGATAACGGCAGCCTGCCTGCCTGTTTGCTTGTTGTCTGTTCGTTGCAAGCTCTGTTGCATCGGGATCGAATCGGCGACTCCTATGCCAGAGCCGCCAGTCATTAACGCCAAAAATCCCGTCAACAAAATTCTACAAATGATGATCAGATACTTTACAAATTCTACGCTTTTTAGTCCTCGATGGCAACAAGAACAAGATTGTGTAAGAACATATGTGTAAACACTTTTCTTCCAGCTTGGAATATTTTATGCGACAAGAATAGGTCATGGTTTAACGGTACACGTTCAGGAGATGCAATATAATGTCTGCTTTTCAATGTATTCCCAGCTTGGGAAATGGCTAGGATAATCTCTATGAGGTCTCACTGTGCTGGCAGAAGCAAACATCTACGCTTAACAGAATAAGCATAAGCCATAACCTTTTTTTCAGGAGGTTTAGGGTTTAAAATACATTTACGTACGACTGAGAGAAAGCATAACAAAAGTTGGTAACCCCCCTTAACATACCAACGCTCAGACAGTGTGGGACTCAGCCACCTAACGGCCAGTCTTGGCGCTTGACAAGAGTCGAGCCTAAGGATTAAGGCAATACCCACTAAAACCCTACATATATAGACGGCAGTGCCTACATATATGTACCCTTCTTAAGATGACCTTCCGACCTGCGGGATCATTTACGCAGAAAAGTAACTACACACAGGCGGCGGGGAAGTCTCGGAAGTTTTAAATCGTTAGATCCTGCTTGTCGAGTCGCGCCTTGGCAACAACTCTCGCACGCTTTCTACCCTTTTCCTTCTTCCTGCCTCTTCCTTTGCTTTCATGATCCGTTGAATAGGCTTTGCAGCCGCGTCACTGTACGCATGCAAGTTGCCCAATGTCTTGACGTTGAGGGGAACCCATAAACAGAATTTAGAAGTGCTTTTAGCCTGATCTTGAGCGGAGAACTCATTCTTCCGTGGGATCTTGAGTCGTGAACGAGCATTCGGGTGGTAGGCATATATTATAATTCATTCAATAGGCATTTATGAAATAGCAATTTACATACATACATGTATAGAAGGTATCTCCAAGACAAACAATATATTCGTAAACGAATTAGATTTCGGCCAGTTTAAAGCGTGGAGGCATCTCTTCGGCATTCTGGGCCTTAATCCAAGTGAAAATCTCTGCTAAACAACCCTCCTAGCCATTTTTGTGTTCCTTCAGTAAGAAAATCATCTGTAAAGATATGTACGGTAAGCCTTGGGGCAGCCCCCTTATTCCATTAGAAAAAAAATATTGTTTCGTCGAGTTGTATTACATCCCAAAGTTTGTTGGACGAATTCTGGAATACCTTGTGTTATTGTATAACAACGATGACCGGACCGCATTTTCTATCTATTTCGAAAGATTATATTCAAAGATACCTATAGTTTCCAAATGCAGTGTGTCTAGCATTTACCAAAATCTCCAGCAGCTCCTTATTGCAAAAAAAGCTGTTGTTGTTCTTGAATATTCTTGTATGTTCCTGCCGTTGTTTTCAGCACCACTCAATATTTCAGTCAAGGGTTTATAGCGTCTAATATAGGAATTATTTATCTCCCAACTTCATTTGTGGATGCCAGTAGCACGGCTTTAGCGAATCTGCTTACCGCAAATTTTCCAATGTACAAACCCTGTTTTATAGTTACTTAATAGCGAAAATATTTGCAAACGTTCAATACAACAAAATTGTGATTTCCCTTAGCGATCCCTGCACTACCTCTCAAAGTCGGATGAACGCTAGTGTTGCAAAAAACGACAATATTGTGTGAACATCCTGCCAAATGCAACTAAGCTGTGAAATAAATAAAATGAATACTACACTATTCGTACATGACAGTCTGACTGTCGTTAATCACTTTGCGACCTAAGACATTTACAAACAACTTTTTTTTTACAGAGAGCCAGGAACAAAAATTAATGTTGCATTCCCTTTGGTCTGGATAGTGTGGGGCTCTCAAACTCACTAAAAACCTGGTGATTCCCTAACCTACATGACCGGGAATATTGACCTTGGCCGTTACATAACTAATGTGGGTTCTACAGGTTCAGTTTCTATCGAGTACAACGCCCAGGTATTTGACCTGCTTGAGTATCTGGATCATGTGGCCGTCCACACGGATATCCAGCTCCCTCCAATAAGCTGGACTGACTGGCTCTTTTATGGTGTTAACATTAGGTGGTGAGACTTCATCCACTGGTTGACCTCCTCTAAGGCGTCATTTTCTCGGTTCTCTAACAGTGGCTCCGCTTGCCTTGCGGTGACTAAGATAGCCAGGTCGTCGGCATAAACGACGAACTCAACACCACGAGGCCTGCTTATTTCTAGCACGCCGTGGTACGCTAGGTCCGACAGCGTAGGTCCTAGCACGGAACCTTGTGGTACACCTGCGGTCATCGCGTACTCCCTGCCGTCGTAACTCACACTTCGTTTGGCTAGATACGATGCTATCAGATGCCGAGAAGAAAGAAGCACCAGCGTACCCTTACAAACAACTATCATCGACGTATGGTCGGAACATCAGCAGCGTACCAGCTTGGGTGATTAAGTAAGCAGGCTTTGTCAACGGCGTAAAATATTTCACTAAGTACGGTCCTTTTGATATAATGGCACACAGGTTAGGATCTTCTTTTGCCACAAATGCACAACTGACCATTATATATCTTCCGTTCTTGTACTCGCATCATTGAGACAACAATACTAAGACAGTAGTATTAACACAAACATAGTTCATAATAAATATGACAATGGTAACATACATTGAATAATGATCATAATATTGATACTAAAATGACAGACTTCATGGTTGCGTGGTTCTTCATAAGAAAACATTGTGAACTTTGCTCGAACGCACATACAAATATACATTGTATGTTGGACATGTTATGCTTTACATGTTGGAATATGTTATGCGGCAAGAATAGTACATGATTTAACTGTACACGTTCCAGATATGCAATATGATGTCTGCTTTTAATGAGTTCCCAGCTTGGGATAGCTAAGATAATCTCTATGAGGTTTCACTGTGCTGGCAAAAGCAAGCATCTACGCTTAACAAAAAAAGACGTGAAATGTACGTATGCAAGTTGCCCAAGGTCTTGACGTCGAGGGAAACCCATAAACATATTTTAGAAGGGATTTTAACCCTGAACATGTAACACAAGATCTTGAGCGGAAAACTTCTTCTTCCCTGAGATCTTGATGATCGTGACCGAGCATTCGGGTGGCAGGCACTTATTTTAATTTATTTAATAGGAGTTTATGACTAGCAGTCTACATACGTACAATTATATATATATATATATATATATATATATAGACTTAAAGCTTATTACGCCGTTCATCGAGGACATGGTAAACCGCTTTCAACTTCCGACCACCGCGTCACTGCGAGAGTTCCGTAGACACTTCAAGCAGAAAATGAGGGAAGTGCCAGAAGCATTCTACAAAACACCAGCAATGTTGGACAATACATGGATGGAACCGCTCTTCGAGCAACGACACGTTCTAACCCGCTACTCCGTCCATGGGTTCCACTACAAACTGTGCCACCGCACTGGGTTCCATAACCCTTCCGATGAGTGTTGCTGCAAATTTTGCGGCCTTGTCTGCACCAAATATCATCATGAAACATGTCGGTCAGCGCCAGCTATCTGGGCGTTAGGTCGCTGACATCTTCCTAAGATGCATATACAACATATTCTATAGATGTCCAAGATTAACGGCAACGAATGCTGTTTTCGAGATTTAATGAATACATGTAATGTAATCAACAATACCGAAAGGTGATGTAATAATAAATAATAAAAGTTTATTTTCCGTATAATACATAAGGTATATGTTACATACATCACAATGGACCAGCTAAGCCAATGCGCCTAGTAGGCGCGCACTATATATTTATATATATATATATATATATATATATATATACATTTTTTTGTATTTACAGCTTACGGTGGCGGCGAAGAATCGTGCGTTTGTCGATGGTCGTGGTCAGCCATGTTTATAGCACGAAATCAGTGTTGCCCCAGCAGAATCAGTGTCTGCACCGAAGTTCATTCGCAAGTTGTTCTTTCTCCTCAGTTTCGTTTATCGTTAGCCAGCCAGCTAGCGTCTTGCCTAGAACTCAACCTTCATTGCTAACAGCCTTGCTGTTTTTGTTGTTGTCGTTGTTGCTGTAGCTGTTTAATGAATCTTTGTTTTAAATTAGGTGTTGTTGCTATTACTGTTTAATGAATCTTTGTTTTAAATTTAGTGTGGTAGTTGTTGCTGTTGTTGTCATCTGTGTTGTAGTATTGTGGTTGCCGAGCCTTTTTGAGTAGAATATTATAGAAGTGGTTATTACCGGTCTCGCGTCCATTCACTAGTAGTAGTGTTTGTCGGTAACGCTGCTCCTGCATGCGTGCGAAGCTAGTCAGTCTGCAAAGCGGTGCAGCACGTCACTAGGAGGAGATAAATAGATAGATACCTGTATCGTTGTCGTCGTTTGCTGTCAAGAGATCTTCTATTATCCCAGTCATACCTGTGTACGGCGGCTATGTTGTACGTTGCGTTCGTGCAGTCGTGCAGAGTGCATGCTGTGGCACTACGACAGGCCTGCCACACAGGGTCACAGAGGAGGACCTCGTTCGACACCATTGCGCACCAATGCGCAACGAACAAAGTGTTGTGTGTCAACGTAGCGAAAATTCAGCGGCCGATAATACATCGATACCTGCTCGTACTCTTCTGCGTCTAACTGCGTCCGGTTCACTTCTGCGTTCGTTCGTCCGTCCGTCCGGCGTCTTCTTCGACCAACCAGCACGCCGGCGCGGCTTTGCGCTTGTTCGCTGCATGTCGTTACTAACCTCCCAAAATGTTTTTTGGCACCCCACGACCCCACGACCAATCATCATTCATCAAAGACTCGTTAGGGGCTAGACGGGTCTTCAGCGGCAGCAGCAGCAGCAGACAATGAACAGCGGAGATTGTTGGGTGGCAGTTGTTAAGTGGCGGCGGCAGCAGCAGGGCAGCGCATAGAGGATCCACCGCGTTTGGCATTTTAATTGCGCCATAACGACCGACTGACCCGTTGGCACGTAAGCACGCTCGCATCCATGCATGCGTGCTTGCTTGCATACGTAAGCGCGTACACCGCTCAATGCATTCGAATAAAATCCTCGACCGAGCGGGGAATGAGACGCTCGTAGTTTTGGTGGTGCGACTTCACCTTGCGGGCAGCGAGGCACTTGAGCGTGAGGCGGCACTTCAGCGACCTTAATTCGGCACCGCGGGTTGCGTCGAGCATGTGGTACGGCCGTTCGCCCTGCTTGTTTGTCCGATCGATGTGCGCGCCCGCGTCAAGCAGCATCCGAACAATCTGTTCGCGATAGTTGTCGGGGAGCAGGGCGATGTGCAGCGGCGTCGAGCCGTTCTCGTTGACGGATTCGACTTGGGCGCCGACCCGCAACAGCAGCCACGTCGTCGCCGGATCGGGAAATATCGGATCCGGGAACCGGCGGGGGTAACCCAAGTGGCGGTAGCGCAGGTCCCTCACCTTTCCGACGGTCATATGCAGCAGCGTGTTGCCGTCCGTCATGATCGGATTCACGGCGACGAGCTTGCGCGCCATCCGCTCGAGCTGCAGGGTGCTCTCGGCCGACTTGGGCAGGATTTCGGCCAGGTGCAGCAGGTGGATCACGACGTTCAGCACCCCGTCCCAGTTGTCCTGCTGTTTGCGGAAGAAGGGCCGCTGCTCGAGCTGCTGCATGACGGCCGGCGAGCAGACGGTGAGCTTCTCGAGCAGGAACATGACGTCGCTCAGCCTGACGGGTGCATTGAGCAGACCCTGCGAACGTTTTTCGTGCGCGTCGAACATGATCCAGGTGAGCGACTGAAGTACAATGTACGTCTTGTCGTGCAGCACGGTGTCCATGCTCAGCCGAATCTCGAGGCCGTACTTCCACAGGTCGATGCAGCGCTGGTGCTGCTTGCGGTAGAAGTACCGCCAGCCGCGTTGCCGCACCCAAAAGATCGAGTTCTTGTGGCTCGAGCCGAGCACGCGTTCGCTGACGATCAGACCCTGCAGCCACATCTCGTCATTGTCGTGCGCGAGTGCGTTGACGTCGTCGAGCGTGCAGAACGGCACGCGGTTGAGGAACACGTCCTTCGGTGGCTCGGTAATTTTCTTCTCGATCTTGTGCAGCTCGCGGTGGGTGACGGCGAGCCGCCAGTACTTCAGCGCCATCTCCCGGTTGCCGTTCTCGAAGAGGTAGCTGGCGCCGAGCAGTTCAAGCGCGTCGGCCACCCGCTCGGGCGGGTAGTTCATCGTCCGGATGAGGTACATGACGCTATCGCAGCGCGTTATACACGCCGTCTGCAGGACGTCGTCGCCGTGCACGCTGCGCGCCAGATGGTCGGCGCCGTTCTTCAGCAGCAGTTCCGTCGTCTTGCACTGATTTTCCTGCACGGCGTAGTGAAGCGCCGTCTTGAGCTCCAAGTCACGCGCGTTGATGTCGACGCCCTGCTCGAGCAGGAACGCGCACAGCTCCGTCGACTGCACCGAGTAGATGAGGCAGGTGCTGCCTTCGTGGTCGGGCCGGTTGACGTCGGCGCCCTGGCCGATGAGAAACTTCACCAGGTCGATGTTGGTCGCGTAGCATGCCGCATGGACGGGCGTCGAGCCGGTGACCGACATCTTGTTGACGTCGGCCCCGTGTGTGACGAGCACGCGGCACACCTCGATACTACCGTGGAGGGCCGCAACCCACAGCGGCGTGCCGTAGTATCTCATCCCGAATCTAGAGAAACGCACCCAATCGAAGTCGCTGATCTGGTCCGAGTTGGCGCCACACGTCTCGAGCAGGTAGCGCACGATCTCGACGGCGCCCCGCCGGGCGGCCTCGAACAGCGGCGTAAAGTCAATGCGCGGGTTCACGAGCTGGCTGCGTTCCTGCGGCGACAGGAGCTCGAGCTCGTAGCACAGCGCTGCGCTGAGCCGTGTGCTCGTACTGGCCAGCCTAATCTCCCGCATGAGGCCATCGTACGGCATCTGCATGGTTGGTGGTCGATGATCGACGATGATGATGATGATGGTCAAGGTGGTGGTGGTAGTGGTGGCGGGTGAATAATTGGACAAGAGCACCGGCGACGACTCCCACGGCCACCAGCACCACAACTTGACGAGCGGATGGGTCGGCGGATCAAGTCGTGGCAAAACAAGTTCGTAGTCGAATCGTTGGTATGACCCACCGAGAACACCTCAGAGCCAGTAATGGCCCGATCACCGCCTACTCGTCGTCTACCTCATAGGCAGCCACCTCAAGACGAAACCTATCTATCGTTGGTCAACGAGATCGTTGTCACGCCACGCCAATAAGGTGATCGTCACCGTCGCCTGTCCGTCCCCCGTACTCGTCTACAAAGTAGTCTGCCTGTAGAGACACAATAGCTAACACCATAGAATCAGCAGCAACAGCAGCAGCAAAGCCACAGTCAGCACCAATAATAGTAATGATAGTCCTCTCGTTGCAGTTCCAATATCCAATTTCTATAGATACTAATCGATAGATGATATATATATATATATATATATATATATAAAGATGTGTGTATATATATATATATATATATATATATATATATGACCTCCTCATCCTCCTCCACCGTTGGCTGATTCCTCAACTAGCTAACTAATAAAATAATTCACTGCTAATCGTGTGGTGTGATACAGACTGGTTGGTTAGTAGCTTGACTGATTGGTTGATCGGTGGCTGTTGTTGACTACCGGTGTGGCGACGGTGTGCAGAGCCAAGCACCACTGGTAGAAGAACCACGTGCACGAACTTAGGAACTTGCAGATGCTGCTGCTGTTGCTGCTGATGTTCTGCAGCCGATCGCAGCCTTCGAGCTGAATTTCCATAACAACAACAAAAAACACGAACACTTTAGATCGTCTCTCTTTATCTGTCTCTCTGCTGCCGGTTTGTCTGTCGTTGACGCTCGACGACTACTCGTTAACCACTACGAACTGGCGGTCATTTCCTAGGTACTGTTGTTGTTGTCGTCGTCGTCGTCGTTGTTGTTTTTGTTGCTTGCTGTTGTATTGTATAGTTGTTATCGATGCCGAAGCACCCTAGCAGTCGGTAGCAGTCGCCAGAAACCCCACAACAACAGCAGCGCCACCACCGTCACCACCAGCCACCACAACGATTGCTGGCAATTGACTCGTGGCTCACGTGACTCATTCTGCACACCGCGATACGTACGGTGAATGATGCATCGGCGCCGCTATAGCCTCGGTGGAGATGCACGTGCACAACCAGCTGACTTCGTAGACGAGGCGGCAAGACGCCGACGATGGCACGTAGAATTCCCGGGCTCAAGACACGCGCGTGTCGCTTGATTTTTGTAGGAAAGCAGCGTCCGTTTAGCAGCGCGGGCATAGACAACATCGGTTGCCTGCGGCAATACCTAAAGACATGGCGCCAAATAGAGGATGCCACCACGCCAGTAGCGAAAACGCGGGAAGTGCGCACTAAATGCGCGGGCAATCTATGATATAATTGACCCCATGAAATGTGCCCCTATATGAAATGTGCCCCTGCTAGTACAGTTCACCAACGGTGTCAAGGACGACCACGTAAAAGATCAGGTCTTGCACAAGGCAGACACTTTCAGGACGCTGGACGATGCAGTCAAGGAAGCAAAGTCAGTGTTCGTGCGAAAAGAACGCTTGACTGTAAACAAGGTAGTCACTGGTACACAGCAGCGGGGAGCTAAGCTACCTTAGAAGAAGCAACCGACAAGTGTTCAGGCAGGATGGACATTACAGCTCCGGCTCGCGCTAGCCATTGTCTGGTGCTAGGTCACTGCTATCGCTGTGGGAATCCTGACCACAAAACTGACAAGTGTCCGCATATTAAGCCGACGTGCAATTCATGCGGGAAGACTGGACATCTAAAGGTTATCTGTCAGCAACGACAGCTTGGTGGTAGTCCAATCAACAGTTTCTAACATAAGAGGAACGGAGCGTTTGTTCCGATGTTATTCGATCGCGATAGGATGAAGGCCCTGAGATGGGGGCAGCTCGAAGTTCATCGAAAAGAAAGCGAAGTGAGTGACATACTTTCTGCATACCCCAAGCTCACTGCACCAGGGATTGGCACACTACCAGCAGTACACGCACTTACATTCCAGTTCAAGGACCAGCCGAAACCAGTGTATTTCAGACCTCAAAGAATACCCTATGCCCTCGCCGAAAACGTCGAGAAGGAGTTACTGGCAATTGAGAAGAAAGTACTAATACAGAAGGTCGATCACTCTGACTGGACGCACCCAATCGTTCCGGTAATTAAAAGTGACGGCTTAGTACGCATCTGCGCGGACCTCAAGGTTGGCTTAAATTAGCAAGTTAAGCCACTTAAGTATAAGATGTCGGTATTTGAAAAAAAATCGACATTGCATCGGCAATTATGCAAGTGAAAATCGACCCGGAACACCGGAAATACTTCGCGATTACTACGCCATTGGGTATTTTTCAACTGACTCGAATGCCATTCGGATACGTGAATGCACCCTTCATCTGGACAGTGGCGGAACACCGAAAACAACTAACATTACTACTAGAACGACTGAGCAACAACGATTTACGGATAAATGTTGGAAAGAGCAAATTCCTACAATAGGACATCGCAGCAAGATTGCCGCAGAAAAAAAGGAGTTCTAGTACCAACGAACGTTTTTTCCAGGCATTTAACAGTATTAAAAGACTATTGGCGTCGGATACCGTACTGATGATGTCCGACCCAGTGCTTACAATTGTGCTGGCTACTGACGCTTCTCTAGTAGGAATCGCTGCGGTGCCCTCACACCGTCTTCCAGATGCTACCGAAAGACATATAGCCTACCACTCTGCAACTCTCCCTGAGACAGAAAAGCGATATACTCAGCTCGACCGTGAAGCACGGGCAATCAAGGAAGGCGTGCAGAAATTCCAACTTTACTTATTCGGCAGACGTTTTTTTTAATTGTGACGGACTCAAAACCGTTGACGAGAATTTTAGCTCCGTCTGCGAAGCTTCCCGCGCTAACTGCAGCAAGACTGCAACACTACTCGATACTCCTACAAGCGTTCAATTTTGACATCGAATATCGTCCGTCGAAAGACACGGCAATGCAGACGCGTTGTCGCGACTGCCGAACAAATCGGAGGACTTGCCTACCGCAGTTTGCTTGGCCGACACCGATATGTTTCATTGTGCGCTGGCGCCAATAAACGCGTCAGCGGTCCAGGAGGCCACCCAAGCAAACGCAGCGAAGTTGTTTAGTGGTCCCCCATGGGTATGCGAGCGAAGAGCGGCATAAAACTGTCGGGATGATTTTTCTCACATGATAAATAAATGCCCGCACATGTAAATAAAGACATATCTGGCACTCAGATATGTCTTTATGTATCTAATATTTATACTTCTCTATCTCTATCTCGATCTATAGTATCTTTATTACAAATGCGGTTCATTAGCAACATATATTCTAGTTTCATTAAAAGAAAAAAAGGTATGAACTCTGCATTTCATAGGCCAGATCCGTATCCCCCATATTAATGCCTCATGAACTACACAAAATAGATACATATCCAATACTGAGTTCTAATCTCCGAGGTGACACTAGGTTTTGATTCTTCGTGTAGGCATCTTTGAAATACTGCAAGTTGGGCAAAACCAGTGAAGCCGTTTCATGTTCTAAACTGGGCTGCCATATAGCCCAGTTTAGTATATGAAACATATATGTGGTCGTAATAACCAGCCCTAATATAACAAGTTTGAAACTATGAGAGTGTATGAGAGCAACATAAAGCTTGGCATAGAAGTGAAACTTTGTAACAAGGAATACCCCAAGTTACACATCGCACACACTAAACTCAAGCTAGTTTCGTAGCAAGGTTAATTTTTGCGCAAACCCTGGAAACAACGTATCCGTCACGAGTGTAGCTAGAATCGATAACACCTATCACATAAACCCTGCATTTAATTACAATAAGTGGCATGCCATTTTTTTCTATCAATAACCGACTGGAGCGGTTACCGCGACATTATACACAAAATCGCGGAAGCCTCTAAGCGGAAGCCCCTATTATGTGGCTCTCTTCGGTGCGGCTATATAAGCTATTTATTTAGTGCTACGTTGCTAGCATCTGTACGTATATACAGGGTCATTCGTATCAAAATGTACTTCTTTCGAGGTTTGATAGAGCTCGGCAAGAAAATAACGCGGAAACGTCTTGTTTAGGAGAGAGAGTGAAGTTTATAAAGGTAGTTATTCTGCCTTTTTTAACCTACATAGTTGTGCGAAATCTACGTTTGCGGGAGAACCAGTCAACGCACGGAACCAGTTATACCGGCGTGTTTGGCGGAAAATTCTGCGCAAACGGAAGAAACTTCATTAGCTTGCGTACCAAACAGCGAATAGCCAGATTAATGAAAGTCATAAAAAGTCGATATGTTACGTTAACACATTTTCGTGAAAAATCGTCATTTTTTTCCATTGCGGCCAAAAATGTACGTTCAAAAAAAAAAAAAAAAAAAAAAAAAGAAGTACATTTTGATACGAATGACCCTATATATATAGATATATGCAAAGTTGCCTAATAAATTAAGCAGGTTTATTCTAAAAGATTCATCTTTCAAGTGCCCTTGGCGCGCTTTTCTATTCGAATGTCTTCGACACGTGCATCATATTTTCCTTAGACCAGTTGTGCATACCGTCTTCGTCGGACGTACTCCCAATGCGGGCGCGAAACGATAAAGAGGCATTCGTGACGCGCAATAAACGTATTCATACAACTCGTTTTCGGCGACAAATTGCTAATAATCGGGTTAATCATAAGATTTTCGTTGCCGCTTTTATTGTAAGCTATCTCTAAATCGTCTTTAACCAACCACGCTAGAACTCCCCAGAGCTGCAAGTAGGATGCGTACCCTCCGGAATTGCATATTTGGCAAATACCCAGAGGGCCAGAGAAGAGTCACTTTTTGGTTTTTAATTATATAGGGCATAGCTATTTGTTTTAGGGTCCAATCGATATCAGCCTCTGGTCGGCTCTTTTAAAGAATTTCTCCAGCTTTGTTGAAAGATGCTGCGATTTTTATGTGGGTGTTTTACATGATTTTTTTCCACAGATTGGGAAAAATGTACAATATTTTATTTAATATCACAACAGCCTCGTAACGATACTAATCTTAAAAAACGCTTCGTGCTGTGTTCTTTCAAGCGAGGAAACTGCATTGCACTCATTTTTTGTCGTGAGAGGGAAAAATGCTTTTACGCACACCCGAAGCGGGTAGTGTGGGGATCAATGCCAATGTTGTTGGTATAATACACACTGAAAACCTCTCACCTAAATGGCCTAAGGAAGAGGCGAGGAGCTGGAAACGTTTTTTCATACTACTTCAATGGCATTGCACTCACTGCTGTGATATATTATACATAGACCATAACAATATTTACAACTCATATGCCACAGGGTTTATAATAAGCATCTTCCTGGCACAAAAGGTGATAAAAATCGTGCAACAGCACAACGGGCGGTTATGTGCCTATTTGTCATGTCCATGCTCTTTCATTCTGGCCTAACCATTCTATCTGCCGTATTAAAATGTCTACATTGGTGTTTGGAAGCTCAAACTTTTGCTTTTGAGCTGTTCAACGAGTTGTGGAGTAAGTATCATACAGCAAATTCGTGAAACGGTTGTACGCGAACCTATGCAAACTCAGTAACCGTTACAGGAATGCTGATGAGGATACCTGATCGAGTGCACCTAGTTGAGCCGAGCTTAGCTTTGCCCCACACAAGCTGGATCCCGTATGATGCAATGGACTCTATTTTTATATCGAATAGAGCTAACGCTGTTTTAATCTAGATCATCTGTGGCTTCTTATGAGGTGTCGCCGCAATCAAGGCTTTTTGGGACCTCCCCTCTAAGTGTGCAGCAAATGTCTTGGCTAAGGGCGTCACTGTGACACCGAAATTGGTGCACTTATTCACATAGTTCGGGTTCTGTCCATTTAACCTTAGTGTGTTGGTTAAGGCCAGCCTGCCCGCGTACCTGAACTTAATGACTTCTGTATTCTGCATATTTATTTTAAGGCCTACTACGTTCACATAAGCCGACAAAATAGCCAACGCCTGTTGCAGATGGTATCAAAAAAATGTTTGGGCTGACCTTCAGCCAAGATTTAACGTCCACGAGACTGCTTTTTGCATTGCTCCATAGACGGACGCCTACAAATACACATGTGCAGCGGTGGGGCTCGAACCCGCGCACCGCGCAATCATACTCCTGATATGTTTAAACACAAAAAATAGATCCCACACCCGGGATCGAACCTACGGTCGAACACACCGGAAGCCAAGAAGTATTGCGAACTGGCTACCCAAGTCACGCCGCCACTTAATGCAAGCCATCTTTTTGATGGGCGGGAAAATGCATTGACGCGCTCCCGCCAAAGTTGATGACGGGTGTTGTGGAACTCGGCACTGGTAGAGAGTACACGACTCTGTCCTGCACGCGTGTACTACCCACTACATACTTTTTTTTTTGGTTCTGGGAGGTTTCGGTAATGCATGATGCACATGCGCCACTAGCAGCCTGCGTGACTAGTGTGAGACTCGCAAACCCACTAAACCCGGATTCCTCCCCACCCCCCCAGGCTCGGTATTACTTTGGCATTACATCGAAGCCGTGGGAGAGGCGTCTCTGCCGTTCTCCTTCAATCAGCTCTATCCCTGACTATCATCCCGCATGTCTACCTGCGGTTGGATAGGGGAATGCCATTTTGTAATCCGTCCTGTGAGGGTACGTCGAGACCATGAGGGCCTGGCTGCTCCGCACCCCCTCCCCCTTCCCTCGGCTCCTCGTCTCGACCACTCTCCCAAGAGACCCGCTCAAACCTCTCCCGCCTGGCCGTTTCCTTGGCTGTCTTGAGTGTCAAAACAGCGTCGAACAAGTTCGTCGCTTCCCTCCATGCCTCCGCCGAAGTCATCATATGGGAGACCACCTCCTTGATGGGTCGGCCTCTCACAGCGGTTGGTGCTGCGTCCCGTGCTTCCCTAAGAGCATCACACAGCAGAACAGTATGCTCTACGTTGTCCGTTTCTCCAGAGTCGCACAGCACGCAGATATCGCTGATGGCCTTCTTGATCCTTGACAGGTAGCTCTGGAACTGGCCGTGTCCGGTCAGAACCTGAGTCGTCCAGTAGGTAAGCTCCCCGTGTCGGCGGTCATACCATGCCCTGAGGTCCGGTATCAGACTCTTGGTCCAGCTCCCTGTGGTCACACCGGGTCTTACCTGCGCCCATTCCTCATGCCAGGCCGATATGGTGGCACTCCTGGCCCTGGTGAGATCCAGACCTTCGTCTAGATACATTTTACTTCGTTCAGCCACTAGGAGGTCCCATGGCAGCATTTTGGCTAGGACCAGGAGAGCTTCGGTCGAGACTGTTCGATACGCCCGGCTTACCCTGATTGCCAGCGTTCGTTGGGTCGACCTTAGTGCCCCCCAATTTTTCGCCGTCCGCATTGCCATGACCCCCCAGACTGGGGCTGCGTATAGCGCCGTTGATTCGGCCACCGAGGCCAGGAGCCTTCTTTTCACCTCAGCCACCCCACCGACCCTAGGCATGATCCGCGCCAGGTTCAGGGAGACCCTTTGGGCCTTTTCGGCCACGCACTTAACGTGTGCCGATCCGTTTAGGCCAGTGTCTAGCATGACCCCAAGGTACTTTACCTTCTTTCTGATTTCTATCGGGTGGCCCGCCATCACGAGGTTAATGCCGGTCGTCCTCTTTCTGCCTGTTAGGTACATCGCCTCCGTCTTGTAGGGTGCCAGTTTCAAGTGATGGGACTCCATCCACTCGGACACCATTGACAAGGCCTCATTGGCGGACCCACTACATACTGTCACGGCATTTAAGTACTTGAAACCCTCGTCCGAGTCGACGACTGGCTCGACATCATCCTCGTAACAATGGAGGATGCCTTCTCACCAGCGCTCGCCTAGTTCGGTGCCAGTGCGGTAGTGGCTCAGGATTGAACAGTTGGCCACTGTGTGATCCACGTCATCCGGCTTTCCGGACTTCCCAGTCAGGATTTGTGTCACGCAGTAGGTTAGATTGCAAGCCATCTCGATAGAGGTAACCCGAACTAGCTTCCTTGTGAACTTCCGCCCAAGTGCTAATGTTCTGATCCCATGACTACACTAAATTGTTGACCCTTGTTACTGATTTTTACTGAATGCGTTTATGCTATTGGTTGGCCTGTGTGATCCCATTAAGGAAATCGATGCATATAAAAATCTCGTCTTGCTCATAAACTCAGTTAATTAGAACGACCAGTAGACTTCGTATTATGCCTGAGTCCAGTCCAGACTAGACATTGGGGATTCTCGCACTCGCTTCCGCTACGCCATTAAACAACTGAAGGGTGCTAAGTCTTTTCTTAAGTTCTTTCACCTTTGCGCTACCCTTGTCCTGAGGTGGCTGTTACTTTTCCACAATAGGCTGAGCATCTCGCAATGCGTTTTTCTCTTCTGTTTTGTGTGGTTCGAACACCCTCACTGACGCCCACTCTATTGAAAAGTTCTCATTATGACGACCTAGTTAGCTTTTCTAAGTACCTTCTAAGTACTATATTTACTTAATTCTGACCTCAGGCTGAACACTAGCCTTATACCCGACAGCATTCCTACAATATTTATATATAATATGTTCTGTCTTTTATATAATGTCATTTGTTTCTTGTCCATGTAGTCCGAACACTACAAATCTATTTAATTATTTCCGCCCTCAAGCCGAACGCTAGCTTTATACCCGAGAACGTTTCTAATATATATATATGTATATATGTATATATATATATATATATATATATATATATATATATAGTTGTTTGAGTTGTTTACACACCGTTATAAGCTAAATAAAATTATGGCCACGTATATATATATATATATATATATATATATATATATATATATATATATATATATATAGACGTTATTTCTCAAGCAACTGCTGCACACAAAGCTCGCGGCTTTCTCGACTCGCGCAAACCTCTAGGGGTTTTTTAAAACTCGTTAAAAACGCTTATAACAGTATAAGACGCGATAACCTGATGAATGCCGTTGCATCCCACGCTCCTCATTAATTAAAGCACGTCTGACTGGCAGATCGGGCATGTGATTTTGTCCGCCACCGGACTGCAGCAAGGGGATCGCTTAGCACCACCTCTGTTTTGTTTGGGTGTCACTGATCTGGCGGATTCCTTTAGGAGCCCACTAAAGCTCTTGTACCTTGACGATGGTCTATTAGGAGGAAACGTTTCCGCAGTAGCCGAGGATATTCGTCGGGCCCTTACATTTAGTGTTACATCCGGGATGGAGTTAAATCCGGCCAAATACGAGATATGTCTCTTTGGCCGTATCCTTGAGGCCCCCAAAATACACTCCGAGCATGATCGTCAAGAACGATCTGGAGCTACTAGGTGTGCCAATTTGCCCCGAAGGGCTCCCAGCAGCAATCGAGCGCTGGAGATGGAAACTAGAAAATGCCACCGCTCGTCTTCCTCCTGTGGAAGCTCATCGGGAACTTTTCTTACTCAGGTCCTCTTTCTCGTCCTCTAGACTCACCCACCTTCTTCGAGGGGCCGATATATCTAATCTAGCCAACAAGTTCCAAAAGCTCAACGATTTGACACTGTCTACCCACGGGTCCCTGCTGAATACATGTCTACCACCTAGCGCACGGGAACGTGCATTACGACCCGTTTCTAAAGGGGGCCTCGGGGTACTAAATTTACTGACCCTGGCCACGCCTGCTATAGTCTCATCAATGCTAAGCGCGGAAAACAGGGCAATCCCCCTTTTAGGTACAGCGGGAGTCGGCCAGTTTAGAATCCGCTTAGCCCATCTTCAAAAGAACCTTGAGGCGCGGTGCGGAGGTAGGTCTGACCCCATCGTGACTGCAGTGCCCCTTTGCACGATGAGGTACGACGACGTCTCTTTAACGAAGCTGCCGACGACACAAACGGACCTTGCCTAAACAACGTATCTGCCAAGGATGCAGGCGCCTGGCTTAGGTCGTGCGGTCGTCCGTGCATCCTTGAACCCCCAGGCCTCTGCGCGGAGGACGGCAGACATCCAGATGGGATGACACTTATACCATTCGAGCGAGGCAAAATGCTTGGGGTGCAACCGCTACCGACTCCTAGCCCCTTCTATGGTCGGCGGTTATGCAGCCCACCTTGCGGAGGCTAGCAAGTTGAGAAAATACTCATCAATCAGGTATACCGACGAATTCTGAAACCCTGGGTGCTCCTGGCGTTCGGACCAAGCAACTGATCCGCAAAGTCGGCACCTTGGTAAATCTGTCATCCGATAATAACAGGTCGTCGTCTTTTTTCAAACAACGTCCGGATCTTGACATACCACGTGGAAACGCTGCCTCCGTTCGGGGCACACTTCTGAAGTAGTCTCGGCCTGGCCTCATCGAAACAGGCACGTGACAGTCTCAATACGAGTCCAATTGGGACATTGGCTTAGCTAATCCATCCTGATGCGTGTAACATATACATAATGTATTACACGAAAAATAAATTTGAACTATATATATATATCATCGAGTCTACAAGGCATTTTTTAAAAAGATTTTATGATAACGGTGCTCTGTCAGATCTCAAGCCTCATCACGCCTGTCTCCAAAAGAGTCTCTTCTCTTCTCTTCGATCTTCGATCTGCCTCTTCCAAGAGGGTGGAGCATAAATGAATAAGCGGAGCGAATTAAAAGCTCGTAATAATAACAGCGGTAAAATCTCTGCAAACGCTACCGTTCTGTCGAATGGTTCGCGGAGGGTTCACCTTCGAGCAGTTACTGTAAGATCATAAGTAGTTATGTGTGCTTCCAAAGCTATGACGAGCGATTTATCTGATGGAGTAGGCGCATGCACGCAATTTCTCATCATGCCCTTTAGAGAACCTTGGTTGCTTCGCAACGATGGATGATCGGATTGCAACCGATTGAGAGAGCTACCTTGAAATGAATGATCACCATGAAATGCGCATTTGCCTGAATATGTTAAATCTAAGCGCTCTGAACTTTCTGCGTGAAAACGACGCCGTGCTTAGTTTGTCTATAGGAGGCTAATTCTCTCGCAATGGCACATGTTGTGGTCCTATACCGAACCAATAGCGCTAGTGTCACAAATGTTAGCAATTTTACTCTCATTCCAAAACAAGACTTTTCCGAGAGCGTGTCCCACTGGAAATTTATTATTTGCTTTAACAAAGAGCTCTACAATTCCCTAGGTCGCTCTCTAGCCCGTCATTTACTGACTGGCCCTGTCTATATATTTGAAACGCTTAGTTGTGTACACACACAGTGTGTATGTGTATACAATGTACAAGAGTGTGTGCGTGTGTGAGCGCGTGTATGTATGTCTACAATGGAAATGGAAAATACACAGCCGCCTATCGCTCTGCAATGGAGTGATGGCAATCGCATGCGGTTCTGTCCCGACCGAGGTTGGGGTCCGACCGAGATCGACACCAACCCGACACCGATAGCCAAAGTGTGGCAGCCTTACACATTTTGCCCTGGTGGTTAAACTCTACAGTCAACACATTACAATGCACGTGTTGCCAGTCGTATTAGCCGTATATCTCTCGACATTTCCACATCTCCACGCAGGGGTGTGTGCATAGGTGTGTGCAAAATGATGATGATGATGATAGCCATAACAACTCTGCCGAGCTAAGGGAACAACTGTTCATCTTCATCAACCTAGAGCAGCCCGACTCTACATACACCGAATTCGCAAGCAGTCCTCGAAATGAGACCACTCCGCTTGCTCCGCTGGTCGGCGTCACAGCAGAGTCGACAACGGACCTTCTGTACATCGGTGTATGTGCCGATTGCACGGCGCTTACATAGCTAGCTACTACTAGGCAAGAAAGACAAGTTTTCGTAAGATATTCTTTTGTTGCACTATTTATATACAATCGCCATGGCGATTCTCATGACGACTACTATACCGTGTCGAGCTAGATAGCCATACAAAACAACAAGAGTACGTTTATATATATATATATATATATATATATCAAAATTTGTTTTATTAACACCTAAACTGGGTAAATGTAATATATATATATATATATATATATATATATATATATATAATTATATATATATATATATATATATATATATATATATATATATATATATATATGGCAGGCGCTCTGCTAATCTGCCGAATAACCTGGCACGGGTACCACCATTACATATGCATGAAGCCAAGGTGTTTTAATATTGAAGAATGTGTTTGTAGCTTTTGCGGAGAGTTTGATATTGGACGCTATCATATACATACTTGTGTGCCCAGAAATTTGCGGAACGTCCTTATCATCCAAAGTTGAATTTATATTGTAAGACCAAAAAGTCACATTGTGACACCTTGTGAAAATTGAATCAACTGTCTACAAATTTTGTGGTGAAATAATTGCTGAATTGAATATATAAATATATATATATATATATATATATATATATATATATATAAGTTCCAAGCGTACACATTAAGCGTACACGGCTAATGCTGCGGAGGATACACTAAATCCGTCGAGACGCATGTATGTACATAATACATACATAATGCATACATGTATATGACACGATCACGTTGTGTTACACGAACCAAACTACCGTCAGTTTTCGACCATTCTTCGCCAGCCAGCCAGCCAGGTACTTACGACTTACTACCCGTATGCTCTCTGCGGAGAGCTGCTCCGCCCCCCCGAAAGATGCAGGCCATCACAGCCGACGCGCAAAAGCCAGGGATAACGGCAGCCTGCCTGTCTGTCTGTCTGTCTGTTTGCTTGTTGTCTGTTTATTGCAAGTTATTCCTTCTCCGGGGGCGGTGATGACGTTGCATTTGTCGACTACAGACAGATTACTTTCGTTGCCCCGCTCGAGGCGACCTGGTCGGTCCTCCTCTACAACGGGCGCGTGTGTCCGACGAATGTGTGACGACCGGAGAAACACCGGACACATCTCCCTATACTGAACGTACGACAATAGCGGTCGAAGAAAACGATCAAAACTTCAACCTTTTTAGGTTGGCTGTCTCTCAGCCAACACCAACACACACACACGAACGTCGACGAAATTGCTTTCGCATTGCTTCGTAAGGCGGACTCCAAGTAAGTACAAATGTGTCGGCAACGACCGGGATTAAACCCGTACTGCACCTACATGTCTCCTTCGGTCGCAAGGGGCACACGCGAATGCATCATCACGCCACCGGGCGGGCTCAAACAAACAAAGAAAAAAAAGACCTACCAGTAACGAACCGAACGTATGAGATCAGATCAGATCAGAGGCATTCCGTTCAGCATATCTAGGCACAAACAAAGCCGCCTAGAGCGCTTTTAGCCGGACATATGGGTAATGGCCCTAGCCAGCCAATGTCCCAACACACCATATGTCATCAACCAGATCGCGCCGCTGGCTGTCATACGTACGAAATGCATGCATGTTCTCCCCTTCCTAAGCGAAATCCACAAAACATCTAAAATGACTGATTGCTTCTATTAAAAAAAAACCATGTCCAGATTAAGTGCATGTAAAATGACTGTGTGGCGACGTTCACTACCGCCGATGTGTCGCGCGACAGCCGCAGCGCGTCATTTTTCATGCACTTAATCTGGACATGCCCTCCGAAAAATCGTAATTACTCCGCAACCACAGCTCGCATTGCCATAAGTTTGGTACCAAAATGATCGCCATGAATTGCGCATTGGCTGAATATGTCCGTTTTGAGCGCTGTGAGTGGTTGTAGGGTTATGATTCTAAAGTATTTGGCGTGAACGCTAATAAAGAACTTTATTTTTGGCGAATTCACTTTTAAGCGACCATGTCGCGTCTTCTGACCGGCCTTGCATATTCTTCAGATGGAGCAGAATTTTATCACAAACACGATGGTGTGCTTAGTTTCTGTCTAGGAAGACTGGTTGGCTCGCAACAGCACATTTTGTGCTCCTATGTCGGGCAAAAACACTAGTGTCACAAATTGTAGTAATTTCGCTCTCACTCCGAAACAAGACTTCTCAGAGACCATGTTCCATTGGAAAAAAATATTTGCTTTAACGAGCTCTACAATTCTGTATATCGCGCTTCAAATATTCCTGCAACACCCTGTATATATATATATATATATAAGTGACTATCTAAACACATTTTATCATAACAATGCAGAAAGGCTCACATGAAGGTGGAATACTTTCGTAACCGCGCCGCAACAAATACATATTAATTCATACATGCTCGAGTGTGACTTCGGCAACAGGATGAAAAGCACAGGCGAGCCACGGGATTTGTTCACAGAACAAAGAAGTATGATATGGCAGTACAGCAGTTTACGTTAACACAGGCAGTACGTTAACTATTTGTGGTTAAAATAGTCCACCACAGAAGAATAGTCAACAATTGCTAAAATCTGATCTTCTGTGGTTTCATTCGGCTTGCGCGGGCACACTCCATCCTAAATCGGGTATATATATATATATATGTATATATATATATATATATATATATATATATATATATATATCGGTCAAGGGAGCCCTAAATTTAAAGTTGATTTATGAGACTTTCTTCCCGTTAAAGTTAAGCATATTTTATGCTATAACTGTGCAATTGCCAGGGACATTGCAGCAACTGTATGTTTAGTTATTTGGTTCGTTTTGTGTTCAGTTATTTTCTATAAGTGTTACCCAAATCTGCAAAATCCTCATAAAAGATCGCATCGACATGCAAAGGTCTGTTGCGTCGGGATCGAATCGGCGACTCCTCTGCCAGAGCCGCCGGTCATTTACACCAGATAAATCCGTCAACAAACTTCTACAAATGATGATCAGGTACTTAACAAATTGTACGCTTTTTAGTCCTCGATGGCAGCGAGAACAAGATTGTGTAAGAACATATAGGCGATCAGACCACGTCGTGGTTCCGCTTCTGTAGCAGTCATTACTTGATGAAATGGAACAAACGTTGTACAGAATTGCACGTCTTGTGTAAACACTTCTCTTCCAGCTTGGAATATTTTATGCGGCAAGAATAGGTCATGGTTTAACGGTACACGTTCGGGAGATGCAATATAATGTCTGCTTTTCAATGAATTCCCGGCTTGGGAAATGGCTAGGATAATCTCTATGAGGTCTCACTGTGCTGGCAGAAGCAAACATCTACGCTTAACAGAAAAAGCATAAGCCACAACCTTTTTTTCTGAGAAGGTTTAGAGTTTAAAATACATTTACGTACGAATGAGAGAAAGCATAACAGGAGTTGGTAACCCCCCTTAACATACCAACGCTCATACAGTGTGGGACTCAGCCACCTAACGGCAAGTCTTGGCGCTTGACAAGAGTCGAGCCTAAGAATTAAGGCAGTACCCACTAAAACCCTAGCAAAAGAGAGAAATACTTACACTCCCGCCGCCCGCGGAGGTTACGCGCGGACATTTTGCGGGAGTGCCCGCCAGCCCGAATTGACAGGCCAGCAGCTCCCCCACTCTCCCTCCTATCGCAGTTCGGAATGGAGGTACCACACTACTCCGCCCTACCGATTAGACGCGATCACCTCGCGATTCCGCGTCACACCCCAGAATATTACTCGCCCCCCGAAGGAGGTTCGACCCACTCCAGAGCAGGGGTTCCCCACCGCTGCGAAGGGCAGCTGCGGGGCCAGATGGTCCTCTCGACAGGCGGTCTGCGTTCATGTGGCGACTTCGCTCTCATTATGCCTATTAAGCCAAGGCAGCAGGCGTCCTGGTCGGTACCCAATGGGCGTTAACCGTCCGGCCCGGGGGTAACTATGCAGCACATTCCCCCCGTATTGGCGCTTGACAAGAGTCGAGTCTAAGGATTAAGGCAATACCCACTAAAACCCTACATATATAGACGGCAGTGCCTACATATATGTATCCATCTTAAGATGACCCTCCGACCTGCGGGATCCTTTCGAACATTGGCGCCAAAAGTCGAACTGAAGAAAGATCGTACAATGATGTGCAATTGGTGCACAACAAAACGGCTACCAAAAGGTTTCACTGCGCTCACCAAGAACAGCTCCAAAGCCTTTCCTAAACGATGATTCCTTCGCCACGAAAACGCGCCAGATGATAGTGCTGACGACGCCGAGGCTTCTTTTAATTCTTTGTTTCTTCAAATTTACTTCACTCGGCACCGTGCGATTTCCTCCTCTCTCCCAAAATAATGCAATTTTCATTGAGAAGAAGACGATTTGACTCAGAAGAATGGTTGCTTCGTTAGGTCAAGGGTCGAGATGGAGCCAAAAAGAAGTTGAAAATCGAGATTTGGTGTGCTTCGATTCATAGATCCAACACCCCAATAAACGTCTAAAAATGTATGAAAATTGCCTCGAATTTTTTTCATTACGCGTGCACTACCAATACGTTCAGATGAATGTATATCTTAAGCGAATCATTTTAATACCAAATTAGTAGAGCAGACGTCTGTGGTTGCAAAGTAACTCAAATATCCCTATGGCCATATCGAGTGTGAGTGCATACATGTAGCTACTCGATCTATGATCGCTATGATCGCTTTCTTTGCTAATCAAGTCACTCGTCAAACCTGTAAGAGATCAGAAAAAACATTAGGTTTACTTCAAATCTTGTCCGAATGAACGCCCGCCAGCCAATAAGCACACTGAGCCTTGTGTCTATAGAATAGCAGCCTTCGTTAAGCAGCGCAGGCATAGCGTCGGTTGGAGGCAATGGCGAAACAAGCTAAAAACATGGCGTTAAATTGAAGATGCCGCAACCCCAGTAACAAAAATACGAGAAGTCACTAAATGCTCGAGCAAACTGTGATGTTGTGACCTCGACATGGGACCGCTCAGCTACTTACCGACGACAATAAGGTACGTACACCATCGCCGACCTGTCGCACCACCGACGTGGAACATTGAAGATGTCCAATGTTCGGGAAGATCCGATCCCATCGGTTTACATTAATACTATACAAACGCCACGGCGTCCCTTGAGTGAACAAATAGACTAAGGAAACATGGCCTAGTATTAATTTTTCGCTCGGCTGCGCTACGCGCTAGACGTACGTCGTGTGTTGTTGTTCATGGTATTAAGTCCCCCGCGTTGTAGTAATCGTCTAGCTAAGTCTACATTCCCTAACTAATTCCAGTATAAAGTGCAGGCGCTTCTACCACGTGTATCGTGATGGACCGGTTCACAAATGCCGAGAAAACTGACATGCATTTCATGTGTGATAAAGCTGACGATAAGGCGAGTCTTGCACACCGGTTGTACGCACAGCGCTTTTCACACCGACGGATACCCGGCAGGAAAATGTCTTTGAGACTTCATGGTTTTCTCTGCGAAACTGGATCTTTTCAAGGACGTCATTACGAAGCCGGACGACCGCGGACAGCGAGAAGCCTAAAGACGCAGGAGCACACCGTTGAGCAAGTAACTGCGCGTCCTTCCGCAAGCACTAGACAGGTGGCTAGAAATGTCGGTGTAACTCGTACCACTGTGGATGTGGAATTTCCTGCTCTTGTTCACTTCATGAACGAAGCGTCCTTCACACAAATGGTGTGTTCAACGCACACAGTGCTCACTGGTGGGCTACGGAGAACCCGCATATGACCCGCATGCACACCAGCGTCGCTTATCCGTGAAGGTCTGGGCTGACATAGTAGGCAACTATCTTTTCGGACCTTATACACTTCCATATAGGTTAAATGAACCAACATACTACATGTTTCTGAGCACAACTTTGCGAGAACTCTTGGCAAACATTCCATAGAGTATTCGGTCGACAATGTGGTTCCAGCACAATGGTGCGCCAACACACAACGCCCTTCCGGTACGGAATTATCTGGATGAGAACTTCGCCAATCGCTGAATTAGCCGAGGCGGTCCACAAGCTTGGCCGCCGCGATCTCAGATCTGTCCAGTCTTGATTTTTTCTTTATGGCCACCTAAAGGATCTAATTTATGCAACTCCCGCTGAGTCTTCCATAGATCTGATCGACAGAATAGTTACTGCTGGTGGAACCATCCGGGAGACACCTGGTATTTTTGAACGCGTGCCATCGCTACCGAATGTGCTTATTGGCTGGCGGGCATTCGTTCGAGCAAGATTTGAAGTAAAATAAATATTTGTATGAGGTTTTACAGGTTTGACGAGTGATGATTGACAAAGAAAGCGAATATAATAGCCGCATGTATGCACTCACACCGAATATGGCCATAGGGAGATTTGAGTTACTTTGCAACCACAGACGTCAGCTCTACCAATTTGGAATCGACTGATTCGCTTAGGATGTACATTCGTCTGAACGTATTGGTTGTGCACGCGTAATGAAAAAAAAATAGAGAACCTGGGCGTGAAATTTAAAACATGCAAAAATAAGATTATAAATTTGCAAACTCTTTTTAATGTCACCATAGTCCCTGCGCTAGCTAAGGTCGAATATAATTCTGACAATGTAGAATTTTCTCCCGAATGCACCGGTGTGCTCGGTTTTTATAGTATGTCGAGACAGCCACTCTCTTAAATCACAATTCAGAAATATTCATTAAAAAATCTCACTCCTCTACGAAGCATTCCGCTCTCCCTTTCGATTAGCAACAATGATTATCGCACTGAGTTTGACCATACCCCAGAGTTTTGGCCCACAAAATCCGGACACTTTGTATATATATATATATATATATAAGCTTAGTGACTTGACAACTACGTAACGCAGCATCATCACCTTGATACGAAAATGATGGGCATTAAATTTGCTATTGCGTGAGAGTGGTCTTTCGGACGTACATTTTTGGTCGCAATGGAAAAATTTTACGATTTTTCATGAAAAGGCGTTAACGTAAAATATCGACTTTTCATGACTTTCCTTAATCTGGGTATTAACTATTTGCTACGCAAGCTAGTGAAGTGTCTTCCGTTGTGCAGAATTTTCCTCCGAACACGCCGGTGTAATCGGTTCCTTCATGCGTTGACTGGTTCTCCCGCAAACAGAGATTTCGCACAACTATGTAGGAAAAAAAGGCAAAAAAACTACTTTTATAAACTTCCTTCTCTCTCCTAAACAAGACGTTTCCGCGTCTTCCCTCCATAGGGAAAACTTATTTTCTTGCCGAGTTCTATCAAACCTCGAAATGCGTGCACAACTATATGAATGACCTTATATATATATATATATATATATATATATATATATATATATATATATATAAACATATATATAATATATATATATATATATACAAAGATGCGCACGGTGCTGACTCAGCAGAACATTTCGAATAAAGCAGAAAGAGCAAAACGAATGCAATGTTATATGCGGGTCAAGGCTGAGCTCCCGAGAGGCTTCAATCAAATCAGCTTCAAGCATCGTCGAACAATCAATGTTGGTCCAAACGCTTCTATAGGCAGTTTGACAGAAATGTTAAGAGCCCAGCCATGTAACCTGACGACAACACAATCAACGCAGTATCGATTCCCAACCTCCACCTTATATGAATGTTGCTTACGAACACTCCAAAATATCATCTACATGATACATGAAATAATATATTTTGATAATAGAATTAAGGTAAAACAAGGGTAGATGTTTAAACGTTGTATATAAAAGAAATGCTTTTGGGAATGACGTTTCCTTATCTTAGTTCGCTGAGACACTCAACATGTATTTTAGCAGCTTAAAACAGTTCGATTGAGGAATGATATTAGTTATTGAGTTATTGATAAATAGGTCAACAATTAAATTCTATCTAGACATTTCTATCTAGTCGAACAAATAAACTGTCACTGTATTATTCTGCATACTTCAAGCCGTAGGATACGCAATAGTATTTAAAGTTCGGTATAGAACATATCTTTCAGTATACAGTACTGCCACAAAGCGAGAGCTAACACGTAGCGGCGAAACGCATCCGGTGCATCTGCCTATTTTAACAGCTGACTGAGTGATCTAAGAAAGAGTTTTTGGGACACTCTCATTTACCCCCAAAATAAGAGAAATAAAGCTAACCCGACAAATTATTCCTTCTTCCTTTTCCATGTACTAAACTAGCTATCAGCCGCTTGAGCTGTAATGTATCGCTTAATGTATTGTCGTTCTGTGTCAGCTTGCTGTCAGCTTAAATACTAGTAGCACGAGCTAACGAAGTGGTTGAGGCCGACAACCAAACCCATCGTTTACGCCAATAACGTCAACCACTATAGTCGTTTGCTGTAACGCAAAAACGGATGTCTGAATGAAATCACAATTGTGTGGTTACCACATCTACGTAGTCTACGCATCGTTAGGCTCAAACGTGTCGGCGACCCCACAAATGACCTTATTTTTTGTATTAGCGTCACACTCACGAGGTGTACAACATCGGCATTAAGAATACCTGCACCCCCTATATGGCCACTAAACTTGTATCGGTTGTCTCTCAAGCTACGAACATTTAGTTAATTATTCTTCATATAATTAAAGCTTTCCCTGTCGAGGGGGTGCAGGTAGTTGGAACAGCCAATTCCCGATCAAATGAAGTAAGTAGATAGACGCAACTTGCTTTTAGAGATAGGTTCCGTATTTCGTATGTCTTAGAAATTGTTTGCATTCTTACAGGTTTCTTGCGGCACCGCACTGTATGATGTGGCATATTTCGAACGATTAGACGCAGTTGTAAAGGAACCATTAGAGTGTAAGGCAACAAATCCTATCTCCTCTGGCAGAGAGATGGTGCTCGTCAAAAAAGAAAAGTTAAGCTAGTAGGAGTCTCATAAATGGGCATTTTGTTGGCTTTACACGGCGTGCGCCTTGCTTGAATGTCGAATGCCATTTGCTTTGATTGGCACAAGTCAAAATGATGACGGCATGGTCTGGTGAGCTAGTGTGCTATATTTTCCTCGCTTTTGATAGGGTTCGAACCGGGTGAGGGGTTGTGTTTCTTCTGGTTGAATACATGTGAGGAGTGTATGTATAACACACATCCACATAAAATGCAACATTTCCGAGGAAAATAATTTCGGCGGAAGCTCCAAAAACGTCGAACTATGGATATAACTATTAACTCTAAAATAGATAGCCTCAAAAATTCTATATAGACAAAATCCGAACAACCGAAATTCCGGGGGTTACGCACGCCAGGGGAATTCGACCGTGGTTAGTTACAAATAATTTAATAGATTATTCTACTTTGTTACGAGCTGACTGCATAGTGACGCACGACTATAAATGTATATATATATATTACCTCCCAAAAAGATTTCGAGGGCGATGTAAGGAATTCCCAATTGAACATGGACCTCGAGAATTCTTGTTTTGGAGTGGGAGTGATATTAATAAAATTGCCCAGAAGATGCGACATGGTCCAGACGAATTCTGGAAGACCCTGTGTTATTGTATAACAACGATGACCGGACCGCATTTTCTATCTATTTGGGCATATGCAAAGATACCTATAGTTTCCGAATGGAGTGTGGATAGCATTTGCCAAAATCTCCAACAGATCCTTATTGCAAAAAGAGCGGTTGTTGCTCTTGAGTCTTCTTGTATGTTCCTGCCGTTGTTTTCAGCAACACTCAATATTTCAATCAAGGGTTTATAGCGTCTAATATAGGAATTATTTATCTCCCAACTTCATCTGTGGGTGCCAGTAGCACGGCTTTAGCGAATCTGCTTACCGCAAATTTTCCAATGTACAAACCCTGTTTTATAGATACTTTATAGCGCAAATATTTGCAAACGTTCAATACAACAAAATTGTGATTTGCCTTAGCAATCCCTGCACTACCTCTCAAAGTCGGATGAACGCTAGTGTTGCAAAAAACGACAATATTGTGTGAATATCCTGCCAAATGCAACTAAGCTGTGAAATAAATAAAACGAATACTAAACTATTCGTACATGACAGTATGACTGTCGTTAATCACTTTGCGACATAAGACATTTACAACTTTTTTTTACAGAGAGCCAGGAACAAAAATTAATGTTGCATACCCTTTGGTCTGGATAGTGTGGGACTCTCAAACGCAATAAAAACCTGGTGATTCCCTAACCTACATGACCGGGAATATTGACCTTGGCCGTTACATAACTAATGTGGGTTCTACAGGTTCAGTTTCTATCGAGGACAACGCCCAGGTATTTGACCTGCTTGAGTATCTGGATCATGTGGCCGTCCACACGGATATCCAGCTCCCTCCAATAAGCAGGACCGACTCGCTCTTTTATGGTGTTAACATTAGGTGGTGAGACTTCATCCACCGGTTGACCCCCCCTCTAAGGCGTCATTTGCTCGGTTCTCTAACAGTGGCTCCGTTTGCCTTGCGGTGACTAAGATAGCCAGGTCGTCGGCATAAACGACGAACTCAACACCACGAGGCCTGCTCATTTCTAGCACGCCGTCGTACGCTAGGTCCGACAGCGTAGGTCCTAGCACGGAACCTTGTGGTACACCTGCGGTCATCGCGTACTCCCTGCCGTCGTTACTCACACTTCGTTTGGCCAGATACGACGCTATCAGATGCCGAGAAGAAAGAAGCACCAGCGTACACTTACAAACAACTATCATCGACGTATGGTCGGAACATCAGCAGCGTACCAGCTTGGGTGATTAAGTAAGCAGGCTTTGTCAACGGCGTAAAATATTTCACTAAGTACGGTCCTTATGATATAATGGCACACAAGGTTAGGATCTTCTTTTGCCACAAATGCACAACTGACCATTATTTATCTTCCGTTCTTGTACTCGCATCATTGAGACAACAATACTAAGACAGTAGTATTAACACAAACATAGTTCATAATAAATATGACAATGGTAACATACATTGAATAATAATCATAATATTGATACTAAAATTACATCTCAACACTTCTTTCTATATACTCAGCGTGTCTTTTCAGACTTCATGGTTGCGTGGTTCTTCATAAGAAAGCATTATGAACTTTGCTCGGACGCACATACAAATATACATTGTATGTTGGACATGTTATGCTTTACATGTTCTAATATGTTATGCAGAAAGAGTAGTATATGAATTTAACTGTACACGTTCGGGATTTGCAATATGATGTCTGCTTTTAATGAGTTCCCAGCTTGGGATAGCTAAGATAATCTCTATGAGGTTTCACTGTGCTGGCAAAAGCAAGCATCTACGCTTAACAAAAAGGGATAGGACGTGAAATGTACATATGCAAGTTGCCCAAAGTCTTGACGTCGAGGGAAACCCATAAACAGATTTTAGTGGGATTTTAACCCTGAACATGTAACACAAGATCTTGAGCGGAAAACTTCTTCTTCCCTGAGATCTTGATGATCGTGACCGAGCATTCGGGTGGCAGGCACTTTAATTTATTTAATAGGAGTTTATGACTAGCAGTCTACATACGTACAATTATATATATATAGACTAAAAGCTTATTACGCCGTTCATCGAGGACATGGTAAACCGCTTTCAACTTCCGACCACCGCGTCACTGCGAGAGTTCCGTAGGCACTTCGAACAGAAAATGAGGGAAGTGCCAGAAGCATTCTACAAAACACCAGCAATGTTGGACAATACATGGATGGAACCGCTCTTCGAGCAACGACACGTTCTCACCCGCTACTCCGTCCATGGGTTCCACTACAAACTGTGCCACCGCACTGGGTTCTATAATTCTTCCGATGAGTGTTGCTGCAAATTTTGCGGCCTTGTCTGCACCAAATATCATCATGAAACATGTCGGTCAGCTCCAGCTATCTGGGCGTTAGGTCGCTGACATCTTCCTAAGATGCATATACAACATATTCTATATATGTCCAAGATTAACGGCAACGAATGCTGTTTTCGAGATTTAATGAATACATGTAATGTAATCAACAATACCGAAATGTGATGTAATAATAAATAATAAAAGTTTATTTTCCGTATAATACATTAGGTATATGTTACACACATCACAATGGACCAGCTAAGTCAATGCGCCTAGTAGGCGCGCACTATGTGTTTTTTATATATATATATATATATATATATATATATATGTATATATATTTAGTTTTTGTATTTACAGCTTACGATGGCGGTAAAGAATCGTGCGTTTGTCGATGGTCGTGGTCAGCCATGTTTATAGCACGAAATCAGTGTTGCCCCAGCAGAATCAGTGTCTGCATCGAAGTTAATTCGCAAGTTGTTCTTTCTCCTCAGTATCGTTTATCGTTAGCCAGCCAGCTATCGTCTTGCCTAGAACTCAACCTTCATTTCTAACAGCCTTGCTGTTTTTGCTGTCGTCGTTGTTGCTGTAGCTGTTTAATGAATCTTTGTTTTAAATTAGGTGTTGTTGCTATTACTGTTTAATGAATCTTTGTTTTAAATTCGATGTTGTTGTTGTCGACATCTCTTTTAGTGTTGTGGTTGCCGAGCATTTTTGAGAAGAATATCATAGAAGTGGCTGATACCGGTTTCGCGTCCATTCACTAGTAGTAGTGTTTGTCGGTAACGCTGCTCCTGGGAGCGTGCGTAGCTAGTCAGTCTGCAAAGCGGTGCAGCACGTCACTAGGAGGAGATAGATAGATACCTGTATCGTCGTCGTCGTTTGCTGTCAAGAGATCTTCTATTATCCCAGCCATACCTGTGTACGGCGGCTATGTTGTACGTTGCGTTCGTGCAGTCGTGCAGAGTGCATGCTGTGGCACTACGACAGGCCTGCCACACAGGGTCACAGAGGAGGACCTCGTTCGACACCATTGCGCACCAATGCGCAACGAACAAAGTGTTGTGTGTCAACGTAGCGAAAATTCAGCGGCCGACAACATATCGATATCGCTGCTCGTACTCTTCTGCGTCTAACTGCGTCCAGTTCACTTCTGCGTTCGTTCGTCCGTCCGTCCGTCCGGCGTCTTCTTCGACCAACCAGCACGCCGGCGCGGCTTTGCGCTTGTTCGCTGCATGTCGTTACTAACCTCCCAAAATGTTTTTTGGCACCCCACAACCCCACGACCAATCATCATCCATCAAAGACTCGTTAGGGGCTAGACGGGTCTTCAGCGGCAGCAGCAGCAGACAATGAACAGCGGAGATTGTTGGGTGGCAGTTGTTAAGTGGCGGCGGCGACAGCAGCAGCAGGGCAGCGCATAGAGGGTCCACCGCGTTTGGCATTTTAATTGCGCCATAACGACCGACTCACCCGTTGGCACGTATGCACGCTCGCATCCATGCATGTGTGCTTGCTTGCATACGTAAGCGCGCTACACCGCTCAATGCATTCGAATAAAGTCTTCGACCGAGCGGGGAATGAGACGCTCGTAGTTTCGGTGGTGCGACTTCACCTTGCGGGCAGCGAGGCACTTGAGCGTGAGGCGGCACTTCAGCGACCTTAATTCGGCACCGTGGGTTGCGCCGAGCATGTGGTACGGCCGTTCGCCCTGCTTGTTTGTCCGATCGATGTGCGCGCCCGCGTCAAGCAGCATCCGAACAATCTGTTCGCGATAGTTGTCGGGGAGCAGGGCGATGTGCAGCGGCGTCGAGCCGTTCTCGTTGACGGCCTCGACTTGGGCGCCGACCCGCAACAGCAGCCGCGTCGTCGCCGGATCGGGAAATATCCGGCTGTAGAAACTCAAGTAGCGGTTGCGCCGCTTCCTCACCTTTCCGACGGCCATATGCAGCAGCGTGTTGCCGTTCGTCATGATCGGATTCACGGCGACGAGCTTGCGCGCCATCCGCTCGAGCTGCAGGGTGCTCTCGGCCGACTTGGGCAGGATTTCGGCCAGGTGCAGCAGGTGGATGACGACGGTCAGCACGTCGTCCCAGTCGTCCTGCTGTTCGCGGAAGAAGGGCCGTTGCTCAAGCTGCTGCATGACGGCCGGCGACCAGACGGTGAGCTTCTCGAGCAGGAACATGACGTCGCTCAGCCTGACGGGCGCATTGAACAGACCCTGCGAGTGTTCTTTGTGCGCGTCAAACATGATCCTGAAGAGCAACCTAAGTACAATGTACATTTCGTTCAGCACGGTGTCCATGCTCAGCAGAATCTCGAGGCCGTACTTCGACAGGTCGATGCAGCGCTGGTGCTGCTTGCGGTTGAAGTACAGCCTGCTGCGTTCCAGCACCCAACGGATCGAGTTCTTGTGGCTCGAGCCGAGCACGCGTTCGCTGACGATCAGACCCTGCAGGCACATCTCGTCATTGTCGTGCGCGAGTGCGTTGACGTCGTCGAGCGTGCAGAACGGCACGCGGTTGAGGAACACGTCCCTCGGTGGCTCGGTGATTTTCTTCTCGATCTTGTGCAGCTCGCGGTGGGTGACGGCGAGCCGCCAGTACTTCAGCGCCATATCCCGGTTGTCGTACTCGAAGAAGTAGCTGGCGCCGAGCAGTTCAAGCGCGTCGGCCACCCGCTCGGGCGGGTAGTTCATGGTCCGGATGAGGTACATGACGCTGTCGCAGCGCGTTATACACGCCGTCTGCAGGACGTCGTCGCCGTGCACGCTGCGCGCCAGGTGGTCGGCGCCGTTCTTCAGCAGCAGTTCCGTCGTCTTGCACTGATTTTCCTGCACGGCGTAGTGAAGCGCCGTCTTGAGCTCCAAGTCACGCGCGTTGATGTCGACGCCCTGCTCGAGCAGGAACGCGCACAGCTCCGTCGACCGCACCGACTTGATGAGGCAGGTGCTGCCTTCGTGGTCGGGCCGGTTGACGTCGGCGCCCTGGCCGATGAGAAACTTCACCACGTCGATGTTGTTGTTGTAGCACGCCGCATGGACGGGCGTCGAGCCGGTGACCGGCATCTTGTTGACGTCGGCGCCGTGTGTGACGAGCACGCGGCACACCTCGATCCTACCGCGGAGGGCCGCACCCCACAGCGGCGTGCCGTAGTGTCTCATCCGGGAGCTAAAGAAAGACATCCACCCGAAGTCGCTGATTTGGTCCGAGTTGGCGCCACACGTCTCGAGCAGGTAGCGCACGATCTCGACGGCGCCCTTCTGGGCGGCCTTGAACAGCGGCGTAAAGCCATAGTACGTCCGGTTCACGAGCTGGCTGCGTTCCTGCGGCGACAGGAGCTCGAGCTCGTAGCACAGCGTTGCGCTGAGCCGTGTGCTCGTACTGGCTTGCTCAATCTCCCGGATGAGGCCATCGTAGGGCATCTCCATGGTTGGTGGTCGATGATTATGATGATGGTCGATGATGGTGGTGGCGGGTGAATAATTGGATGTAACTAGGATAGTGGAAGATGGAATGGTGGTGGCAGCAACTAGAACAAGAGCACCGGCGACGACTCCCACCACCACCAGCACCACAACTTGACGAGCGGATGGGTCGGCGGATCAAGTCGTGGCAAAACAAATTCGTAGTCGAATCGTTGGTATGACCCACCGAGAACACCGATCACCGCCTACTCGTCGTCTACCTCATAGGCAGCCACCTCAAGACGAAACCTATCTATCGTTGGTCAACGAGATCGTTGTCACGCCACTCCAATAAGGTGATCGTCACCGTCGCCTGTCCGTCCCCCGTACTCGTCTACAAAGTAGTCTGCCTGTAGAGACACAACAGCTAACACCATAGAATCAGCAGCAACAGCAGCAAAGCCACAGTCAGCACCAATAATAGTAATGATAACCCTCTCGTTGCAGTTCCAATATCCAATTTCTATAGATACTAATCGATAGATGATATATACGATAGATGATATATATAGATGAAATATATGTGTGTATATATATATATATATATATATATATATATATATTTATATGACCTCCTCATCCTCCTCCACCGTTGGCTGATTCCTTAACTAGCTAACTAATAAACTAATTCACTGCTAATCGTGTGGTGTGATACAGACTGGTTGGTTAGTAGCTTAACTGATTGGTTGGTCGGTGGCTGTTGTTGACTACCGGTGTGGCGACGGTGTGCAGAGCCAAGCACCACTGGTAGAAGAACCACGTGCACGAACTTAGGAACTTGCAGATGCTGTTGTTGCTGTTGCTGATGTTCTGCAGCCGATCGCAGCCTTCGAGTTGAATTTCCATAGCAACAACAACAAAAAACACGAACACTTTAAATCGTCTCTCTGCTGCCGGTTTGTCTGTCGATGACGCTCGACGACTACTCGTTAACCACTACGAACTGGCGGTCATTTCCTAGGCACTGTTGTTGTCGTCGTCGTCGTCGTTGTTGTTGTTGCTTGCTGTTGTATTGTATAGTTGTTATCGATGCCGAAGCACCCTAGCAGTCGGTAGCAGTCGCCAGAAACCCCACAACAAGAGCAGCGCCACCACCGTCACCACCAGCCACCACAACGATTGCTGGCAATTGACTCGTGGCTCACGTGACTCATTCTGCACACCGCGATACGTACGGTGAATGATGCATCGGCGCTCGCTATAGCCTCGGTGGAGATGCACGTGCACAACCTGCACGTGCACAAGCTGATTTCGTAGATGAAACGGCAAGACGCCGACGATGGCACGTAGAATTCCCGGGTTCAAGTCACGCGCGTGTCGCTTGATTTTTGTAGGAAAGCAGCGTCCGTTTAGCAGCGCGGGCATAGACAGCATCGGTTGCCTGTGGCAATGCCTAAAGACATGGCGCCAAATAGAGGATGCCACCACCATGCCAGTAGCGAAAACGCGGGAAGTGCGCACTAAATGCGCGGGCAATCTATGATATAAAAGAAGAATATGCAAATAATTGAGTCAATTCGGTCGGTTGGTGCGAGCCAGGCGTGTGTTGTTTGAGTGAGAGAATGGCGAATTCGTAACGGTCGCCAGCCGGTCATGGGGTTGGTGGACACTAACATTTTCAATAATTTGTAAATTGTTTAAATTGTATCGATGTCAGGAGATAATGGTTATAGATACATAATGTATGACATCACGGCGTAACGTCACCCAAACAACACGGCTTTCGCAGGACCCATTCCACAATCGACTCTATCGAAGAAATTATATCATCGAGAGTTAGGCAAAAGACCATGGTGTCACTTGAAACGCGCAAATACGTGCTCTTGGTATCTACTTGACGTTAGAAACGTTTTCAACAGCGCAAGCTAGGCAGAGATTCGCTGCTGCGTCGCTTACTCACTCACCACGGCGCCTTTAACATGTCCGCAGGGCTCCCCCCAGAGATCCATACTGGGACCAACATTATGGAACCTGGCGTACGATGCCGTACTGCGCCTGCCAGACCTCCCCCCCGGGGCAGAAGCGACGGCCTATGATGCGGATGATCTAGCATTGACAACAGTGTCCCGCCACGAGCCTATCCTTGAAATCATTGCGAATGACGACCTTATGAACGACAACAGAAAGATGGAAGATGGTCACAGCGAAAAGTCGACGTGCGGCGCACAAGAGGCAGGGGAAAGGCGAAGAGCAGCAGAACTATATACATATATATAGATATACATAAATATATATAAACATTGCACCAAAACAACTACAATAGAAGACGAATCAAAATTGAAGAGGAAGGAGACGAATAAGAAAAAAAAAAGTCTAATTCAAACGGCGCCGCAGCAGCTACAGATATTGGAGAATGAACCGCCCAAAGGCGTTTTAGTCGTTGGCAGCTCGAACGTAAAGCGCGTTAAGACATTTGTGATGAACGCTATCGGAAATGACAAACGTTGCAACAGTAATAGTCATGGAGGGGCGGCTATGCGCACTACAGTTGAATGTAATGCTTTAGGTAAATAGCGCCGTGATACCCGCCACTATAATCTAGTCATTCTCTCCATTCAGGATTAAATGAAGTGATAAATAGTGCTGCACGTAAAGATTGCTCAATTTTTGAAGTATGGTTCGAGATTGAGTGCGCGCTTATTGATCTTGTCAGTTTTGTTTATAAAAAATAATATTCGACTAACTGTGTGCTCCATTCCCATTGCAGTGGGATATGAAGAGAAGTGTAGGTATATTAACCAACAATTTAGATGTAAATTTAACATGAGTACCATTGTTTCGTTAAAGATGTTAGTTACATTCAAAAGAAAGCCAAAAATATGCATATTGATGGAGTGCATTTTGGAATTTATGGTGCTCGGTTGGTTGCTCAGCATTTCTCTCGTGAGATAGCCAACCACCTGGACATAGCTGTCCAGTCTGATCTTGTACAACCATCATATAAACACAGTCGTATAATGGCGGAACGAAGTTCTTATTTTCGGGACAACATAATGGATCCACAAAAACTGAAAACAACGTTCCATTCCAATCATCGATTAGAAACCATCCAGTCCCCCCGCTCCCGAACCCCTCGCCTACAATTGGCACCACTTCCCCCTCTACCGCCGAAACTAATCGCCCCATTCAATCCAGCAGTTCCGCCTCCCCCACACCTCCCGTGGCTACCTGCGCTCTAAAATGTCTATATTTCAATGCACGCTCGATTGGAAAGGATGATCGCGTTCAGTTGCTCAATTCATATACCGCCTTACATAATATTGATTCAATTTTTATAACTGAAACATGGTTAGGTGTAGGCGGAAGACATGTTACAAATAGTGAATTAAGCTGTGATAATAAGTATTCAGTGCTCCGATGTGATCGCGGCTCTCGAGGAGGTGGGGTTTGTATATTAGTTAGAAAAACTCTTAAGTTCTGTGAGGTCAAGTTAGATGATGATATTGAAGCATTTAGTGCTGGACTTGTTTTCAAAATCGTGTTCAGTCAGGATGACGGAGCGCAAGAATCGCATACAAAGAATATGTGATTCTTTAAAAAATATATGTGAAAGTGCTAATCCAATTCTAATTGTGGGCGATTTTGACCTTACAATAAATGACTGGCAAAATTTTTTTAGATTCAAACCGTGGAGACTATTTTTATCAATGCTTGTATACCAAACGGCTTATATCAGCAAGTGACTGAAATTACGCGTCCACCAGTGGACGCAAGAGACTCAATCGACAATGTTGGGCCAGAATATAATATTATGGTTTATTAACACCCAGGTTGGGTAAATTTTAAGTAAGTACATCAGTCTAAATCAGTGGTTTTTCTGCGTCACCGGATCTTCCCTCATCTTGCGAGTTCAGCTATTGATTGCACTGCTGGACATGCTGCGGCGTGGTATCTATCACAATGGCCTAAGCATCTCGCGCACCTACAACACTCCTGAGGATTGTGGAATTCTTGTGTGCTGCATAACACGTGATGAAACCCGTGGGCTGCAAATGCCGTAGTTAGATGCCTATTCTTATATCCGGCTGCTCGCCAGGTTGTACTCCTCATCGCTATCGTCGTGTATATTCTTATGTCTATCTCCTTTAATTTTTCCCCCCACTTCATAGTGTAGGCCACGAAGGCCGTCGTCTTAAGTAAACCCCGTTTTACTTGTAATTCCTGTGTCATTAGAGCCCCCCCTTCTAATATATGAACTATTCTATTCCTACAAGAGTTAGCTAACCCCAAAACCCGCTTCATGAAGAAAAATCGAACCCTATCTAGTAACTGAAGATCTGCCTCTCCTAATTTCTCCCATATAAGTGATACACCAAATGTTGCTATTGGTTCTATTTTAATCTTGAAAAGGGCGGACGCGGTGTGTATTGACAACGTTTGCGGGTTTTTAATTGCTGCTGCCGCTCTAATGGCTTTTCCTACTCTGCTTTCAATATGTTTTCGAAAACTGCTACCATTTGACGTTATAGTGACCCGTAAATAGGTAAAATTATTTACAAAATTCACTGTATTACCCCTGGCTCGAAGAACATCGTCTTTCGCCAATCGACCTCCTCTTCGAAATTTAACTGCTACTGTCTTCTGCCAGTTAATACTAAGTCCCATCTCGTCCATAAAATCGATTAGCCGTTCTAGTCCCTGCTTAACCCTAAATAAACTCCTGCCATAGATCGCAATGTCATCTGCATACATTAATGTATTTGCCCACTCTCGGGTCCACCCCTGCCTCACCCGATTAGGTAGCCCTCCCAATAGTACCGAAAAAAGCAACGGGCTAAGTCCGTCTCCTTGGGCCACGCCTGTAGTTTGCTTTACTCTTCCCACAATCCCTATACCGTTGTCGATGTGTACTGTAGTCTCCCCAAGAATGGTACCTAAAAGTTTTAGTAAGCGATACGGAACTCCCTCCAAGGCTAACTTTTCTATAATCCTACTTCGTGGCGCTAAGTCAAAGGCAGCTTTAAGATCTATAAATATTGCGTATAACGGTCTTCTAGGTTCTGATAGAGTTTCCCAAATTTCTGCCAGCAACTGGCGCAGGGCCGTATGGGTCGACTTCGACCTTCTGAACCCATGTTGTTCTTCTGGTATTGCGTTTCTGGTTTCGAGGTAATACTCTAGTCTATCTGATATTATTCCCGAGAAAATGTTATAGGGGCAACTCTTAAGTGTTATGCCCCTCCAAGATTCCGGCTCAGTTTCTATGCCTTTTCCTTTTGGTATGACAATCAAGGTATCCTCCTTCCACGCTTTTGGTACTTCCCCGGATTTTAAGCACTCGTTAAATAAAGCTTTCCAGCATGGTGCGAGTGCCAGCGTTTGCTTTAAATGCTCGTTTCGTATCATATCGTTCCCAGCAGCTTTGCCTCTAGGCGCCCTTTCAATTGCCCTGACAACGTCTTCGATTGTGACTGGTCGAATTACCCATTCCCGTGCAAGTTCTGTTTCCTCGTCCCAAGGCCCGTTGAATAATGTTATTTCCTTTGGGGTAGTATCGGCTCCCTGCAGCACACTAGCAAAGTGCTTAATTAATCGCCCAGTCTCCACTGGGCACTGCCGTTTTCTTTTCTGTTTTAGCCACTTGTGTGGTTGTTTCTCTGCTTCTTGCAACAGCGCCCACTCCTGGCTTTCCCAATATTGTTGTTTCTCTTCCTTGTATGCCTTTTGTGTCATTTTATTTACCATACTTGCGAACGGCCTTAATACAGGAAACATCTTCACATATTATCTAGTTAGTCTGTTGGCATCTTTCGCTGCTCTACACCGATCGTTGAACCAGGGCCTTCCTTTTCGTTCTTGGCGAGGAACCAGTGCACCTTTTATCAGATTCGTCAATTTACGCTTATATGACTCTATTTGAATCTCCCCTGGTGGGCACACTTCCCCCACTCCCTCTAAGAAGATATTTCTATCTAGTCTTGTCCCAATCCCCGGCCTACGGCTATGCTCCCTACTATTACTAACTTTGAATGCCATCCCCATCGGTATATGCCTTCTAAGCCCCGCTCCTTCCCTAAATGATGTATTTTCTCCCAAAAATGTTATATCCTCTACGTTTCCGTCGGTGGCAAAAACGTCAATTACTGACGCCCCAGTACTACATTCAAAAGTGTTTAGGCCTGGCTCGCTGATCAACCAGCATCCTATCTCCATTATAATATATAAAAATGCTTCAGTTCGTTCCAGATTACCCCTATCCAACCTCGCATTGAAATCCCCCGCTAGAATCATCGGTGCCTTTCTCGGCACCGCTTCAACTCCAAGCATGATACGCTCTGTCATGACTTCAGTGGACTCTACACCTGCCGGTTTAACATAGGCTGCCACAATTTCAAACTCCCTCGACGCTATTGCTACTAAGTTTTCGGCTATTATTCCTATTGTCATCTTCCCAATTTCCGCTCTCGTGAATACTGAAACCCCCCCACTTGGCCTGCCCCGTCCCTCACCTTTATGTGCTTAGTGCGTGATATCCGTAGAAGCCCCCCAAAGAGAAATGTTTAAGCGCCCAAGTTTCCGTCAATATTAGAATATCCACTCCTCGAAGTGCCTCCATGCCTAACAGAATTAATACGCCATGCCCTTCGCAGTTCCACATCACTACTTTGATAACCGGTGTAAGCTTTTCTTGATTGCAGGAGGGGATATTGTTTCTTACGTTCTCGTGTGGAGTCCAAATGTTTGTATTCGGTGCACTCGTGTTCATATTCTGATTCTTGGGCCCAGTCTCTCCCGAGCGTCACTGAGTCTTTGCTCCACGGGCCGTGATGCTGTTTTTATTGCCGTCATTTCTATTTGTTAGAAGTGCCGCAGTTTCTTTTACATTGCCACGGAGTGCTAGCTGGATCGTGTCAGCCAGCGAGAATGCGTCCACTGAGCTCTGTTGAGGCTGTGCCATTGCCCCGCTTTTCTAAAACCTTTGAGATAACCGTCGTTATGGTGTCTTGTATGATTGGAATCAGCCTGCGGAGTACTTCTTCATTGGGCCAGAATATAGTATAAACTTAAGTGATTTATTCATTCACATAAACAGTCATCTGTCGGAAGAAACAAGCTCAACTTTTAGTCATAACGAAAACCCCAAAGGAACATTGATTGATTTGATTCTTACTACCGATCCAGGTATAATAGAAAATATATCGGTTTTAAAATCCCCGATGCCCTCGGACCATAACGCAATTTCTTTTAATCTTTTATTCGATTCCGAATATCCTTCTATTGACGAGGGAGACTATAATTTATTTAAGGGTGATTACGACCAAATCATAGAAAGACTGACACTTGCGACCAAACTGCGTAAGGCAAGCAGAAGGCTTCGGGTATTGGAAGAATCCAAACTCGATTTTAAAGATTCTAAGTCGTTTCTTAGGTATGCCAATAAGCGCTTAATTAAAATTGTTTGTTATCTGTATCACCGACTTGTATTGAGTACGGTCAGTTTTATGTTGCGAGACCCTACCATCATATCTACGGGAATATTCATTTTTATTCACGTCATTTACATATCGATCTAGTAGTATGCTTCATTCTAACTTCGTTTATGCTTCGCCTCAGTGTGTCCGTTTCGGTGAGCGAAACTCTCAGCGTATACGTTTTCCAAACAGAATTTGTATTGTTAAAGAAGCTTAGGCAGGCTATTTGCATAAAAATAACTGCCAACGTCTATGCATTCACTAAGGCAGTGGCTTAGTATATCAACGCATAGTTCTAAAATGAGTTCTCGTCAATTGCAGTATTCACACGAGCCGCATGTTCTTTGTCTGTCGTTGCTGTTTTTAGACATCATCCTTTAAGGGGTTGTTCGAGGATTACATTCCAAACATTGGCGAAGATGACGCTATCTGCCAGTAGGATTAATACGGGCAGTTACAAAAACTGTCCTAGGTTCTACTTACATACTGAGATGAATGTGTGAACTGTGATGAACTATCATATGTATATGTATATATAGCCATTGACATCCACGTGTTGTCTGTTTGTCGTATTCGTATGTATACTGTTTATTATCGGTAGGCATGCTTATACGTGCACCTCGTCCCGTGTTTCGCGGCGTATTCGGCTTGTGCCAGCAACAACTGCAGCTTCAACCACAGCGGCAGCAGCAACTGGCCGTAAGGATGCTACAGTCGGGCGCCGCCAAGTCCGAACCCAGCAACTCGTTGCGGAGGATTGCCGTCTGCCAGGTGACCTCGTCGAGCAACAAAGACGAAAACTTCGATAAGTGCTCCAAGCTCATCGTTCAGGCGAAGCAGAATGGCGCCAAGGTTCGTTCATCATAATGCTTGTGGCGCGTGTACGGCTACCAAGTACAAAGTAACTGCGCGCTTGGTTAACACGGCGATACCGTAGCGGCGTAGTTGATGAGAACTCTTTCGAGGCAATGCAATTCTGAGTTTAAAGGGCTCCCGGAAAAAGAGCCTCTGAGAAGGCTTAGTTGTGGGGGTGCGAGTCCCCACACTAGTGCGCTGCTAATAGCTGTCAGCGACGCATGCATTGTACATCGTGTATTTCGCAAAACCTCTCATATCACAAGAAAAACCAACTAGGAGGGACGCTCAGTGTTAGAGAGACAGGGAAAATTGGGCATTACGGAGCCCACGCACGTGTCCTAGAGGACGTACCACAGAGACGTTAAGTGTTGTCTTCTAGAAAGTGGACTGAAAAATGGGAAAAGTCGGGAGGGAAAGCAGCACACGTAAGCTTAGCTAGACTTACATTGGTATTGCGTAGGCTCGTTGATTCTTTGCAACTATCAACCTAACTATGCAACCTAATGAAGTGTCGTGTAGACTCGTTAGACGCTTGTGTAAACCCTTTTCCATCTGTTTATCCTTCCAGCAACACCTCTTTTGTAACAGTCAACGTACGAATGCTTTAGTTGTTCTGGTCTATGAACTCATCCTCTAAGGAGAATTTCCCACTGTAATGCATATACAAATAATGCTTCGCAACCTCTCGATGGCCCGCTGCTGAGTCGGTACCGCAAGTTGGCGGCCGATAACGGCGTCTGGATTTCGCTCGGATCGCTGCACGTCCGACCCAGTGCGTCGTCGGCATCAGAGCAGCAGCTGTTGTCAGGACCCCGTTCTGTTCATGCAGGTGCAGAACCGGGCGCGGCGGCCACCGGCTCCGATCCCGTTCCCTGTTCTCGTACCGCGCCAGCAGCAGCACCACCAACACCTGCGCCAGCAGAAACAGCATCTGTTGAAAGCACGACCAAAAGCAGCAGCAGCAGCGACAGCAACAACATCAGAAGTGGCAGTGGAGGCGGCGGCGGCAGCGGCCAGGAAGCCGCCAAAAAGATCCGCAACACACACGTGCTTATCGACGACAGCGGGCGGTTGGCGGGCACCTACGACAAGGTGCACCTGTTCGACGTCGACATACCGACGTTTCGCATCAAGGAGTCGGATTTTGCGCTTCGGGGCGCAACAGTAGCAGCAAAAATGTTGTTGTTGTTGTTGTTGCGGTTATTATTGCCGTCGTCGTTATTGCTGCTGCTGATGTTGTTGTTGTTACTATTATACTTACTGGTGTACTTTGTACTAGTGCGTAAATATATACACACGTAGAATATAATAGTAGAAGACTTTTTATTCACGTGATGATGCCGTATGATACGAGTTAACTAATACTGGACGAATATTTTTATAGATCAGTCATAGTATGCGGGCGTGCATCGTTGGCAGCGCGTGAAAACTAGCGGAATTGCGGCAAAACGGCTCTTTAACTAGTCAGCTTGTTTGTTAGAGTGTATATACCTATATGTATGTATACATATATGTATAATTATGAGTACATGCGTTATGTATAGCTTGTGAGTAATATTGTAATATTTTAAGAGATAGATGTGCACAATATAGATATGTAGTAGGTGTTATGTTAAAATATTGAAGATTCATAAGAAGTATATATATATATATATATATATATATATATATACATCCGAGTGGGGAAGGTCAATCATTCGTCTTTGCAGTGTGATAAGCACCAAACGTGAGCTGTCAATCACTCCTAGGCCCCTTGCGTCGTAGTTGCCATCTAGCTAAGTTTACACCCCAGATAACTTAGCGCTATAATATAAAGGGTAACATGTGTATCTAAGTATACATGTCAAGTGAATAATAAACCCATATACATATGTATTGGTCTATTATTCGCTTGTTATATATATATATATATATATATATATACTAGTGCTCATAATTTTGTTAACACACATTTTAACATAACACCTTTCACTTGTATATATCTATAGTGCACTTTTTTAAAATCTCAAAAAAACTTGTTATAATAATATACATGAGTTAATCACATATCCCTGTAATCGTATAATTGAATAATGAATTATCAAAGTTTATATGTATATAGAGATAACATAATGAAGACATATACCTTTATTGTGCATTAATATTGAATGTTTTGGTCAGGTGATTGATCCTTGGGGGGCGGTAGTGGCTCAGGCGTCGGAAAAAACGAACCACGTAATTTATGCTGATCTTGACCTGGCGTACTTGGAGAAGGTGCGACAAGGAATGCCTGTATGGAATCATCGCCGTCCTGACCTCTACGGTGAACCCTTACCCGTCTACGACAACAAAGGTTCGTAAGCATAGACACAGGATGGAACTGCAGTGTAATCTGACAAGTGTGTGGAGGTATTTATTTATATATGGATCAGCGCGAATGAATGTTTGAAACAAGTGCTGTCTTTCGTAGTGTATAGAGGCAATGCCGCTTCCATAATTGGCGCCATGGGGATGAGTCAATAAGCCATTGTTGCTAAAGCCGATGAAATGCGTTTAAACCTCGCAAATGCAATTTTGAAACGCCGACAAACAAAAATAATAAAAGTATCCTGCGGACATGAAGCTAGTGAGCTGGTACAGCTTTATTTTCGTATAAACTTATGACGCGCAATATCTGCTTAGAGCTAATTTTCTCGAAACTAGTGGGTTAAGGTGCCGGCTTTATTGCTTGAGGCTATGTGTAGTACTGAGAGAGTTGAAGGTACCGCGAGCGAACGTATTCGCAGGAAAATGTGAAAACGACTAATTAGACGCTTTGGACTTGAAATCAGACAGTCCGTCACAATGTCCTGGCAGAGAAAAGATGCGGATGGCTTGAGAGGTCAATGGTAGCTCTCTTGGGATATGTCTTAGGCTTGTTAGTGTATTCTCTCAATATTGACTACGTTTGGCCTACCTCCCCGCAATATGAGGTATCGACAGCATAATTTCCGTAAATACGGAATCTTTTATTTGGCAATAGATATAGAACAGGGGTTCTTCTTCCTGTGTGCTGCCTGCGTTAGCGAATAGTAGAAAATATAGTCCTTTTGTGAGCAGTTATTTGTTTTAAATTATTACTCGACAACAAGAGCACGAAGCTGTTTTTAGGTTAACTTCAGCGAATAACACGTTAGCAGCTTGTTGTTAAATAATAAGGTAATTAATGTTCCGTCTAAAACTGTACGAACTTCCGAAGTAGGAAAAACAAAATTGCGCAAAATCGCATCACGGAAATATTACATCAAGTCTAAAGCAACGTCATTTGAGTAGATTATAGTCAAAACGACATTTAAACAATTTGATGAGAAGGGTGTCAAAAGCAGCTTCATAAGCTTGACGCACTCTTTTATACCTGGCAAACGGAAATATACTATTTTAATGCACCTCTACATTTAATGACGCTATTTATAGTAACCTATTGGTATCGCGACAATCGACCTATCGCGCATAACGCGTTATCCGTCATAACGAAAATATTGTGGGGTCGTAGTGTCTTCCAGTTGATTCCTCTACAAAACTGGACGACCCTCAGCCAAAACAATGGAGAGAACTGCTAGCTTTTTCAATGGGGAGGTTGCAGATACTTCTTAGAATAGAAAATATGGGACCTCTTGCAAACTAATCTGCAAGCTGTAACACACTAATCGAGGGTGTTTGCATCCCGCATGTGCTAGTCTTTGAGATACGGGGTGGTAACAAACAGGCTTGAGTACACCTTACGACCTTCTAAAGGTGTGTTCTTGTGAATTTGCATGTCTGCTTGTGTGCTTCCTTGTTTCAGGCATCGACTCGCAAGAGACCTATCAGTTCGGCCAGTTTACGCTGCACAAGTCACAGCTGTTTCACAAAACCGCTTTGTCAATGGCATTTGTGAACAAAATGCTTGTTCTTCCTGGACGTATCCTTTTCACATGAAAGCGCTGCTTGCGATGACTCACGTTTTTTTTCTGTTATTTTACTGTGAATTGCATTGTAGTAAAATAGATCAGTTCATATTATATATCATTCAGTCCATAGCACGTACATACAGCGGTATTTATGTCGACGCACAGTGAGTTGGAATTGAATATCACAGTAGGTCTTTCTGACGTATTTTTTGTAACGCGACAGCTGTTACTGATGCAGTCTTTCTGCATGTTATATATATAAGAAGTTTTTTTTTATTTAGCTCATAACGGGGTGTAAACAATTATATATATATATATATATATATATATATATATATATATTTTATTTATATTTAGTTTATTTATATAACTTTGTTATATTAGCACCTTCGAGTGAACAATTGTCTCCGCGTGAACAGATAGATAGTCACGAGTTTTCTTTAGTTCTTTTTTAGGCTAGTAGTTATTTAGTAGGCCCTAAACTGGATATATCAGCTGAAACGAATTGTAGTCTGTCTAGTACCCGAAGGGCTTTTGTGGGGAGTAGCTGATTATATTACGGCCCCGGGAAGAGACGGCAATCAATCGACAGTGCTTTTTCCTTGACGCGAACCGTGGTGCTGTTGTTCGTCGTTGTTGTTGTTGTTGTGGCGCGTTCGTTCGACGACTTCAGACGTCCTCGTCGTTCCACTGCGGCCGGTGGTTCGGTTCGGAGAGCTGACGTCGGCCAAGCGCGCCGACCTCTTTTCGGTCGCTCGACGCGTTCAGGCTGTCGTCGAGAAGGAGTTTGACGCGGACTCGTCGACCATCACATTCAGGTACACTCAAGGAAGAGTACACACAGTACAGCTATTGCTCCGGGTGCACGTGGGCGGGGGGGGGGGGGGGGGGGGCGGGCGTTGGGGGGTTCGGTTGCAGCTGCTGCAGCTGTAGCGACGGCCTGGCGATGCCGGTTTGTTGTTCGCCGAGATCGTTGGTGGCGGACTCATTATGGCTTGGAGGGAGCGGGGTGGGGTCAGTGAGGTCGAGCTGATTGACTCAGTGATACGCCGCTATCGTACCCTGACCAGCCACCCTATTACTAGAACCGTAGAACTTGTGTTTTGTCTCTCTTCGGCGGCGTGGACTGAGCGCATTCTGTGGTGTGCACCTCTGCGGAGGCGGCGTGCACACCACAGAATGCCACTACCCTACAGTACTGGTACAATACTGGCATACACAGTACTAGTTAGGTACAGTGCATGATGGCACTGTACGGTAGTGTACTACAATGTACAACACTACCGAACAGCGTACAGAGCCTGATGGCACTGTACGGGAGTGTACTACAATGTACAACACTATCGTACAGCGTACAGTACATGATGGCACTGTACTATGGTGTACAGTGTAGTACACTACCGTACAGCGTGTACAGTATACGGTGGTGGCAGTGTACGGTTGTTTGTAATATATAGTACACTGGCGTACAGGGTACATACAGTATTTGATGGCACTGTACTCTAGTGCACTACCGCAGAGCGTACAGTACGTGATGGCACTGTACGGTAGTGTACAATCTAGTCTACACTACCGTTCAGTGTACCACCATCATGTAGGACCGAGTACAAAGTAAAGATAGCTTATCCGCTACAGAGTCTAGCATGGCATAGGCTGGCATGGCATAGCAAAGCACAGCCTAGCCTAGCATAGAATCATACACACACACACCTGTTAGATACAGTTTATACAGTGTTCGCTCACTCAAGAGGAATGTTGATGGATGATGCTCTAGATGGCAGCATCCGTAGCTTTGCGGTCGCTGTCACGCTGAGTAGTGAGTGCCACGCTCCGTACATACAGCAGTACCGAACCAATACGTACACAATGTTAATGATTTTCATCATTTTTATATTTGCTTATATAGGACACAATTTTATGAAGATTATTATATATATATATATATATAGGACAAATAGTGTTTGACTTATATATATATATATATATATATATATATATATATATATATACAGGTAGTTCCATAAGTTCTTAGAATGAAAACCAAGAATTTTCCAAATCATGTTTTTAAATTTATCTTATTCGATATACTCCCCGAGATGCTCAATACACTTTTCCCACCAAGATTTCAGAGCTTTTATACCTCTTAAGTAGAATTCCGCGTCTTTAGACTGAAAATAGGCATTGACAGCAGCCTTAACCTCTTCATTGCTGGAAAAACGCTTTCCACCGAGATTATTCTTCAAATGTTCGAAGAGGAAATAATCAGAGGGGGCCAGGTCTGGAGAATAGGAAGGTTGTTCAATAAGTTCGAACCTCAGTTGGGCCAGTTTTGCCGATGCTTGCCGGGACTTGTGTGCAGGAGCATTGTCCTGGTGAAACAGGACAACCTTCTTCTGCAAAGCGGGCCGTTTCACGATGAGTTCTTGCTAAAGGCAGTCCAACAGTCTTGCATAATATTCTCCTGTGATCGTTTTACCGCTCTCAAGGTAGTCGACCAGCATTAGTCTACGTTGGTCTTAAAAAACTGTAGCCATCACCTTTCCGGTCAATGCCGTTGTCCGCACCCTCTTCGGGGGTCCTTCATCAGGTGCACACCATTGGCAAGATGCTTCTTGGGTCTTGGGAGTGTAGTGATGGACCCAGCTTTCATCGACGGTCACGAATCTGCGCCAAAAATCCGACGGATTTTTCGACATCTTGGCCAAATTTCGCTGTGAAGCGGAAACACGCGCGTCGTTCTGGCCTTGGTTGAGCAAATGCGGCAGCCATTTTGCTCTAAGCTCTTTCATCTTCAAGTTTTCGTGTAGGATAAAATGCACACTGCCTAAACTAATCCCTAATGCCTCCGCTATTTCCTTAATGTTCATTCGCTTATCTGTGCCAAGAATTGTTCGCACTTTCTCTACGTTTTCCTTATCAGTTGCCGTTTTTTGGCCTCCTGGACGTAGTTCATCCTCGGTGCTCCTGCCACCTCTTTTTAACACATTAATCCAGTTGGAAACAGTGGCAAAACATGGCGCAGAGTCACTGTACGTCTCGTCTAACTCAATTTTTACTTGGGTTGCATTCCAACCTTTGAAATAAAAATGCTTGACTCGAAACTCTTTTTTCTCCATTTTTAAAAATCACGCCGATACGTTGCACGGGAAAAGCTATCAAACGAAATCGCAACGGCCAATCACCATAATATATTGAGTGCTAGCAGTCGAAAAGTTGCAGTTCCTATTAGCGGTGAAAGCGTGCCAAAATTCGAATTCTAAAAAGCTCATTCTAAGAACTTATTGAACTACCTGTATATATATATATATATATCGGTTAAGTGAGCCCTAAATTTAAAGTTGATTTGTGAGACTTTCTTCCCGTTAAAGTTAAGCATCTTTTATGCTAGTAACTGTGCAATTGCCAGTGGCATTGCAGCAACTGCATGTTTAGTTATTTGGTTCGTTTTGTGTTCAGTTATTTTCTATAAGTGTAACCCAAATCTGCAAAATCCTCATGAAAGATCGCATCGACATGCGAAGCTCTGTTGCATCGGGATCGAATCGGCGACTCCTATGCCAGGGCCGCCGGTCATTTACGCCAATAATCCCGTCAACAAAATTCTACAAATGATGATCAGATACTTTACAAATTGTACGCTCTTTAGTCCTCGATGGCAGCGAGAACAAGATTGTGTAAGAACATATAGGCGATCAGACCACGTCGTGGTTCCGCTTCTGTAGCAGTTATTATTTGCTGAAATGGAACAAACGTCGTACAGCATTGTACGTCTTGTGTAAACACTTTTCTTCCAGCTTGGAATATTTTATGCGGCAAGAATAGGTCATGGTTTAACGGTACACGTTCGGGAGATGCAATATAATGTCTGCTTTTCAATGAATTCCCAGCTTGGGAAATGGCTGGGATAATCTCTATGAGGTCTCACTGTGCTGGCAGAAACAAACATCTACGCTTAACAGAAAAAGCATAAGCCATAACCTTTTTTTTCCTGAGAAGGTTTAGGGTTTAAAATACATTTACGTACGACTGAGAGAAAGCATAACAGGAGTTGGTAACTCCCCTTAGCATACCAACGCTCAGACAGTGTGGGACTCAGCCACCTAACGGCCAGTCTTGGCGCTTGACAAGAGTCGAGCCTAAGGATTAAGGCAATACCCACTAAAACCCTACATATATAGACGGCAGTGCCTACATATATGTATCCTTCTTAAGATGACCCTCCGACCTGCGGGATCCTTTACGCAGAAAAGTAACTACACACAGGCGGCGGGGAAGTCTCGGAAGTTTTAAATCGTTAGGTCCTGCTTGTCGAGTCGCGCCTTGGCAACAACTCTCGGACGCTTTCCACCATTTTCCTTCTTCCTGCCTCTTTCTTTGCTTTCATGATTCGTTGAATAGGCTTTGCAGCCGCGTCCCAATTTTTGATCGACGTAAGCATGTACGTGACTAGCTCTCTCAGCGTGTTCTTTCTGGGCAAGCCTCGATAAGCCATGACCCTCTACGCATGCGAGTTGCCCAATGTCTTGACGTCGAGGGGAACCCATAAACAGAGTTTAGAAGTGTTTTTACCCTGATCTTGAGCGGAGAACTCATTCTTCCGTGGGATCTTGAGTCGTGACCGAGCATACGGGTGGTAGGCATATATTATTATTTATTCAATAGGAATTTATGAAATTGCAATTTACATACATACATGTATAGAAGGTATCTCCAAGACAAACAATATATTCGTGAACGAATTAGATTTCTGCCAGTTTAAAGCGTAGAGGCATCTCTTCGGCATTCTAGGCCTTAGTCCAAGTGAAAATATCTGCTAGACAGCCTTCATAGACATTTTGGTATTCATTCAGTGAGAGAATCATCTATAAAAATGCGTACGGTAAGCCTTGGGGCAGCCCCCTTGTTCCATTGGAAAAAAAGGATTCTTTCGTCGAGTGTATTACATCCCTATAACACACGTTATTGTATAATAAGCTAATAAATTACGCAAGCATATGGCAAGATAAATAAAAACGCTTAATAAAAGGGTGATGAAATAACTTTGACAAAGAGTATGCAGACGCCCAAATACACTCCACGTCTAAGATTGGTATTGTCTGTTCCACGCCGCTACTCTTTTTCGTGGCCGATCGTGATGAGACTGCGAGGTACTCTATCCATAAACACGAGAGCTTCCTCTTCTGAATAGGCGCCTAAATAAAATCGCCCAGTGGGGTACTCAAACAACGCTACCCTTGATTTGTACATATACATACCTGGTATTTGGGAAAGCTTTTATTTAGCCCCGTATTGGTGGGAGGGGGCTGACCGTCGGGTCCACTGGCAGATGGTATCCTTTTTGATGTTTGGGGGGAACGTTCAAACATTGGTTCGAACACAAGTCGAACTGAAGAAAGATCGTACAATGATGTGCAATTGGTGCACAACAAAACGGCTACCAAAAGGTTTCACTGCGCTCACCAAGAACAGCTCTAAAGCCTTTTTGTTAAGCGATGATTCCTTCGCCACGAAAACACGCCAGATGATAGGGCTGACGACGCCGAGGCTTCTTTTAATTCTTCGTTTCTTCAAATTTACTTCACTCGGCACCGTGCGATTTCCTCCTCTCTCCCAAAATAATGCAATTTTCATTGAGAAGAAGACGATTTGACTCAGAAGAATAGTTGCTTCGTTAGGTCACAAGGGTCGAGATGGAGCCAAAATAAAGTTGAAAAAGTCGATATTTGGTGTGCTTCGATTCATGAATCCAACACCCCAATAAACGTCTAAAAATGTATGAAAATTGCCTCGAATTTTTTCCATTACGCGTGCACTACCAATACGTTCAGATGAATGTATATCTTAAGCGGATCATTTGAATACCAAATTAGTACGCAGACGTCTGTGGTTGCAAAGTAACTCAAATCTCCCTATGGCCATATCGAGTGTGAGTGCATACATGCAGCTACTCGATCTATGATCGCTATGATCGCTAGCTATGATCGCTTTCTTTGCCAATCAAGTCACTCGTCAAACCTGTGAGAGATCAGAAAAAACATTAGGTTTACTTCAAATCTTGTTCGAATGCACGCCCGCCAGCCAATAAGCACACTGAGCCTTGTGTCTATAGAATAGCAGCCTTCGTTAAGCAGCGCAGGCATAGCGTCGGTTGGAGGCAATGGCGAAACAAGCTAAAGACATGGCGTTAAATTGAAGATGCCGCAACCCCAGTAACAAAAACACAAGAAGTCACAAAATGCTCGGGCAATCTGTGTTGTTGTGACCTCAACATGAGACCGCTCAGCTACTTACCGACGACAATAAGGTACGTACACCATCGCCGACCTGTCGCACCACCGACGTGGAACATTGGAGATGCCCAATGTTCGGGAAGATCCGATCCCATCGGTTTACATTATTACTATACAAACGTTACGGCGTCCCTTGAGTGAACAAATAGACCAAGGAAACATGGCCTAGTTTTCATTTTTCGCTCGGCTGCGCTACGCGCTAGACGTACGTCGTGTGTTGTTGTTCATGGTTATTAAGTCCCCCGCGTTGTAGTAATCGTCTAGCTATGTCTACATTCCCTAACTAATTCCAGTATAAAGTGCAGGCGCTTCTACCACGTGTATCGTGATGGACCGGTTCACAAATGCCGAGAAAACTGACATGCATTTCATGTATGATAAAGCTGACGATAAAGCGAGTCTTGCACAGCGTTTTTCACACCGACGGATACCCGGCAGGAAAATGTCTTTGAGACTTCATGGTTTTCTCTGCGAAACTGGATCTTTTCAAGGACGTCATTACGAAGCCGGACGACCGCGGACAGCGAGAAGCCTAAATACGCAGGAGCACACCGTTGAGCAAGTAACTGCGCGTCCTTCCGCAAGCACTAGACAGGTGGCTAGAAATGTCGGTGTAACTCGTACCACTGTTTTTTTTTTTTTTTTTCCTGCTCTTGTTTACTTCATGAACGAAGCGTCCTTCACACAAGATGGTGTGTTCAATGCACACAGTGCTCACTGGTGGGCTACGGAGAACCCGCATATGACCCGCATGCACACCAGCGTCGCTTATCCGTGAAGATCTGGGCTGACATTGTGGGCAACTATCTCTTCGGACTTTATACAATTCCATATAGGCTAAATGGACCAACATACTACATGTTTCTGAGCACAACTTTGCGAGAACTCTTGGCAAACATTCCATAGAGTATTCGGTCGAGAATGTGGTTCCAGCACAATGGTGCCCCAACACACAACGCCCTTCTGGTACGGAATTATCTGGATGAGAACTTCGCCAATCGCTGAATTGGCCGAGGCGGTCCACAAGCTTGGCCGCCGCGATCTCAGATCTATCCAGTCTTGTTTTTTTCTTTATGGCCACCTAAAGGATCTAATTTATGCAACTCCCGTTGAGTCTTCCATAGATCTGATCGACAGAATAGTTACTGCTGGTGGAACCATCCGGGAGACACATGGTATTTTTGAACGCGTGCAAAGCGAGCTTTGCCATCGCTACCAAATGTGCTTACTGGCTGGCGGGCATTCGTTCGAGCAAGATTTGAAGTAAAATAAATATTTTTTTGAGGTTTTACAGGTTTGACGAGTGATGATTGACAAAGAAAGCGAACATAATAGCCGCATGTATGCACTCACACCGAATATGGCCATAGGGAGATTTGAGTTACTTTGCAACCACAGACGTCAGCTCTACCAATTTGGAATCAAACGGATTCGCTTAGGGTGTACATTCGTCTGAACGTATTGGTTGTGCACGCGTAATGAAAAAAATTGAGAACATGGGCGTGAAATTTAAAACATGCAGAAATAAGATTATAAAATTGCAAACTTTTTTTAATGTCACCATAGTCCCTGCGCTAGCTAAGGTCGGGTATAATTCTGACAATGTAGAATTTTATCCCGAATGCACCGGTGTGCTCGACAGCCACCTCTTAAATCACAATTCAGAAATATTCATTAAAAAATCATCTCACTCCTCTACGAAGCATTCCCGCTCTCCCTTTCGATTAGCAACAATGATTTTCGCACTGAGCTTAACCATACCCCAGAGTTTTGGCCCACAAAATCCGGACACTGACAAGAGAGAACAGCTGTTCTCAAACGATGCGGACGTGTTCGTGTGTGGCTCTTGGAAAGTACAGCTGAATTTAGCATTTTGCGTGGAAATCCATAAGCGTCAGTGAGCATAACATCTGTTAGTCTATAAGACTCGATTACCGTGAAAAGTTATAGTGTGCAGCGGAACTAATTATTTAGAAGCAGTGTCTTCTTAAAACAGTCATCATCATCACTCGCCTCCACCGGAATCATTTTCATCATTTACCACTACCTCCGCCTTTATCACGGTCTCTCGTCTTCAACATCTTCACACCATCATCATAGTTGCCAACTTCGTCTCTCCTAGCATCCCCACTTCTACCGTAAGTTTCATTGGAACCACCCCATCCGTCATTATCATCACTGTAGTACAGTACCGGTCGTATCAATATCATCATCAGCAGCATCAACGTTTGGCTCTCTCTTCATATCACCTACAGTCATCTCACCATCACCAGTCTTCATCTCTACTCTCATTATCGACGCCGCTATTGTCAATACCACTCCCCTTTCCGGATGCCAGTACCGTCATTTTCAATCGAACCCGAAATTCAATCTGTCCTGCGACTGCATGACAAACAAACGGTACTTTGTTTGTAAACAGGCGCGGCGCAGCAATAGCTAGCCATGCCGATGCAGCGAACACCAACAAAAGAGGTGCAACGTGACGTGCCTGCGTACGTGCATGTGGACGGGGAGGCGGATGGACGCATTGCTGGTCCAACCAACGATGCGGGCGGTCCGGCCCACCGTCCAAAGGAGGGATGCGGAAAGCGCGTTGCATCAAGTCCTGTGGAAGACACTCGCAGCAAAGATATACGTATATCACAGGCAGTGGCTCACTCATCGACCGTGGGAGTCACAAGCGAGCCTACCGAGGACGGCGGTGACGGTGAAGACGTTCCGGACGAATCGGAGTTTATCACGGTGACCCGGTCTAGGCGAGCTCGTGCGCCAAAGGTGGTAGTAGAAAAGAAAGGGGGAGTAATATTTTCAACGGACGACAACTCCTTGGAGCTACATTTCAACGATGTATGTGACTTTATCGCTAAGCATGTCAAAGGAAAGATGGAAGAACCGCGTTTTACAAAAAACAGAGAGCTCCTAATCGTGGTTGAGGCTGAAGAAGATAGAGCCACGCTACTATCGCTTCAGGAGTTAGCCAACGTGAAGGTATCCGCGAGGATCAGTGGAGTCCGATCCACAGTGAAGGGTAAAATCTCCGGAGTGCATCCCTCAATATCGGAAGCTACAATCTTGGCTGCTCTACAGCCTTGTGAGGTTTCCGAAGCAATACGGGTGAAAACTAAAGACCCGAAGACGAATATAGTATCGACCTCCGAGCAGGTTATTTTGACATTCGCGGGCGAAAATTTTCCAGCTGAAGTTCGGTTAGGGTTGAAACGGCACGGAGTCGTCTTATATCGGAAACCCATGCAAGTTTTAAGTGTTACAGCATGGATCATTTTGCAGCCAACTGTAAGCTTCTTAATCCGAGATGCAGAAAGTGTGGCTCTACGGAGCACCTGAGAAAAGATTGCAAACCCCAGGCTCGGTGCAGCTTGTGTTTTGGAACACGAAGCCACCTGGGGCTCATGTCCACATAGACTAAAGCGCATGGAATTATTACAAAAATCGTCTCAAAATAGCATTGGGAAGCGCTTGGATGCCCCGTTAGTACCACTATGTACACCTGTGGGGGTTATACAGGCATCTGATAACTTCTCAAGGCGCACTTGGTACTCGGTAGTAAAAAATGGGATCAAAGTCAACGAGGCGACATCCAAACCTCAAAGACCCGAACCACCGAAGGATCCAGCACTAACAAGTGCCCCACCTGCGACCGTCGAAAATAATTTGAGTGAGTAGCACGTGCCGCTGCTGAAAGTAGAGGATATAGTGCAACAAGTGATTTCAAAGATTATGCCGATGTTGCAAGATATCATCGCGCAAACAGTGGCTAGGACCATTCAGGAAGTTATCCCGAGCATTCTGGGAGGGCTGATGGGCGCCCCGTCAGCCGCCTCGCCTTTACTGCAACCCACGACCAATGACGCTGATAGCGCCAGACCTACACGACAGGACAGAAGCGCAGATCGTGCAACGACATCTTCCTCATGCTTCAAGTCGACCTGACATCTGAAGACAACGGTGAACAGGCCCCTTGCGTACGAGAACCGGCAGAACCAGCAAAATCCAGTAGTGGGTGCGCGTATTCAGATAGTAACGTGGAACTGCGAGGGGAGGGGGGTGTTAGATCTGCTAGGGGACGAGGCATACAGAAGGATAGACATTCTTATTTTGACGGAGACCTGGGCGCGAGAGCAGTTTGATATACGGGGATTCTATGGGTACCATGCACTGGCGTCTTGTATAGACGGTCCGGGTAGGCCAAGCGGGGAAGTATCAGTTTTTGTTAGACCATTGGTAGGAGAAATGAACGTAAAAATAGTAGCAGAAAATCTGATTGCAGTAGCTTCACCCAAACTAGAAATAATGGCCACCTATGTGCAACCGACGGGGACGGAGTCAACGGAAACGATGATTGAGCGCCTCTTGCTGGGTATAGAAGCGTTACCGAGAAAGGCTCCAATAATTATAGGAGGGGACTTTAATGCAAGATTAGACAGAATTGATTCGGAAAGAACGTTAGCCTTGCTAGACGTACTGGATGAAATCGGCTGCTGGGTAGTCAACAGCGCGAATGGGTTTACATATGAATGCCACTCTGGTTCGTCAGTCATTGACCTGTTTGCAACAGATATGGATAGAAGGGACATAACGTTTGCAGGAGAAAACAATATATTACAAGGAAGGGGCGGGACTTAGAAAGCATATACCGATGTGCATCTGGGTGAAAATTAAGGGGACTGTTCAAGAACGGGGAAGGGGGAAAGCTCAGGAAGAAGGCTTAATGTTAATACTCTATTACAGGGGCTTAACAAAGTATTTCCGGTGCCAGAGGCGATACACATAGATTGTTACGAACGCAGCCTGGTAGGGTTATTAAATTCTGCGATAATACCGATGTAGAAGAGAGGCGAAAGACCTTGGTTTAGTGAGCGGTGTAGGATGGCCAAGCAGGCCAATAGGTTGACGCGGGAATACGGTAAAATCGTTCCGGTTATGCGGCCGTTGGCCTCGTTGGTTAAACGGTTGGTTAAGGCATCTTATAGAGAAGAAAAGCAAAGGTACTGGGAAAAGAAAGAATGGGCAGCAATAAGGGAGGCTGAAGTACGGCCATATGCATGGCTGAGGCGAAAGGGGAGAAGGCAATGTTCAGTAGAGACGGGCAGGCTAGTCGAACATTTTGGGAGGATTTTGGCCGGCTCGGATACAACCCCGAAAACGGTGGTAGAATATGAAGGCCCCTGGGATCAAACGACAAAGGAAGCTAGGGTTTGGATAGTGAGGGCAATCACTCTTAGGGAAGTAATGGAAACAATCGACAGAACACCACGGGGGAAAACGCACGGAAATGATTTGATAAGGAATGAACACATAAAAGATACCTTAGTTCTCGCGCCATGCTGGCAAGCTCTCTCTCTCTATATATATATATATATATACAGGTAGTTCTACAAGTGCTTAAAATGAGCTTTTCAGAATTCGAATTTTTTCGCGCTTTCACCGCTATTGGAAACGGCAACTTTTCGAATGCTAGCAGTCAAAATATTATGGTGATTGGCCGTTGCGATTTCGTTTGATCGCTTTTCCCGTGCAACGTATCGGCGTGATTTTAAAAAATTGAGAAAAAAAGAGTTTCGAGTGGTTATCAAGCGTTTTTATTTCAAAAGTTGGAATGCGACCCAAGTGAAAACTGAGTTAGACGAGACGTACAGTGACTCTGCGCCATGTTTTGCCACTGTTTCCAACTGGATTAATGAGTTAAAAAGAGGTCGCAGGAGCACCGAGAATGAACTACGTTCAGGACGCCCAAAAACGGCAACTGATGAGGAAAACGTGGAAAAAGTGCGGAAAATCGTTGCCGCAGATAAGCGAGTGAACATTAAGGAGATATCGGAGGCCTTGGGAATCAGTTTGGGTAGTGTGCATTTCATCCTGCACGAGAACTTGAAGATGAAAAAACTCAGAGCAAAATGAGTGCCGCATTTGCTCAACCAAGGCCAAACAGACGCGCGTGTTTCCGCTTCACAGCGAAATTTGGCCAAGATGTCGAAAAATCCGTCGGATTTTTGGCGCAGATTCGTGACCGTCGATGAAAGCTGGGTCCATCACTACACTTCCGAGACCTAAGAAGCATCTCGCCAATCGTGTGCACCTGGTGAAGGACCTCCGAAGAGGGTGCGGACAACGGCATCGGCTGGAAAGATGATGGCTACGGTTTTTTGGGACCAACGTAATTCTGGTCGACTACCTTGAGAGCGGTAAAACGATCACGGGAGAATATTATGCAAGACTGTTGGACTGCCTGAAGCAAGAACTCATCGTGAAACGGCCCGCTTTGCAGAAGAAGGTTGTCCTGTTTCACCAGGACAATGCTCCCGCACACAAGTCGCGGCAAGCAACGGCAAAACTGGCCTAACTGAGGTTCGAACTTATTGAACAACCTTCCTATTCTCCAGACCTGGCCCCCTCTGATTATTTCCTCTTCAGACATTTGAAGAATCGTCTCGGTGGAAAGCGTTTTTTCCAGTAATGAAGAGGTTACAACTGCTGTCAATGCCTATTTTCAGTCTAAAGATGCAGAATTTTACTCAAGAGGTATAAATGCTCTGAAATCTCGGTGGGAAAAGTGTATTGAGCTTCTCGAGGAGTATATCAAATAAGAAAAAATTAAAAACAAGATTTGAAAAATGCTTGGTTTTCATTTTAAAAACTTGTGGAACTACCTGTATATATATATATATATATATATATATATATATATATATCTATACAAGGTGCGCACGGTGCTGACTCAGCAGAACATTTCGAATAAAGAAGAAAGAGCAAAACGAATGCAATGTTATATGCGGGTCGAGGCTGAGTTCCCGAGAGGCTTCAATCAAATCAGCTTCAAGCATCGTCGAACAATCAATGTTGGTCCAAACGCTTCAATAGGCAGTTTGACAGAAATGTTAAGAGCCCAGCCATGTAACCTGACGACAACACAATCAACGCAGTATCGATTCCCAACCTCCACCTTATATGAATGTTGCTTACGAACACTCCAAAATATCATCTACCTGATACATGAAATAATATATTTTGATAATAGAATTAAGGTAAGACAAGGGTAAATGTTTAAATGTTGTATATAAAAGAAATGCTTTTGGAAATGACGTTTCCTTATCTTAGTTCGCTGAGACACTCAACATGTATTTTAGCAGCTTAAAACAGTTCGATTGAGGAATGATATTAGTTATTGAGTTATTGATAAATAGGTCAACAATTAAATTCTATCTAGACATTTCTATCTAGTCGAACAAATAAACTGTCACTGTATTATTCTGCATACTTCAAGCCTAGGATACGCAATAGTATTTAAAGTTCGGTATAGAACATATCTTTCAGTATACAGTACTGCCACAAAGCGAGAGCTAACACGTAGCGGCGAAACGCATCCGGTGCATTTGCCTATTTTAACAGCTGACTGAGTGATCTAAGAAAGAGTTTCTGGGACACTCTCATTTACCCCCAAAATAAGAGAAATAAAGCTAACCCGACAAATTATTCCTTCTTCCTTTTCCATGTACTAAACTAGCTATCAGCCGCTTGAGCTGTAATGTATCGCTTAATGTATTGTCGTTCTGTGTCAGCTTGCTGTCAGCTTAAATACTAGTAGCACGAGCTAACGAAGTGGTTGAGGCCGACAACCAAACCCATCGTTTACGCCAATAACGTCAACCACTATAGTTGTTTGCTGTAACGCAAAAACGGATGTCTGAATGAAATCACAATTGTGTGGTTACCACATCTACGTAGTCTACGCATCGTTAGGCTCAAACGTGTCGGCGACCCCACAAATGACCTTATTTTTTGTATTAGCGTCACACTCACGAGGTGTACAACATCGGCATTAAGAATACCTGCACTCCCTATATGGCCACTAAACTTGTATCGGTTGTCTCTCAAGCTACGAACATTTAGTTAATTATTCTTCATATAATTAAAGCTTTCCCTGTCGAGGGGGTGCAGGTAGTTGGAACAGCCAATTCCCGATCAAATGAAGTAAGTAGATAGACGCAACTTGCTTTTAGAGATAGGTTCCGTATTTCGTATGTCCTAGAAATTGTTTGCATTCTTACAGGTTTCTTGCGGCACCGCACTGTATGATGTGGCATATTTCGAACGATTAGACGCAGTTGTAAAGGAACCATTAGAGTGTAAGGCAACAAATCCTATCTCCTCTGGCAGAGAGATGGTGCTCGTCAAAAAAGAAAAGTTAAGCTAGTAGGAGTCTCATAAATGGGCATTTTGTTGGCTTTACACGGCGTGCGCCTTGCTTGAATGTCGAATGCCTTTTACTTTGATTGGCACAAGTCAAAATGATGACGGCATGGTCTGGTGAGCTAGTGTGCTATATTTTCCTCGCTTTTAGTGGGTTCGAACCGGGTGAGGGGTTGTGTTTCTTCTGGTTGAATACATGTGAGGAGTGTATGTATAACACACATCCACATAAAATGCAACATTTCCGAGGAAAATAATTTCGGCGGAAGCTCCAAAAACGTCGAACTATGGATATAACTATTAAACTCTAAAATAGATAGCCTCAAAAATTCTATATAGACAAAATCCGAACAACCGAAATTCCGGGGGTTACGCACGCCAGGGGAATTCGACCGTGGTTAGTTACAAATAATTTAATAGATTATTCTACTTTGTTACGAGCTGACTGCATAGTGACGCACGACTATAAATTTATATATATATATGACCTCCCAAAAAGATTTCGAGGGCGATGTAAGGAATTCCCAATTGAACATGGACCTCGAGAATTCTTGTTTTGGAGTGGGAGTGATATTAATAAAATTGCCCAGAAGATGCGACATGGTCCAGACGAATTCTGGAAGACCCTGTGTTATTGTATAACAACGATGACCGGACCGCATTTTCTATCTATTTGGGCATATGCAAAGATCTATAGTTTCCCGAATGGAGGTGGTGGATAGCATTTGCCAAATCTCCAACAGATCCTTATTGCAAAAAGAGCTGTTGTGCTCTTGAGTCTTCTTGTATGTTCCTGCCGTTGTTTTCAGCACCCCTCAATATTTCAATCAAGGGTTTATAGCGTCTAATATAGGAATATTTATCTCCCAACTTCATCTGTGGGTGCCAGTAGCACGGCTTACGACGAACTCAACACCACGAGGCCCTGCTTATTTCTAGCACGCCGTCGTACGCTAGGTCCGACAGCGTAGGTCCTAGCACGGAACCTTGTGGTACACCTGCGGTCATCGCGTACTCCCTGCCGTCGTTACTCACACTCGTTTGGCCAGATACGACGCTATCAGATGCCGAGAGAAGAAAGAAGCACCAGCGTACACTTACAAACAACTATCATCGACGTATTGCCGGAGCATCAGCAGCGTACCAGCTTGGGTGATTAAGTAAGCAGCTTTGTCAACGGCGTAAAATATTTCTTTAAGTACGGTCCTTATGATATAATGGCACACAGGTTAGGATCGTCTTTTGTCACAAATGCACAACTGACCATTATTTATCTTCCGTTCTTGTACTCGCATCATTCAGACAACAATACTAAGACAGTAGTATTAACACAAACATAGTTCATAATAAATATGACAATGGTAACATACATTGAATAATAATCATAATATTGATACTAAAATTACATCTCAACACTTCTTTCTATATACTCAGCGTGTCTTTTCAGACTTCATGGTTGCGTGGTTCTTCATAAGAAAGCATTATGAACTTTGCTCGGACGCACATACAAATATACATTGTATGTTGGACATGTTATGCTTTACATGTTCTAATATGTTATGCAGAAAGAGAAGTATATGATTTAACTGTACACGTTCGGGATTTGCAATATGATGTCTGCTTTTAATGAGTTCCCAGCTTGGGATAGCTAAGATAATCTCTATGAGGTTTCACTGTGCTGGCAAAGCAAGCATCTACGCTTAACAAAAAAGGGATAAGACGTGAAATGTACGTATGGCAAGCAGTGCCCAAATCTTGACGTCGAGGGAAAACCCATACAGGATTTAGTGGGATTTTAACCCTGACATGTAAGCACAGATCTTGAGAGGGCGGAAAACTTCTTTCTTTCCCCTGAGATCTTGATGATCGTGACCGAGCTCGTCGGGTGGGGCAGGCACTTTAATTTATTTAATAGTGAGTTTAGTGACTAGCAGTCTACATACGTACAATTATATATTATATATATATTATATATAATATATATATATATATATATATTATATATATATTATATCGACTAAAAGCTTTACGTACGCCGTTCATCGAGGACATGGTAAACCGCTTGCAACTTCCGACCACCGCGGTCACTGTGCGAGAGTTCCGGTAGTGCACTTCGAACAGTAAATGAGGGAAGGGAAGTGCAGCAGGCATTCTACAAAACACCAAGGCAATGTTGGATCAATACAGGGATGGAACCGCTCTTCGAGCAACGACACGTTTCTCACCGCTAATCCGTCCATGGGTTCCACTACAAACTGTGCTACCGCACTGGGTTCCATAACCCTTCCGATGAGTGTTGCTGCAACTTTTGCGGCCTTGTCTGCACCAAATATCATCATGAAACATGTCGGTCAGCGCCAGCTATCTGGGCGTTAGGTATCGCTGACATCCTTCTGAGATGCATGTACAACATAATCTTATATTGTCCAGAATTAAACCGGAAACGAATTGCCGTTTTCGAGATTTAATAAATCGTTTAATGTCATGTATCAACAATACCGAAAGGTGATTGTAATAATAATAATAAAAGTATTTTTATTTCCGTATAATACATTAGGTATATGTTACACACTCACAATGGACCAGCTAACTAAGTCATGCGCCTAGTAGGCCGCGCACTATGTATTTATATATTATATATATATATAATATTAATATATAAATTATATATAGTTATTATAGGTATATATATATTTAGTTTTTATTACAGCTTACGATGTGCGGTGAAGAATCGTGCGTTTTGTCGATGGTCGTGGTCAGCCATGTTTATAGCACGAAATCAGTGTTGCCCCAGCAGAATCAGTGTCTGCACCGAAGTTCATTCGCAAGTTGTTCTTTCTCCTCAGTATCGTTTATCGTTAGCCAGCCAGCTATCGTCTTGCCTAGAACTCAACCTTCATTTCTAACAGCCTTGCTGTTTTTGCTGTCGTCGTTGTTGCTGTAGCTGTTTAATGAATCTTTGTTTTAAATTATGTGTTGTTGCTATTACTGTTTAATGAATCTTTGTTTTAAATTCGATGTTGTTGTTGTCGACATCTCTTTTTAGTGTTGTGGTTGCCGAGCATTTTGAGAAGAATAATCATAGAAGTGGCTGATACCGAGTTTCCGCGTCCATTCACTAGTAGTGTTTGTCGGTACGCTGCTCCTTGCGTGCGTGCCGAAGCCTAGTCAGTCTGCAGAGCGGTGCAGACGTCACTAGGAAGAGATAAATAGATAGATACCCTGATCGTCGTCGGTCGTTTGCTGTCAAAGAGATCTTCTATTATCCCAGCCATACCTGTGTACGGCGGCTATGTTGTACGTTGCGTTCGTGCAGTCGTGCAGAGTGCATGCTGTGGCACTACGACAGGCCTGCCACACAGGGTCACAGAGGAGGACCTCGTTCGACACCATTGCGCACCAATGCGCAACGAACAAAGGTTGGTGTCAACGTTAGCGAAAATTCAGCGGCCGACAACACATCGATATCGCTGCTCGTACTCTTCTGCGTCTAACTGCGTCCGGTTCACTTCTGCGTTCGTTCGTTCGTCCGCCCGTCCGGCGTCTTCTTCGACAACCAGCACGCCACCGCGGCTTTGCATTGTTCGCTACTGTCGTTACTAACCTCCCAAAATGTTTTTTGGCACCCCACGACCAATCATCATCCATCAAAGACTCGTTAGGGCTAGACGGGTCTTCAGCGGAAGCAGCAGCAGTAGACAATGAACAGCGGAGATTGTTGGGTGGCAGTTGTTAAGTGGCGGCGGCGACAGCAGCAGCAGGCAGGCGCATAGAGGGTGCACCGCGTTTGGCATTTATTGCGCCATGACGACCGACTGACCGTTGGCACGTAAGCACGCTCGCATTCATGCACGTGTGCTTGCTTGCATACGTAAGCGCGTACCACCGCTCAATGCATTCGAATAAAGTCTTCGACCGAGCGGGGAATGAGACGCTCGTAGTTTCGGTGGTGCGACTTGACTTTGCGGGCAGCGAGGCACTTGAGCGTGAGGCGGCACTTCAGCGACCTTAATTCGGCACCCGCGGTTGCGCCGGCATGTGGTACGGCCGTTCGCCCTGCTTGTTTGTCCGATCGATGTGCGCGCCCGCGTCAAGCAGCATCCGAACAATCTGTTCGCGATAGTTGTCGGGGAGCAGGGCGATGTGCAGCGGCGTCGCCGTTCTGTTGACGGCCTCGACTTGGGCGCC
>QVRM01003708.1:0-23160 GCA_003439945.1 Dermanyssus gallinae | reverse complement strand
TACAATGTTGCTCGCTACAGCTTGTGTACACATCAGCGGGTGCATGCGGACCCTTACATGTTTGCATGTAATTTTACTTGTGCATGTGTGGATCCAATGCCCGGCATCAGACACCTTCTGCATACCTTGCCTCTGTTCTCGGTTGCGTTTTTCACTCATTGACATCGTAGTCATGCATGCGGTTGCATCGTGCCTACCACCGCAAAATAAACATCGTGCCTACCACCGCAAAATAAACATCCAACAATTGTTTGCGTGTTACTGTTACATGTGCGTGATTCTGCGACGCACTACCTCCTCGTCTGTTAATATAGTTGCTATTGCCGTTACTAGTATTATTGGTGTTAGTGTTGCGGTTATTACCGGATCGCGGTTCCATTCCGCGAGGCTTCCCTCGCCGGCGAGCCGGCCGCGCGTGGTACCCGACCCTGGCTTGCTATCTCTCTGTGTTAATGATTTTTGTTTTTCTCGCGACGTCACCTCGATCGAGAGGAAGTGTATCAAGTCCTGAAACTGTTGACCAAACTCCTCTGATATGGTGTCAGTAGCTCGGACACGCAACACGGGTTTCACGGTGAAATCGCGAGCACCGTTGTCCTTAGCGGCCTCCACCGAAGCAATATATCTCAACATCAGTGGCTCCGGCAGAGCCCGCAAAGCAATAGTATACGAGTATAACACGGCGCCATAACATTTCTCATTGAATTGTAATGCGCGCAATGCCGCTACTGAGCTATTCACCTGATCTATAATTCACGCAGCGCTATGTGGTCTACGCGACCCACCCTAGGCATATCTAACAATTTTTATATACGTCACCCACTATAGCCTTAACGCAACCATACCTGTTCATAAGGTAGTTAAGCACGTAAGTGTAGTTGTCGGCGTCTAGCGGTATCTCGGCGACGGCTCTCGCTGCCTCGCCTTCGAGTAGGTCACGCAATATCTTGTGTCGCTGCAGATCGGACAACCCTTCTTTTTCGTCAACCAATGTTCTAAATTCTTCGATGAACACTGGGAACTGGTGTCGGTGACCACAAAATCTTCGTAGCTTCGGCGCCGGCAATTGTGCGCCGCCCGAGCTGCCGGCTTCTTGTAACGACACTAGCCGATTCAAAATCGCCTCGATCCCCTCTTGCGCCGCCGCGCCGGTATTCACTGGTACTCTGCCGGCCGCCTCACGCTGCAATTCTAGGAACGACGCCATTGCATCGGCCAGCGCGCGGGCGTCCGAGGGCTTCACATCACGCTCAGCACCGCCCGGGTCGCCTTGGTTCCTGTAGGCAGCTAATACCTGCTTAATCTGATCTAACATATCTGCATATGCCTCACAACGTGCCAATTGCTCGTCTAGGACTTCCTCATTAGTAGTACCTACCGACAATGCACATAGCTTATTGTCTAGCTCGGTTAGCTTCTTCTCTAGACGCTCCAGCTTTAATTGCCACGTGGCCACTCGCTGGTCGTCGGCCACAGACTTCGCCGGTGGAGCTTGTCCTTCAGGCGAAAATTTTAGCACCGTGTTGCGTAGAGCGGAAACGCTGGCACGCGCAGACTTCCTAACGGCTTTGAGGTACTCTACGGAGTCTGCCATAGTGGCCTGTCTCTTCCGCAATTAGTGTAACGGCACAATCACCAGCCTCACGTTGGGCGCCAAATGTGTTACAAACTAATCTGCGGAACGAGAACAAATGTGTATCGAGAATAACATAGCACTCCGGCCTCGTCTTTATTCTTAATAATATCACACTTGTAACGCGGCACCGTGTGGTGCCCGGCTCATGACTCACCCCTTGTTGGCGGCTCTGATGCGTAGCGTGCTGCTTACCCTCGGACGCCGCCGGCGGTGAATCGACTCGTGCGTGCAGTGCGCGCACCGCAGAGAAAAGAGAGGAAGCTAAGACGGCCGCAGCCGCTTATATGCCGTAGCTGATCGACCTCCGCCTGGCGGCAGTCCGCGCTATTACAATGTCGTCAGCTACAATGCGCCCTCTATATCTCCAGTACAATTATTGTCTGCTCTACCTGTGTAGCGCTATAACTGTCTGTTGTCTGCTTTGGTTGTGTGGCGCTCGGTCTATCTGTGACAACTTCTTTTCAGGGGTCCCCCGGATCTGAATTTTATAGCCTTTGTCTTCGATACGTTAATCGTTAAACCATTTTGCTTTCTGTATGTCTCCAGCATCCTCAAAGACCTTTTTATATCCATGAACACTCTACATATACCACAAGGTCATCGGCATAGGGAGTTATGCAGACACGGGTAGTGGTCATTGATAAGGCCCGGGAGATAATTGTACTTATGGAGTCCGTCTATGAAGCAATGCGAAAAGCAGTCCCATATACGTTAAATCTTGGCTGAGAGTCAGCCCAGAAAGTATTTATTTTTGCATGGCGCATAATAGGGTGGCGAGTTTCGTATTCTTCCACGAGTTGCTCATCATTGCATAGAAGTCCATGTCCACTTGAGACATGATAGCCTCCCAATTGAGTAAATGCTCTTAATACTCGTGCGTTAGTCGCAGGTTAAGGCGGCGCAACTAACATCTGAACTTAACTTCTTGAGTTAGAGAAAGGCGCACACCACGCGTTGTCGTTGTTATCGGCTGCGACCCTCAAGAGAATATTTGCCTGGCCTCCGCTACCTGTTACTGGTTTTTACAGGTTTCGGGATGATCCTTAATTGTCTTAATCACCTCGCTACAGCCTTAATGTATTCGATGTTGTGGGTTGTTGCCAAGTGATGTGGACGTATTGCAGTATACGTTTGAGGCTCTCCAACAATGATAATAGCTGCAGGAGAGGTACTACAGCCTTCACAAGCATAAGCAAGCCCTAGGCTGAGCCAGAAGGCCAAGTCCGTCCCCTAGCACGACTTGCGACAAATGAGTCGCAGCGTCCGCCGTGAGAATGGTGCCGTGCGGGTCTGGGCGCCCCGACATTTGGCACGCCGCGTCTGATTAGTACAGTTTGCGGCAAGATGGTCTGGAGTCCCGCATTTTCTGAAGACATGCTGTTGCCTAACGAAGACTAGGGCGCTAGCAAATACTAAGGCGCTAGCAAGTACTAAAGCGCTCCTAAATTCAAGCGGACTTGTACCTACCCCTGTTGCATGAAAGGCCACTGAAAGCGAAGGGGAATATATAAGCTTCCCGAGCTTAACCAGATGGATAAGAGCAAAGCCACCACAACCTTCCTTCTGAAGAAGAACAAAGGAACAAGGCATGCAGACACGATCCGGGGCTTGTGCACTAATGAATGGTATACCGTGCTCTCAGGGCGGAGTTTACCGGTAAGTGGATTTCAATCTATTTACAAGCAGGGTCGCCCGGAATGCACTGTGTGTATCGGGGTGAATGTTAATGACACTCATCTTAGGTAATTTCGCATTCGCCACCTAATAACGATGATGTTGATGCTGCCAAGGCGGCCAGTGTGAATCTAGTGTGGGACTATAAACCTCCAGCTTCCCACTCTGGTCGGCAGTGACTTTAACTGCCGTACTGATAGTTGAGCTTATGGATAACAGAGGCCTGAGCACAATCGACCTCCTGTTTCATAAGCTTCAACATCCGAGGAATTTCAGAGATTGATTGAGTTATTGTTCGCTTAACATGTATACCTAAAAACGCATGTCATCCTTTTACATCAGTGGCAGTTAGAGCGGCAACCATTTTATTACATACACATTCCATATCATCAATATATCCTTCAAATACATACTGAGTATTTGCCTGCCATTAGGACAGTTTCTTTTTTGTAATATTGACCTGGTCTATTCTAACATGGGTCTTAAAGCTAGGACCTCCGACAGGTCTATATCTCTGCTCCCCCAAGGCTTGTACATTATTTACATTATGTTCGACTGACTCATTCCCTAACCCACAAGCTCAACATTCTGTACTTTCCCCCTCCCTTTCCATGTATACCTGCCAAACTCGATCTGGAACCCACCGAAAGTTTTAATTTGCCTGTATATGACTTTTTACCCTCAATTTCACCATTTGCTCCGATGTTCTCGCTTCCTGCATATTGTTGACTATTTGTCCCTAATCTCCCTAGCTGCGAACTCTGCTCTGCAATCTCACTTCGTTTTGAATCTTAAAACCGTCTTCATCAACTGCATCTATTTAACCCATCTTCTATTTATGACATTCTTAATTCTAACACTAAATTTTAGCTTACTGTGTACTTCTCTTTGTTTTAATTTTGACACCTTTATTTCCCCTCAAGAAATTTCAAGGTGCAACTAAAACGGCAACCCAATGCAAATCTTACCACCTGTCTTTGTATTATTTCTAACTTTTTTTCCCAACCTCGCGCTGCAGGCCAGAGCGGCATTAGCAAAATATCTAAATGATAATACACGGTCTACCATATAGTCCTTGTTACTATATATGTATAAATCCCCCAGAAAACTTTACAACTTACTGCAGTTCTTCTCTTTCAGCCTTCTTCCTCCGTAATATTGATATAGAGATGCGAGGTTCTTAGGGGTCCTGCGTCAAGCACGGGCTCGACAACCCGATCCCCAGATAGTTACAATACAATACAAATATCTTCTTTATTTAAAAAGGGATCGAACAAGGGAAATGAATTGCTCGCATTCGCGGGCTAGGCGAGCTGTTCGCCAAACAAATGAGTGGTTAACGACTGCCACACTGGCAATCTCGGGCGGTTGAATGAAACTGCGACTCCGTAGGCTGTTTGATCACACGTGGTAGTATCTATAAATCAGATCATTGCGTATGAGATCTTTAAAAACGCGGTAGTCAACACGACGCTGGTACTCCGCGACACTTGGGAGTACGACTATGTCACGCATTAAGTTGCACCTTCTTGAAACTCTCTTTAAAAACTTCTCCTGATTGCGCTGCAGCAAACGTATATCCTTGTCGTCAAAAAGTGCCCACACGTAAGCACAGTATGACCATTTTGACACTACGAGGGCTTCATAGAGGCGCAGGTATTTGGAGGCATCTTGTGATCAGAATACTCTCAGTATAAGATTGTTGAGTCCAGAGGCAGCTTTTGCTGAGTCGGCAATGTGTGCCCGAAACTTCATATGCCTATCGAACGTAACTTCTAGATCCTTGTAGGATATTCTCTTAGATATAGGGAAGTCTTTTAGCTGATACTTGAAGTTGTCGGGAGCTGGCCTCAGGACCGCGCACTTCGGAACGGAGATTACCATATCATTTAGCTCACATCAGGTGGCAATACTAATTATGGCTGCTTGAATTCAGGCGATCCTCGTTTCCTCTAATCAGGGCATATATTTTTAAATCATCTGCATACATGTTGTATGCTATGTTTAGGTTGCGCAGACGTACACCCAAGTCCAGAGCAAAGATTATATACATAAGTGAGCCTAAGCAGGAGCCTTGAGGAACCCCAGAAGGGCATGGGAAGCGCTCCGAGACCGAGTCACTGGCTTTTACGGCGAAGGAGCGATTTGTAAGATATGAGTGACACCAAGCCAGGATTCGAGGGCTAATTCCAAGGGCCGCCATTTTAAACAAGAGGATCTTATGATTTACCCTGTCGGATGCTCACGAAAAATCCAAGTAGACCGTGTGTATGGGAATAGCACTGTTACGCGCGATAGCATAATCGTGGCAGACCTCGAGAAGTTGGGAGTCCAGTGGAGCGCCCCTTTCTAAACCCATCCTGATGAGGGTCCAGGCGTTCATAAGCGTCAATGTAGTTAAAAATTTCATCGACGATCATGTTTTCCATGAGAAGGTACGGAATAGAGCCTTGAGCTACCGGTCGGTAGTTTTCTGGGGAGGGAGTTGCTGACTAGTAGAGCACTTTATGGGTGACAGAGGGCACCCTACAAGAAACTGCGTTTTCTTTTTCTACATCGATCATTGTTCATTGCCCACGGGCATTGTCTTTCCTTTCCGCCGTAGCCGAGTCGAGCCGGCGTCCAAAAATGCCATGTGCAAACTGAAGGAGCTAAATAAATTTTAATGAAATGTAAAAAACGAAACGGTTTATGAAGGGTAATGGTGTGGAGGAGATGCGTATGCTTAAGTGAATAAGAGTAGTAGTTCTGATAAGATATATTAGGAACATTGGGTTGAGCCGTCTGTTGGTTCAGTAGGGGAGCTGTATTTGGGGTTTAAATTACAACATATGGGATCAATTGGCAATCAAATGCCGTTGTCAGGTGCTCCCAGACGTGCGCAAAATTTCACGCAGAAAGCTGCCAGGGTTGCTTGCAGGGCAATTGTAGATTTTCAAGACCTTATTTGGCCCGGTATCGAAACGCAAAGTCATAGAGAAGTTAGCCATCCAGGGGTTCCTGGCATGTTGTTAAAACTTTTAGGAAACATGCTTATGATGGGTATGGTATGCATCGACAATCATATAGGAGCTCTAGGAAGAGTGAAGCAGATAATAGCAGTGGCCCAGGGCGACGGACTCAGCCCGTCCCTTTTTGTTTGTTCTAACGGAAGGGTACCAAACCGAGTGATTTTGGGGGTGGAACCGAGAGTGGGCCATGTACTCGAGTGTGCGTAGATTAGATTGCTATCTACATCAGGTGATCTGGCTACCTATTTATAGGCTTAAGCAGGGGTTGAGGAGACCAATTTCTTATATGCACAATATGGGTCTAGCTTTTACGGTCAAAATAGTCAGCAAAAGTAGCAGGGTAAGCTTCGAAGAGGCGGCAATTTGTGAAAGACGACGTTCTTCCATCTGGGGGTAATGTAGTAGTTTTTGTAAATAAATATATTATAACTGCTAATCGGTGGCAGTTTCGGAAGCCGTTTAGAAAACCTAGTCGGGGGAGCACTTCGAGCGGTAGCAGCAACTAAAAACCCGCAAGTGCTCTCACGACATACCATGCCACTTTTAAGATTAAAGTAGAACCAAAAGTAGCATTCGGTATAAAACTTACATGAAAGTAATCCGAGGTAGCAGAACAACAATTGCTAGACAAAGTTAGTCTCGCCTTTATGAAATGGGTTTTTGGGATTTTCCACATCCGGGTCACCGATCACTCGGCTCAACAATCCGACTGAAATTGCAGGGATAGGAACTCATAGTTTCGCTAAGTAACATTGGTAGCACCTGTCATGGTGTGCTTCAAAATTGTCATCCGCGGTCCCTGTAAAGTAGCTGCATATCTTTCATGAACTCCTACGCGGCGCGTCAGGTATTTGTCAGAGCTCGTCAGTCCAGTCGGACGCCTAGTGAGTCGCAGAACTAACTCGTCTGCTTTTCTTTGTCAGAAACGGAGTTTCGTGGGGCTCATTTTGGGTGTGCGGCAAAGACTTTGCCTTCTTTGGAGGAGCTCGTCCTGCCGGAATTCCTTTTGCTACTTACATACCAGTTCACTTCATTAAACAAGTAATAATAACATTACATTTCTATCATGTTTTGCAGTCATCCTCCAAGCAAAATTACCATAATTTTCCGCAAAACATTTATTTTATAACCTGTGTCACTAAGGGCGCAGTTAAACATACGATCAAGTCTTTCATCGACTATTCATACGTTTGTTGTGTCGTGTTTGTCACACGTTTCTGTAGAAAAGTACTCCTCAAAGTGTGTCCATGATTTTGGTTTGCGTGACTTCAGTGCAATACAAAACATTTGTAACACTCAGCTGGAGGTCAAGATGATGTGCCCAAATAATTTAAGGAAAGCTAGGAAACATTAACATCATCGTATTATGATAGTAGCAGATAATTAAAATCATCGACATATATTTTAAACAACGCCTTTGGTTCGAAACAAGATTCGCATACTGAGTTTGCGTAGAGAGATTCATAAAGTTCCCCTGGAGATATACGGATATCGCACCTGCACGTTCCGAATACTTATCATTCATTTTAACACAAAAAAAATCTTGCAAAGCAAGACCGGCCGCCAATACAATTGATAATCCAAGACCCAATTGCTCGCCACATAAAAGTACATTTTTGTGTCCTACCATTTTATGTTATAATAAAGGTGGTTTTATATTTTTAAAAGAGGCGATCTTTTCCGGGATGTAACAGGACGTTTGAGGAGCCGATTCACATGCTTGTGTGCGCCTGACGCAACTTTTCCCGGAGTACTTTATATTCCTCACTCCATGCGTTTTGCAGGTCGCCTTGTCACAGATTTTGCAGTTGCTTTCTAATACATTACAGCAGCCTGCTAATTTCTAAAAATGCAGTAAGTTCGGGAGATGTTGCGCATATTGCCGCGGTTCCGGTTTTGACAATTGAACGGAGCGGACATGTTTTATATGTCTGTGGAAAGACTCGCAGGATCCGAGTACCAGCCTGGAATAGGTCAACGTTGTGTAAGCAAGGAGGTGCCCTGACTTGCTGTGAATCGTTTGAACTTCGCAATTGAGAACATTAGTAGAACTTTGAGATGAAATCGTGTAGTGAAGTCACCGCTACGGGCACCACCAGTGGGGACGCCAGTAGCTTCATAACAATCGGATATCGAGCTCGTTTGGCGCCAAAAGTGCGGATAGGTCTGAACAGAGGTTAGGGTCTTACGAAGCTAAAACCGTACTCAACGAACTAAAGGTGAGTGTGAAACAGTGCCATAATATATAAATAACGTATAGTTGCTGAGTACACATACAGATATATAGTTGCAGAGCATCTTGTGTAGCATACAGATATATAGCACAGCGTTGGCCTAGTAGACGATTTAGTATTGCAGAATTAACAAGTGGTAGCAGCGCTGCCTCATAAACTGGGAGAAGGTCCGCCAACTCTCATGTAGGACCAAGCAATGACCAACGAGGGAGGACAAGCGAAGGGACAGAGTGGAGAAGAACGTAGGATAGATAGGGAGTTCAACAGAGCCGGGAGAAGAAATGGAGCCGTCTGTAGATCACCGAGAAGAGAGAAAACAGATGGAATAATAAAGATTCTAGAGGAGCTTATGAAAAAAACAATTCTATAACGCCGCGCTAACGTTAAAGTAGCGTTCAGATAGCTTGTTAAAATTGTACGAAACACACACGCTCACGAGAAAGAAGACTAACTGAGGGACCAAAAAGTCTCCCTAAGCTACCAAAATATACTAGTAGCGTCAATTGAGGATAGAGAAAGAGTCTCGCGGAACGCAACTTTAGAGAACGAAGAGACCATCAAAACTTCACAGAAGATATCGGGTACCTCAATTCAATAGGAAACAAAACTGCAAGATGGGATGAATGAAACTTTAAAACGGATGGAATAGAGCAGCCCTGGATCACAGGCGAAAATGGGACATGCGAATCTAGAACCGAAGAGGAGTGTTGTGCTCCCGATATTGAACAACGGAAGATGACAGAGTGGTAGCGCAAATCGAGGAAGCAGTAGCTCTCAAGGGACAGGCAGAGGCATCGTAACGGAATAACTGGACGGCAATGTGATCAAACATATCAAGTCACCCCAGGCAGACCCCATCTCGCCGAAAGGTGTCTGTCCGTCGAGGCAGAGTCTGCTGCGGGAAGCTCGCGTCGCAATTCCCCTCAGCCCCAATCAGCAGATAGATTGGACGTCTGGAAAGCTGTAATGCTTAAAAATCGTAAATCCATAGAGCTCGTCGGCGGTTCAGGCGAGGACGGCGGCAGCCCAAGGCCACTTTGTCGTGGGGGTGACGGACTCAGAGGAGCCCATTGTAACTAGAACCCTAGGTATGCCGCAAGCCACATATCGAGAAGGCATCAAACTGGAGGTAGGGGGGGGAGGGCACCATCACCACACGTCACAGAGGAGAGGCGAACAAACACGTTTTAGGAGCTTTAGAAATCTGCTGCAGGAAGACGACAACGGCAGTGGAAACCTGAGACGTGTACGAGTTTCTTCGACAACGTTAACCGAAAGTCTGGAAACCGAGAAGACCGGGGGTGCGCAGGTCAGGGGTGCGCACGCTAAGCGTCAAGGTAGAGAATGGTAAAACCTAACCCTGACACCTCCGTGAGACTTAGAGCCCATATCAGACCGAATGAAGCTGCGGCAAACGTGCGCGAGATTACCTGGAACAAGGAAGGCAACCTTGTATATCGGCTGGTGGAGCAGCTGAAGGATGCCGGGAAGGCGCTGGTAGCATCTATTCAAGAAAGCATAAAGATGCGGGTATACCGCTAAGACTTAATTTTGACCCACACGGTCGCACTATGGCGGATCTATTCTTGGGTGAGGAGGGTATTGATGGGCTCTAGGAATGCCCTCCACTTGACGAGAGAGAACACGAATAAGTGGCAAGTAAACCATAGGTTCATAAAGCAGGGACCCTCTGGCCCATAAAAGCCTAAACTAGGACTGAAATGATGCAGCCTAAGGAAAGGCTGAGACTCCCTATCCGCTTAACATGCAGGAAAACCATAAGGCTCTAAACTGCCGGGAGACGGAGGTTACGAGGAAGGCCTCAATGTGTGTGTGGTTAGTGCCCGGTGTATCAGTGCATCATTAGATAGGCAGATTCGGCGTTTTGGTCACCACCAAACACCAAAAACCGCCTTGTTTCTGTCTATGGCTATTGCTAATGTGTATGTATGTATCCCTAGGGATACATATATAGCATTGTAGTAGCCGCCGCTACCGCGGCCATCTTGGATAGCCGGCCAGTTAGTCACCACGTGGCCTCGTGGCAAAGAGCGGCATTCAAGAGGGAGTGTGTTGTGGGAGAAGTTGACGTGCACATTGCACATCGACAACGTGCAGGCGCGCACCCGGACCAACGTACGGGTGACGTCTGGCCCACACTCAGGTACGAGATAACGTACAGGGCGCGTAAGCCAACCTCACGTTCGCAAGCGTGTGTGCATATGAGCCGGCCAACGCGCATAGAGTGGTGACATACATATATATATTACTATATGTATGTAGCGCTCTGTGTGTGAACCGACCATAAGTTAACAGCTGCGAACGAGTAACCGGCTTGCGTGTAGTAACAAGGGTGGCCTGTACTGATCGTTGCTTGTTACACACATCCCATGATCACTGTGCACTGGTAATATTATTATATTGTGTGCTACCTATATCTCACTAGATTCATAGGGGGGCGGCACTGGTATTCGTTATACGTATACTATCCGCCCTGTAGAGCAATCTACTAGCAATACAATATATTTAATAAGTGCTGCTACAATATACACACACGACAACCAGACACTGTGTTGATACATTGTGACAGTGTACGGTTTGGCACCGTGTGGTCAGGCTTGTTTTATTTGGCTGCTATAGAGCAATAGCCCAACCGCGCGTATCGGGCCCCCGCCATTCCACAACCCGATACGCTTCATCTACCCACACCGTTTTTAACACCCACGGAACTACCGGATTTTATCCTGCTTTTAACTTCGCTTCCACAGAAGACGAAGAGCGAGATGGACTCCTCGGAATCTCGCCTGCCCGATCTGCGACAGGAGATGCAAGACCGGTGCCGGCCTCTCGTCTCACATTGCGTTCCCACAGCACACGGGTAGGCAACGAATCCACCAACACTCCTAGTTTAGTTAACTCGCTCATTCCCCCCCCCCCACTGTAATAACAATGACAACATAAATAATAGCTCCACCGCTCCGATTCAGGCGCTCCCTTACCAACTAGCTCCCAACGACTAATTGCTGCTAATATTAATAATAATCGGCCGAATATTAATTCTCTATCGACTAGTAATAGCATTATAGCCGATTCTACTCCCCCTCCCCCCGTACAGGAGCCATCACCTATACCAAGCGGCTCGGTGTCTCATTCAATCGCAGCGACAACCAATTAATCATAATGCTATTGGTGTCGAGGCTAACACCCCCGGCACTAGTGGCATTACTCCCACAAACCCCCTCCCCCTCGCAGGGTGTCCCCCCTCTTCCCCCCCTCACGGTCCCTCCCCCCCTAAATTTAATATGCCCAGTCGCTGACTGCTCTCGTAGTTTTCTCTCCAAATCGGCCTAGCCATTCATGTTGAGGCGGAAACATCCGATTCTCATTAATGAAGAGCTGAGCAGTCAACCTCCTCTTAAAAGGCGCGCTGGGAACCCCAGGATCGTGAGCTATTAGCCTATTTAGAAGCCTCCCTAGTATCAGAGAATAGCGAAACTACACCCTGCGAGATCCAATAAACTTTTAGTGTCTAAATTCCCTGATCGCACACTTGAGTCGATTAAACGCCAGCGGAAATCGGCAGCGTATAAGGCGCGAGTTAACGAGTTGTTCACAAACGAACTCGTTCTCAGTCTGGCCCCGACGACGAGTCTGGCGATCCTTACCACCAAAAGGTACGACCCTTGACTCACAGGAAACCAAGTTTCCTCCCCAAAGACGCTATCATAGCGCGAATACAAGCCCTCACAAACACGCTCCCCCCACACTCATCAACCACAGACCTAACCCACCTTGCAATATAATTGCCAAGGTGAGGCACACTCCCAAATAATCTAAACGACTTCCTACACAAACACATAAACGAACAACACACCCGCGCACAGTTGTGACGCCCCCGTCCACTGATAGGGCGCTGTCAAAGCGTAAGCTGCGGCGGGAACACTACGCTATCACACAGAAATGTATACAACAAAAACCGCTCCAAGTGTGCTCAAGGCATACTAGACGGTGTACGCCGAATAAACATACATGAATGACACGGAGGTTGTAGAGCATTGGGCTACTGCAATGACCCAACCCCCACCCCCGCCACTTACGCCAAACCCCTACATCCCCCAACCCTGATCTCAACTGCGTTTCTACCCCTATCTCCCTCCTAGAAACGCAATCAGCTCTCCGAGGGACATCTAAAGCATAGGCTTGGATGGGATTCAAACTAGCATCCCTCCGTAAACTCCCCTTAGAGAATGTCTGCTGTCTCCTTAATATTCTATTCATTAGCGATGTTCCCCCCTGCCAACAAAGGCTCGAGTAGCGTTCATCCCCAAGGTCACTGATGCCTCCTCCCCCAGTGACCTCCGACCCATCTCAATTAGCTCTTACTTACAACAGAACGCTTAATAAAATCCTTTCTAAACGTATCCAAAAATCTATTAAAATTCTCCCCCACTCAACGAGCCTTCCTCCCATTCGATGGGACTTTCGAAAACCTGACGGTTCTCGATGGCATCATTCATGATGCCAAGTCCACAGGCCGCGAATTGCGGATCGCGTCGGTCGACCTGAGTAAGGCGTTCGACTCGATCAGCCATGACGCGGTCCTGGGACACTCGGGCCAGAGGGTATCCGGAAGTCTTCATCGAGTATATCGAGCGCTATACCAATCGTCCAAACTCTCCTCGAATTCGGTAAAGAATGTCGTACTATAGGCCACCAGGGGTGTTCGTCAGGGTGATCCCTGTCACCCCTGTTATTTAATTAGTTCTTGACGACCTTCTCAGGGGAAAATAAACTTAGACAATTTAGGATATCGACTAAAAGAAGGAAACCGCCTTATGGGCCTAGCCTTTGCGGACGACCTCATCATCCTCGCCTCCACCAAGAACACCCTCCAACAACTCCTAGATTTAGCTTTCCCCTTACTTAAAGAAAGAGGCCTTGAAATCAACACTGATAAGAGCTTTACGATCTCGCATCTTTATGATAGCGGTGAAGAAGAGCCTTTATCAGTCAACCCCCGAATTCTCCGTTGGAGGAAGGCAATTGCCAGCCAAGGGTATATGCGCTCGATGGAGATACCTTGGCATCGAGTTCGACAGTAATGGCAGAGTCGACACGGCCAAGGTCACTCTCCTAGAACTACTCGGCAGACTAACATCAGCTCCCCTTAAACCCCAGCAACGCTTAACAATACTGAAACAATTCCTTATCCCGAAAATTCTCTATAAACTGGTCGCTGGTCCCCGACCGTCTCAAAAATTCCCTCTTAGAACTAGACTGTGAGAATCAGGCGAACGGTGAATTGCAGTGGCTCAAACTCGAAAACAGCGTGCCCAAACGCCTTCCTATACGCGCACATCTCACACGGCGGTCTGGACATTTCCCTGTCTCCGTACACTAATTCCCAGACTTCGCCTCTCCCGCCTCACTGCCCTGAACAGATCATCCCACATAGGCACTCAGTGGCTGCTTGTCGACCGATTATCACAGAAAGGAGCTGGCGAAAACCAGCGCTCTCTGTGTGTTCGATGACACGACCATTGAAGGACGCCGCACACGAGACCGAGTACTGGTCTCGTACACTACATAACACAGTCGATGGGGCTCACCTGAAACACACACACCTAACCCCTTTTACAAATGACTGGGTCAAGGGTACTCCTTACCTATCCGGTAGGGAGTACATAAACCTGATTAAGTTAAGGATTCACGCACTACCAACGCGTGCCAGACTCGCAAGGGGTCGCCCCGGGTACGACAAATTTTGTCGTCATGGGTGCAACGCTGTCGAGACGCTGGCCCACATCGCTCAAGTGTGCGATCACACCCATCGCCCTATAATCAAGCGCCACGATGACATATGCGAGCGAGTCACCCGCCTACTCCGTGCTAAAGGAATGCAGGTGGAACGAGAGCGCACCTTCCGAAGACCCGCCGCACCGGCTCGGAGACCAGACCTCGTCATAACAACACCTACGAGGGTCTGGGTATGGGACGCCGAGGTCTGCGGCCCCTCAAGAGACCTTGCATTGGCCAGACGGGATAAGATTCAGGAAATACGATATACCCGGGTCAGGGATCAACTTCCCAGCTCGCTTCCCCACCGATTCGGGTCCATCACCGTGTCGATGACGGTGTATGGGAGCCCGAGTCGGTTGAAGGATCTCCTGACTCTCGGGTTATCGAAGAAAACCTGATCGACCTAACCGTCCTGGCCATGCAGGTTACCCTACGGGTCTTCCGGGCGCACCGGGACCACAAGAGCTGGGCTCGTCGCGAGGAGGAGCAGGCGAACTCACCGGGAGGCGATTTTAAACTATTTTTTTAGGGCGGCCACTGCCTCAGTGTGCAAATGTGCAATTATTGAATAAATTCAATGTTGTATTCCAACCAAACTGCGGCGACGGCACCACCAGAGACAATGCACGTTGTGATAATGCGTAGTTTAAACCGACCAATCAGCGAAGAAGACGAATGGAAATTTCCGTTGCCGAATGTTCGAGAAGATTCGATTCTACCATTTAACATTATTACTATATGAACGCTACGGCGAACCTTGAGTGAATAAAATAGATCGAGGCAGCATGGCCGACGACCATTCCTTGCCCGGTTACGCTTTACGCCAGACCTACGTTCCGTGCCATCATTCATCGTACCTGAGTCCCTCGTGTTGTAGTAGCCGCCCGGCTGAGTCGACCATCCCCAGTAACTTAGCGTCGCAGCAACATCGTTACAATATCAACTAACGTGCCAAGGTTCCGGTTTCGGTTTCAGCCGATGTGCATCAGTGCTGACCGCTCTCGTCGATTTTCGGCGGTTTCAGTGAACTTTAGAAGCCTTTATGAACTCAGTAGGTGTCAAAAAAAATATTGTGAGGTTGTTGGGCTAAGTGTTACTGCAGGAATTTGTTTTCTAGATCCAGTGTATACGCTTATGATACATCGCCCCCGCGCGCTAATCCGCCTCGGTCTTGCGACAGTTGTGCTCCCGAGAAAACATCGTGAGTTGAGTGTTCATCGCTGTGCATTGCTGGATTCGTGCGCGCACTCGGATTCGCCCTGAACCAGTGCACAAATGAGTGCCGTGTCGGTGCGGTTATGCGTCCGTTGTAGCGAACCGAGGAGCGGTTCAAGGTAGGCCGTCTGGCAAGCGAACGTTTTTGGCAGTGTTCGACAATGAACCCCTCACAAGTCCGATAGTGTACTCAACCAACTGAGATAGGTAAGCAGGGAAGTCAGCGTAGCCCCCAGATACCCCGAAAATCGGTGTTGATTGTTAAAGATAAAACCGTCCGTCGGCTGAATGGTAAAATACTGGAACAATTACCGAAGAAGATCCTGTTAGTAATCCGTGTGTGTTCGGAGTCAGATTCCGCTACGGCATTGACACAAGCACAGGATTTCTGGAGAAAACCCACAACCAACTCACGTCATTGCCATCTGTGGATACGACGAATGCATGGAATCAACAAGGACGTTTTCTCGGCAAGGTGTCGGAGTTCGCCGGAGCCTTGAAGTCGCAGCAACCGAATAGCTCCTTGTCGATGATGACGGTTCCTCAATTCCAGGAGGTGCAAATATGCTAACGACGGCTTACTCCAAGGACCTCGACGAGAAACTTCGACGTGATTAATATAATTCGGACGCAATGGCCCGTTGAAAAACCCATGCTGAGCAACTTCATAGAAACAGCACTACAGAAGGGTCGAGGTCCCAAAGCGAAAACCCGAGAGGAAAGTTTTACAAACTAGTTTCTATTGAACTGTGAAGACCCCTCAAACTCCGTACACCCAATCTCCCCGTCAGCGTTCGCCTCTGTAGATGCTGTCATCCTACAGAAACCTTGTCCACCGCCCCTATACATCTGCCAAACTTTTACTCTGTACCCTGCCTTGCCATCCGCTTAAACCAGACTGGGCGTCCAAATGGGGGAGTGGCTGTGTTGTACAACCACCGATTGGAAGCTTAGATGCAGTGCTCGCTGAGGATAATTGTGTTGCGTTATGTGGGGAAGTCATCAGCATCATTGCTATGTACGCCAGGCCACCAGGTGCCGAAAGCTCGTCGAAGATGATTGAAAGACTCGTCCGCTGCCTTCAACTGCTCCCCCGAAATGCAAAGCCGTCGTCGCTGGAGACTTTAACTCAAGACTCGACAAACCGGGTGATAGCAGAACAGTCGCCCTCACTGATGTGCTATCCGACTTTGGTGTCTGGATTGCGAACAATCCGGCAGTGTTTCTGTTCGTGGGACCGATGGGTCTCAACGATAGTCCTGTTTCCACGAATTTCGATCTGACGAGCTTATGTTCCAGGGCGCAGATCACCCGCTTAGCGAAGGAGAACGCCTCACTTGGAACCTTCCGGTCGGTCTCCGAATAGCCGTTAACGCCACGACAAGTGCTTCAGATACTCGTCGATCGACAAAGCTATTACAGTTCGTAGAGATAATGACAGCGGTGGCGGATGACGATGTTACAGCTCTTAATGACCCTGACCAGCGCGCCTCCAGAGCTGCGTGAGACCGAGACTAAAGCCCAAAGATAGACAGTGGTGAAAAGAGACTGCACCGAGGCCAAGCGAGCTCCAATTCGGCTAAAAGAACTTTGCAAGTCTCACCCCACCATGAACTCTCTGCTAGCCTCAGCAAGATCTCTGTACAGAAGGACTCTTAAGAACGCAAAAGCTGCATTTCAAAAGCTCCGCGAACAAAAACTACTGATGGAAGCTGAACGCGCGCCTTATATCTGGCTACGTCACGGAGCGCCAACAGGTCCACATGTCCAGTAAAGCCAGACGCTCTGCAGTCGCACTTCAGAAATATCTTCGCGGCCAAGGATACGATTCCAACGCAACCCCTCAATATAGCAGTGTATGGTACGAGGTGAACACACTCTTGCGAGATGAGTTGGAGAAAGACTTCTTATTGGAGAAGTTTATGAAGCCATCGCTCATCTGCCTAAACGAAAGGCGTGCGGACTCGACGGTATTTATAACGAACACCTGAAACAGCCCTCGTACTTACTCCGCAATGGACATTCCTCTTCAATGCCTGCCTGGCTCAGGGAAGGGTTTCGGATAACTGGAGAGAATGTGTTATGATTGTCATTTCGAAAGGGAAAGGCTGTCCGTCGGATCCCTCATCCTGGAGAGGTATATCGAAGAGAAGTTGTGTTTACAAGCTCCTATCCACACCACTAGTCCGCCGCCTCACACCTTTTCTTGAGTTTAGAGGAGTCCTTCCCAATGAACAACATGGATTTAGGACGGGCAGATCGACGATTTCGACGTTCCAAAAACTAATGAAAGAAGTGCAGTCGACGCTAGCAAGGCCCGGACGGCCTCTTTATTCTATCTTCGTGGATTTCAAAGCAGCAGGATCACGCTCGATAGTACTAGAGAAGCTCGCAAAATATGCTGTGCCACTTAGGATACTAGAACTTCTCAGAGCTATTTTACAGAAGAATATGATCTCAATCGACGACGGGGTAGTGATACGCGAGTCTCGAGCAGACGACGGGGTTCGCACAGGAAGATAACATCAGCCCCCTACCATTCGACAATGACCGCATCCCAGAAGCTTTTAGACGAGGTGAAGCGCTCGGTGATCTTCCGGGCCTTATCAATGACCACTACCCCTGTGTCCGCATAATTCTCTATGCCATGCCGATGACCTGGTGGTATACAGTAGAGTGTTCATGGATCTAAAAAGGTCCCTGAGAATAGTAGAGACATAGAGCAAGCAAAATGGTTTAACGATTAACGTATCGAAGACAAACCTATGAAATTCAGATCCAGGGGACCCTGAGGAGAAGTGATAGTCTCAGCTTGAGCGGTGTCACTGTAGAATTTGTCTCGGAGTTTACTTACCTGGGTGTTAAACTAACGCCAAGCGACACATCTTTCGCGGCCCACATATATCAGCTAATCGTGTTATACTGGTCGTCCCCCTGTGGTTGCAGCTCTTGTTCCTGCTGCGGTCATACCGGAGCTTGCTGGTGTTGTCCACATGGGAAGGTAGCGTGGGGGATCTCGTGGAATGTTTGCTAAATGAATGAATGAATGAAACACATAGCTTTATTCATGAGTACTTGCAAATACACTCGAAAGTATACAGCCTCTGTACTGCGAAGGTAGCCCATGGGCTTGAACGAAGGTTTGTGCTCGTTGCGTCGAAAGGAAAAGAAAAATAAATTAATCAAAGGAGTAGTAATATAAATACTATAGAACACGTGTATAGTAATTTATTTAAATAAACAACAAACATTTTTAATAATAATTTAATGACTAGAGGAAGGTCCATAAAGATTAAATGAAATCGTTAACAAGAGGGGGCACCGATAAAAAATAAATAAAAAATAAAAAACTACAAGGAAGAAACAAACTTTCTAAGGCTACTCTTAAAGGCCGAAAGACCGGGAATGGTGGCAATGGGGGCAGGAATTCTGTTCCAAACATAAATGAGTGATGACGTGGTCCATTCATAAGCAGGCGTGATGGCGGAAGATTAATGGCGATGTAAGGACGTGTGTTTCGGAGGGGGTAGGGTGCAGCAATAGAGGGTGTAATCTGGAAAAGGTCGCCAGCCTTTATAAGATTGTTAATGATTTTGTATACAAAAATGGCAGCTCGAAAACATATCAGCTGCTTCACACTAAAAAACCGTGTTCTTTAAGCAGGAAGGCGACTGATTCTCTGAGTCGCAGACCAAAAATAGCACGAATAGCCTTGTTTTGCAGAGATTGAAGTGATACAATGACACTCTGGTAAGTCCCACCCCAGACCACACTACAATAGCAGAGGTGAGGCTCTACTAGCGCCTTATACACTAAGACGAGGATATGGACTTGAAGCCCACGAAGCCGAAGATGGGCAAGTGCAGCACCAGCAGGTGCAAATTTATGTTGGAGTATGTTAGCGTGGCTATTTCACGTCTTACGCTCATTGAACACTAAGCCGAGACAGGTGATATTTGAAGACAGTTCTAGTAGAGTGCCATCCATGACTAAGTCGCCCCTGGAAAAGGTTATGAGAGAGTGGGACGTCCGGAAAAGTACAACCTGGGTTTTTGAGGCGTTGATCTTCATGCAAAGGTTACAAAAAGCGTTACAGAGGACTGCTAATGCGTCATTCGCCATATCAAAACCAGCCCGCAGGTTTTCTTTAGATAAGGGGACAAGCAGAGTGCAGTCATCAGCGTAACATACCGTACGTATACCGGAGAATCTATCAAGGCTCCGTAGAGCTATATTGATATAGAGTATAAACAGAAAAGGTCCCATTACAGATCCCTGAGGTATACCAAGGCGCATAGAGAACTGACCGGATGAGGCCGATTGGCCAGAGACGGCAATGACACGATCCTGAAGATACGATCGAAACCATAAACAACAGTTATTATTGAAGCCTAGGGATCGAAGGATTGAGATCAAATTTTTAGAATCAACACAGTCGAAAGCCTTGCTAATATCGACAGCAATTGCAAGACATCCATTACTCTGAGAGCAAGACTCAAGGATAGTCTGGTAAATAAAAGCATTAGCAGTCTCGGTAGATCTTCTCGCACGATAACCAAATTGTCTTGGTGAGAGGAAATTAAGAGAGTCGACGTGTGCCAAGATCTGCAACAATACACATCGCTCAAATGCCTTGGCGAGAAAAGGAGTCAAGCTGATTGGCCGATAGCTGCTAGCATCTTGGCGAGATCCCTTCCCCTTGTAAAGAGCAATTACACAGGCCCCCTTGAAACTGCGAGGAAAGATACCAGTATCGATAGATAAATTATATATTTGAGCAATTATAAAAGCAAGGAAGAAAATACTATTTTTGATGACTTTGGAAGGTACGCTAGTGGCTGCGCCTTTCAGGTCGGTTTTGCACTTGTTGAATACTTGAGTTACAGTAGTTGGCGAGATATGTTGAAGTTGAAAAGAAACATCTGGAGGGAAAGGTAGATAGTCGTGCAGGTTGCCACGAGGAGGGGAAAGACCTGCAACTGTCTGATCACCAATAGTCGCAAAGTGTTGTGCCAGGGCGGAACAGACATTAGCGGAACCGTATACGGTACTGCCGTCGGGTGCGATGATAGACTCCGGAACATTTGTCATTCGAGAACGACCAGTCTCCTTGTTGACATATTTCCAAAAACCACCAGAAGCTCCCTCTATATGTTTGCGATGGAACTCCCTGAATTCAGACTCAAGTAAAGCCCTATGTCTGGATAACAACTTGTAGTAAATCGCTTTCAGGTGTAGGTTAGATTTATCTCGAGCATACTTACGGCCGACAAAGTCAAGATCTTTTTGCAGACGAAGGAGAGCAGATGAGCGCCAGATCTTGGAGGGAGGTCTACGGTTATGCACAGGTACCGGGGGGAAAGCTTGATCATAAATGTTAAATAGTTGGGAGTTAAATGTTTCAACAGCTGTATCAGGATCAAGGGACATTAGGCAATTAGACCGTCAGCCGTCACCAGCTTAGTGGCAAACTGATCGTAGTTAAAAGTGTTGAATATCCCTTGGTCATCCTTTTTGGGACATGCCGTAGGGGAGTAGAGGTAGAGTTAAGAAGCAAACGACAAAATAGAGGATAATGACCAGAGAATATTAACGTTGAGATGACAAACGCGTCGTAGTTAAGAAGAGTGCCACCACCATCGATGCAAACATGATCTAAAGCAGAGGCTGACATCGGACGCGTAACTTCCGTAATAATTTGCGTAAGCCCAAGTGAGGCAAGATCAGAAATATAATCACTTGAATTACCACTTAAAGTGTCTTGGTTGGTGCCACCAACAACAACTCTGAGACCGCCATCAGGTGGGCCATGCAGCTTACCAGCATATGAGATTGTTTAGCCTGAGAACGATTATTCGCATAAACAGACACAAGTGAGATGTTATGTCCGCGCCTACAAGCCACGACATACCGCCTGAATAGCTTCATCCGGAGAAGAAAATATTGACATCAAATACCTCAATAGAATCGGACACATATACACAACACCATCGCCATTCCTAGAAACACGCGAAGAAGCAAACGCCTGTAACCTTCAATATCGTATAGACGCTCCTCGTAGGGGCGAAGCCAGGATTCAGATATGCAAACGAAGTCTGGGTATTGAGCCTCTCAACAAGGCTAATAATTGCATGGAAACGTCCCCCCAAAAGCCTTCATCACGAGCGTTCAAATGTAAAAGGGTGAAATGGGAGAAGGAGGCCGTGATGTCATCGACATTAAGTGTGTAGCAGTTTCCATTGGCCAGCGTATCCCCATCTAGCACCATCGATTAATCCGATCCATTAAAAAAAAATATAATAATAAATTTACCTAGGCACTTGTGTGTGAGAGTAGTGAAGATCACTAGAAACGGCATAACGAAAAACACGTGAAATTGATATAAAGAAAGGTGAATTTAAGCTCAATAACTAATTGATATAGCTATTCGGATGTTGAGTAACGGCGTTAGTCCACATCATCTCCATCCTTCCCGTTGTTTTTAATGCGGGCGCTGCCGCCGCCTCGGTGGCCGTTGTTGTTGCCTTTGCTTTGCTTCATACTGAGTTATGTTGTTGTTTCTGTTGTCGTTATCACCCTCATTGTTGCTGTTGCCGCTGTTTGCAACCGCCTCGAGACCTGGAGGAGCTGCCGATTCCGCCTCTGCTACCGCCAGTTCTGCCGTTTCATATCGCTGCTGCTGCTGCTCTCCGCCGCCAGCAGTCACAGGCCGCACACGTAATTGACGGCTACGATTTTCATCCTCTTTTAGCGGCGAACCTTTACGTTTAGTCGCGCGTTTCGGTCACTCTCATAACGCCGTCGTCGCGTCAGTGGTACAGATAAGGAGATCTGGGGAGAAATGCGTGATATAGGACCCTTCTGCCGGGTGCTCTTATAACGCTCGGCAGATTTTGACACAAGCTCCTCCTTTAGTTTCGCGGTCAGCCAAGCAACAACTACCCCGACACAGTCCGTCAGGCCGGCAATCGCCAATTCGATAAACATTGTTGACACTGGTGTCAACAAGAGAGGGCAGGAGAGATTTAAGGACATCAATCACTTTGATTCTCAAAGTAGCACATGTTTCCTTTTTTTCTTCCTTAAGGCCATGTACGAGCGACTTGTTAAGTACACGATACGGTTCGGCGGTTGAGCGACTTGACAAACACACGCATATTTTCTTCGCTAGCACTGACTCTCTGCTCGAGCAACGACACCGACTTCTCGATGACGTCGACCCTCTGATCAACTTGTGTCACAAGATTGATTAATGGCGCTATCCATCATGTTAACACCACCAAAATAAGTTGTGCCATTGAAGCCAGAAGAGAAACTGTGTCTCTGATGGTGACCGGGGCATTGATATCGCGGCCGCTGATACTTGTGACAGCGTTTGGTGTGATCTCCAGCTGGAAGAGTCCTCAGCAAAGCTGGTGTTGGGCTTGTTGCGGCTGGAGGCCGCCATTACCGTTGTTGTTGCCGCCGTCCTGGCCGTTGTTGTCATTGCCGTTGTTGGCCGGCGATGATATGATGATCTAAGCTGGCTGTTGCAGCCAGCATCGACAGAGCTATTGCCGCTTTTGGTGTTTCTCTCACTCATTGTAGAATA